>NW_024121122.1:10726297-10896615 GCF_016745375.1 Pimephales promelas
AACGGCCGGAGTGGGGCCTCTGTCCAACCCTATCGTGTGAGTGAATTGCAGTGCTTTTGCCTTATTGACACACATTGATTTATTGCTGTGGAATTGAAGTGAACACAAGTGTGCTGTGTCTTTGTTGAGAAGTGGCCCCATCCATGCTTAACGTTCGTGAAGGTTATTATATCTGCCCCCGCGTCAGAAGCCCAGAGTGATATAGTGAACTGAAGAGAGAGTAACTGTGAATGTCTTCACCTGTTCTACTTGCTGTTTGAGCCCAGAAGCATACAGCATCGCTGGTAAAGTAATCGTTTAACTCCACTGTCGCCCTACTGTGAACTGAGGAAGAGAATACTTGTACTGTGAAGATCCCACCTGTTCTACTTGCTGTTTGAGCCCAGAAGCATACAGCACCACTGGTAAAGTAACTTATGACTCACTGTCCCCTATTGTGAACTGAAGAGAGAGTACTGTGTACTGTGACTATCCTCACCTGTTCTACTTACTGTTTGAGCCCAGAAGTATACAGCAACGCTGATAAAGTAATCGTTTAACCCACTGTCGCCCTACTGTGAACTGAGGAGAGAGTACTTTGTACTGTGAAGATCCACACCTGTTCTACTTGCTGTTTGAGCCCAGAAGCATACAGCACCACTGGTAAAGTAACCTTATGACTCACTGTCTCCCTATTGTGAACTGAAGAGAGAGTACTGTGTACTGTGAATATCCTCACCTGTTTACTTACTGTTTGAGCCAGAAGTATACAGCAACGCTGATAAAGTAATCGTTTAATCCACTGCTTCATTACCGTGCACCCACGAGAGTACTCTGTACTGTGAAGAATCCTTACCTGCCATACTTACTGTCTGAGCCTGGAAGTCTGCAGCACCGCTGGGGGAAAAGTAAGCTTTTAATCCACTGCTTTTATTATCGTGCACCAACGAGAGTACTCTGTACTGTGAAGAATCCTTACCCGCCATACTTACTGTCTGAGTCTGGAAGTCTGCAGCACCGCTGGGGGAAAAGTAAGCTTTTAATCCACTGCTTTATTATCGTGCACCAACGAGAGTACTCTGTACTGTGAAGAATCCTTACCCGCCATACTTACTGTCTGAGTCTGGAAGTCTGCAGCACCGCTGGGGGAAAAGTAAGCTTTTAATCCACTGCTTTATTATCGTGCACCAACGAGAGTACTCTGTACTGTGAAGAATCCTTACCTGCCATACTTACTGTCTGAGTCTGGAAGTCTGCAGCACCGCTGGGGGAAAAGTAAGCTTTTAATCCACTGCTTTATTATCGTGCACCAACGAGAGTACTCTGTACTGTGAAGAATCCTTACCCGCCATACTTACTGTCTGAGTCTGGAAGTCTGCAGCACCGCTGGGGAAGAGTAAGCTTCTAATCCACTGCTTCATTACTGTGCACCAACGAGAGTACTTTGTACCGTGAAGAATCCTTACCTGACATACTTTCTCTTGGGTCTGGAAGTCTGCAGCACCGCTGGGGAGAAGTAAGCTTCAACCCCCCTGCTCCATCATCATACATCGACAAGAGTCTCTTGAACTGTGAGAAACCTTGGCTTAATAAAGATTGTTACTCCTTTGAAATTTATCTCTGTCTCCGGGTCCTCTGTTGTGTGCCTGTGGTGTCGGCTCCTCACGGTGGTGACTCAGTTAGAGGGGGGGGTGGTTGGTCACCCGAGCGTTCCTCCCCTCGACCTGTGACATCAAAAGTGGCGTAGTCGGCAGGGTACACACCGTGAGTTGTAGCGGCCACAGGTACGCGATGGCGGACGAAGAGGCACCTGCGGCTCGTCCTCAAGTCATGCCGATCTTCATGGGAGCTCCCTGGGCGCAGCGCTATGGAGGACCGGGATCGGAGTTAAGCTTACAGGATTGGAAGGCGCAGACGGAGTATCTGGCTGGACTACAGGGACTGAGTGCAGCACAGAGAGTACAGTTTGTGTTGGGGTCGCTGGAAGGAGAAGCCAAAAGGGAAGTTCTGGCTGCATCGGAAGCCACACGTGCTACCGCAAAAACTATCTTCGATTTCTTGTTCGGATTATATGGAGACTCCACCCCAGTGGCCACTCTTCGTGCCCAGTTCTTTAACTATAAACAGGGGCCTACGCAGACACTTCGGGCATACTCCTTGAAGTTGCGGAGCAGTTTGGCTGGCTGAAGGGGCGACCGGACCATGGACTGGGTGAAGGGGATGACTTGTTACGAGATCAATTCGTCTTGGGGCTGCGTGAAGGGCCAGTACGTCAGGGCATACGACTCCAGCTTCGACGAGACCCCACTATGACCTTTGAGGCTCTGCGACAAGAGGCCTTGGCGTTAGAACTGGACCAGGGAGAGGTAACTCGCACACCAGTCTGTGTGGCAGCAAGTAGTGCCAGTGGACCTGCGCCTGTCGAACCGAGCGATTGGAAGCAGAAACTGAGGGCCGAACTGTTGGAGGATGTCAAGGGACAGATGGCGGAATTATCCCGGAACCTGCTGGGTGAGCTTCGTCGAGGACGAGTTGAAGGCGGAGCAGTGGGGCGAGAGAGGTCGTATTCAGAGGAAGGGCGAGGTCCTCTGCGCCGCCCCCTACGTCCTGTGGGCCCCCGGTTCCAGTGGGACGACCAAGGAAGGCCCATTTGTATAAATTGTGGAGATCCTGGACATATCAGTCGCCAGTGTGGGCTTCGTCGGGGTTCTCAAGGGGGTTTTTAGTTCCACGGCCACTGTGGGTCAAGTGGCCGGGACCCCTTTGTGTGACCCTCTTTCTGTTCCTGTTGCACGAGATGACTGGGTGGGACATTGCCCTACCGTGGAGGTTCAAGCTAATGGAGTCACGATAGACTGTTTGGTTGACACAGGGTCTCAAGTTACGCTATTCTCGGAGAGCCTGGCCCAGGAGTTGTTCGCAGATCATCGGCTCCAAGCAACTGAAGCTTCCAGGCTGACCCTACGGGGGGCTAATGGTTTGGACATCCCCTACACAGGGTACATCGTGGTAGACTTTCTTGTCCAAGGGGTCCCCGTCCAACAAAAAGGGGTAGTTATTGTCCGAGATCATTGCTTGGGAAATCATCGAGCACTTTTAGGGATGAACGTTATACTGGATTGCTGGGAAGAATTGTTTCGGGGCCGCCGGCTCGGATGTCTCCGTCACCGGCAAAACAGGACTGGGACCGAATTCTGGCCGATTGTAAAAGAGTGCACGCAGCTAATCACATAGAAGAGAGGGAAGACATCGGTCGAGTTGCCTGTAGGTATGCTCTGTCCATCCCAGCTCAGAGTGAGACCGTTCTTTGGGTCCGAGTACCCGCAAGACCCCGTGGGTCAGGCACCTGTGTCCTGGTAGAGCCTCACGAAGATTGTCAGCCAGTTGAAGTGGCTCACGGACTGGCGGTTGTCCATCGGGGGCGAGTCTCAGTAAAAGTACGGAACACAAATCCTTACCCAGTGCTCCTTCGTCGACATCAACGTCTGGCCCGAGTTTCCTCGGTACGTCCTGCCCAGGTGCACGAGCACCAAGCTGTCTGCTTCAGACAGGTGAGCCCTGCGGTGGTGGAAGTTGCCGTCCGCCCTGTTGAGGTAGAACTGGGTTCGGTTGGAGGAGGGATGCCGGCCCATCTGATGGGAGAGTCCCTGAAGGGTGAGAATCTGGAAGAGGAGCAAGTGGTACAGCTTCAGGAGCTTTTGAGGAAGTGGCAACATGTGTTTTCAAAACATGAAGAGGACTATGGCTGCACAGGGGTGGTGAAGCATCAAATACCCACTGGTGAGGCGACGCCTAGTCGAGAGCGGTACCGTCCGGTGCCCCCCACTCTTTATACCGAGGTCCGCACCCTGTTGAAAGGTATGCTGGAGGGAGGAATCATCCGAGAAAGCAGTAGTCCTTGGGCTGCGCCCATCGTTCTGGTGCAGAAGAAGACGGGAGCCTGGAGGTTTTGCGTCGACTATCGCAAACTTAACAGTGTAACGAAGAAAGATGCATTCCCGTTGCCACGGATTGAAGACTCACTCACCAGTCTTACCCAAGCGGCATGGTACTCGACATTGGACCTGGCAAGTGGATACTGGCAGGTGCAGGTGGATGACCGAGATAGGGAGAAGACAGCTTTCACCACCCCGTTTGGGTTATTTGAATGGGACCGTATGCCGTTCGGTCTGTGCAACGCTCCTGCGACTTTCCAACGCCTGATGCAGCGCTGCCTAGGAGGACAATTAGTCGACTCAACGCTGGTCTACCTAGACGATGTGATCGTCTTCTCCCCTGATTTCCACACTCACCTGCATCATCTGGAAGGAGTTTTCAGGGCCATGGAGAAATATGGGCTGAAGCTTAGGCCGGAAAAATGCCAGTTACTGCGGAAAGAGGTGCAGTTCTTGGGACATCGCGTCAGTGCTGTAGGGATCTCCCCTGACCCAGAGAAGGTGGCGGCGGTCCAAGGATGGGAGCCACCCCGGACAGTAAGACAGGTGCGGTCGTTCCTGGGCTTTGTGGGATATTATCGTCGCTTTATAAAGGGATTCTCTGGGCTTGCTAAGCCACTGAACCAACTCTTGGCTGGCACTGGACGTGCCCGTGGTAAAGGCTCCCCCTCAGTACACTGGGATTCCACCTGTGAGACCGCTTTCCAGAACCTTAAACAGGAACTCCTGAAGGCCCCAATCTTAGCCTATGCAGATTTCACCCAGCCGTTTCTCCTGTACACTGACGCCAGCAATGCAGGATTGGGGGCCGTGCTGGCCCAAGAGCATCAAGGAGTGGAGAGAGTGATAGCTTACGCAAGTCGAAGTTTACATCCCGCCGAACGAAACGCTGCAAACTATAGCTCCTTTAAAATCGAACTACTGGCGATGAAGTGGGCCATGACGGAGAAGTTTAAAGACTACTTGTGGGGAGCCAAGGTAACGGTGATTACAGACAACAATCCCTTAGTACACTTGCAATCCGCTAAATTGGGGGCAGTGGAGCAGCGCTGGGTGGCACAGCTAGCAAATTATGATTACCAGCTAAAATACCGTCCCGGCAGAGAGCACGTAAATGCAGATGCCCTGTCCAGACTCCCAGCCACCCAGAGAGACGATCAAGCACCCCTCGGTGCCCTTGGTACCGAAGATGAGCTGCTGGTGGCCGTGGTGGAAGCTCCCGGGGCCCCGGAGTCTGTTCCATCTAGTTGGGGGTGGGACCCCGGACGGTGGAGAGAGCTGCAGCAGAGAGATGCAGATTTGGGTCAGCTCCTGTTGTACCTCCGACAGGGAAACATGCCGAGGAGAGAGGAAAGACGGTCTCAGACGGTGGGGGTACGACAGCTTCTGAGACAGTGGAAGAGGCTGCAACTCCGAGAAGGAGTAATCTGTCGTTCAAGGCGGGATCCCCGCACACAGGAGACTGTACACCAAGTTGTTGTACCAGAGGACCAAGTTTCGGAGCTGTTGAATGCCTATCACACCCATACTGGCCATCAGGGCCAAGAGAGGACACTGTCCCTGCTGAGGAGGTATTTCCACTGGCCTAGGATGGAAAAGAAAGTTGAGGAATTTGTTCAGAGCTGCCCACGGTGTACCTTGTTCAAACGCAGGAAGGAGGTCCGAGCCCCATTGGTCCCCCTGCGACCGAAAGCACCTCTGCATATTGTAGGGATAGATTTCCTGACTCTGGGTCGACCAACAGACCGATTCCAAAATATTCTGGTCATGACGGACCTATTTACTAAATATGCCTGGGCCGTCCCCACCGTCGATCAAACGGCAGTTACCACAGCCAACGCCCTTTGGAGAGCAGTGATACAACCTTTTGGCTGCCCAGAAACCCTACACTCGGACCAAGGTTCAAATTTCGAGTCCCGGGTCATCCAAGAGCTGAGCCGCCTCTATGGGTGCCGAAAGACCCATACGACCTCATACCACCCTCAGGGTAACGGAGGGTGTGAAAGATTCAACCAGACCTTGCTGGGGTTGCTGGGGACCCTAGAGAGTGAACAACAGGGCCAATGGGCCGAGAGTCTTCCCTCGCTGTTACAAGCATACAACAACAGTGTGCACAGTGTCACCGGTTATGCTCCTTCCTACCTTATGTTTGGGCGCCACCTCCGCTTGCCTGTGGACTTGCTCATGGGGACCGAGGCTGTGGAAAGAGGGTATAGTACCACTGACTGGGTAAATCGGCACCACCACCAACTGCTCAATGCCTACCGACGAGTCTCAGACCATCTGAGTGCAGCAGCCGCCAAGAATAAGAGACTATACGACCGGACTGCCCGAGAGGCCCCTTTGTTACCTGGGGAGCGAGTGCTGGTATGGGACAACCGGCGCCCAGGGAAAGGGAAGCTCAGTGCCCGCTGGGAGTCGACGCCATATGTGGTGGAACAACGACAAGGGCCTGATGCCCCCGTCTACTCTGTACGGCCCGAAGGGAAGCCCGGACCAATACGGGTGCTCCATCGAAACCTGCTCCGTCCCTGTCCGAACTACCCGCAACTAGCGGCTGAGGCTCCAAGTGCACCACCCGCCTTAGAGGCACCTATGATAGGGTGGGCTGTGGTCCCGAGGGACCCTGAGGTTGAAGCCAGAGCGGCTCTGCCCTCGCCACCCCGACGATCTCAACGGAACAACCGAGGACAACCACCTGAGAGGTACGGCGAATGGAATTGAGGGACGCCAGTTCCAGGGACTGGAACCGATTGGCAAGGGGGGATGTCACGGGTGACAAAATCGCTCAGTAAACGGAACCTTCGTGATAGTCCTGAGTTTCCTAAGGGAACATATTGGGTGCAACACTTCACTACGGTTCCGGGTGTGATGGAAACATGCCCGTACTGATTAGCGCTAATGCATTGCAGGTGTGAGAGAGAGAGGAGCGGCACTCACACAGACTCCCTGTTTCATAAGCCACGATATAAAAGGGGCATTTAGAGAGTGTTTGCAGCGCGGTTGGTGGGTGTACAGTGTGTCAAGATTCCAAAGGGTTGACTCTGGGCAGTGCTGGATACAGGCTTCCTTGGAAAAATCGTTGGAGTGTGGAGATCGCCCATTCGAGTTTGCTGGGTCAGATTGATCGTTTGTGGGAAGACTGCTGGGCCGAGCTAGGGCTGGATCTGTGCTGTGGAAGGAGAGAGGAAAGATAAGTGAATTGTTTTCATCTTATGAACATTTGAACCACTTGAAGAGGATACAGTGAATGTGGATCTGACTGTTGGAGGAGCTATGTGTTTCAGAGTGTGATGAGGAGGAATTAAAAGTGAAAACCCTGTAAACGAGCGCAACGGCCGGAGTGGGGCCTCTGTCCAACCCTATCGTGTGAGTGAATTGCAGTGCTTTTGCCTTATTGATACACATTGATTTATTGCTGTGGAATTGAAGTGAACACAAGTGTGCTGTGTCTGTGTTGAGAAGTGGCCCCTATCCATGCTTACACGTTCGTGGAAGGATATTATATCTGCCCCCGTCAGAAGCCCAGAGTGATATAGTGAACTGAAGAGAGAGTACTGTGAATGTCTTCACCTGTTCTACTTACTGTTTGAGCCCAGAAGCATACAGCATCGCTGGTAAAATAATCGTTTAACCCACTGTCGCCCTACTGTGAACTGAGGAGAGAATACTTTGTACTGTGAAGATCTCCACCTGTTCTACTTGCTGTTTGAGCCCAGAAGCATACAGCACCACTGGTAAAGTAACTTTATGACTCACTGTCCCCCTATTGTGAACTGAAGAGAGAGTACTGTGTACTGTGACTATCCTCACCTGTTCTACTTACTGTTTGAGCCCAGAAGTATACAGCAATGCTGATAAAGTAATCGTTTAACCCACTGTCGCCCTACTGTGAACTGAGGAGAGAGTACTTTGTACTATGAAGATCCACACCTGTTCTACTTGCTGTTTGAGCCCAGAAGCATACAGCACCACTGGTAAAGTAACCTTATGACTCACTGTCTCCCTATTGTGAACTGAAGAGAGAGTACTGTGTACTGTGAATATCCTCACCTGTTCTACTTACTGTTTGAGCCCAGAAGTATACAGCAACGCTGACAAAGTAATCGTTTAATCCACGGCTTCATTACCGTGCACCCACGAGAGTACTCTGTACTGTGAAGAATCCTTACTCGCCATACGTACTGTCTGAGCCTGGAAGTCTGCAGCACCGCTGGGGGAAAAGTAAGCTTTTAATCCACCGCTTTATTATCGTGCACCAACGAGAGTACTCTGTACTGTGAAGAATCCTTACCCGCCATACTTACTGTCTGAGTCTGGAAGTCTGCAGCACCGCTGGGGGAAAGTAAGCTTTTAATCTACTGCTTTATTATCGTGCACCAACGAGAGTACTCTGTACTGTGAAGAATCCTTACCCGCCATACTTACTGTCTGAGTCTGGAAGTCTGCAGCACCGCTGGGGGAAAAGTAAGCTTTTAATCCACTGTTTTATTATCGTGCACCAACGAGAGTACTCTGTACTGTGAAGAATCCTTACCCGCCATACTTACTGTCCGAGTCTGGAAGTCTGCAGCACCGCTGGGGGAAAAGTAAGCTTTTAATCCACTGCTTTATTATCGTGCACCAACGAGAGTACTCTGTACTGTGAAGAATCCTTACCTGCCATACTTACTGTTTGAGTCTGGAAGTCTGCAGCACCGCTGGGGGAACAGTAAGCTTTTAATCCACTGCTTTATTATCGTGCACCAACGAGAGTACTCTGTACTGTGAAGAATCCTTACCCGCCATACTTACTGTCTGAGTCTGGAAGTCTGCAGCACCGCTGGGGAAGAGTAAGCTTCTAATCCACTGCTTCATTACTGTGCACCAACGAGAGTACTTTGTACCGTGAAGAATCCTTACCTGACATACTTTCTCTTGGGTCTGGAAGTCTGCAGCACCGCTGGGGAGAAGTAAGCTTCAACCCCCCTGCTCCATCATCATACATTGACGAGAGTCTCTTGAACTGTGAGAAACCTTTGGCTTAATAAAGATTGTTACTCCTTTGAAATTTATCTCTGTCTCCGGGTCCTCTGTTGTGTGCCTGTGGTGTCGGCTCCTCACGGTGGTGACTCAGTTAGAGGGGGGGGTGGTTGGTCACCCGAGCGTTCCTCCCCTCGACCTGTGACACATATAGCAGCAAAGAGGACTATTTATAACTGTTGTTGCATGATTTTTACTGAAACTTGGCTGAACAGCACCACTCCGGATACTGCTATCGAGCAAGCGGGGCGCACCACCTACCGAGCCGACAGGACCGCAGACTCTGGTAAGAAGGTCGGCGGGGGACTGTGTATCTATATTAACAATTCCTGGTGCACAAATGTCACCGTTATGAACAGACTATGCAGTCCGGAGGTGGAATTTATGCTGCTGAAGTGCAGACCGTTTTATCTTCCGAGGGAATTCACTGCTGTTTATATATGTGCTGTTTACATTCCACCGGACGCTAATGCAAAGCTAGCGCTTGCACGGGTTTCCAACAGCATTAATGAAAGCTTGGTAGCACACCCGGACAGTGTTTTTGTCGCTGCTGGGGATTTTAATCATGCCGACTTAAAAACTGTTCTTCACAAATTCAATCGCAATGTGAAATGTGCTACGAGGGGAGATAAAACGCTGGACCAGGTGTATACTAATGTAGCAGAAGCATACAGGGCCCAGGCCTACCCCCACCTGGGTCTGTCAGACCATCTTTCTCTGCTACTACACTCACGGTACACACCCAAGATCAAGAGCACTGGGATCACAACCAAGACAGTGAGAATGTTCTCAGAGGATGCTATTCCTATGTTACAGGACTGTTTCCACCACACAGATTGGGATGTTTTCAAGGGGCAGGGTATGGGCACTCGTGAGTCACTGGATGAATACACCTCCACTGTCCTGTGTTACATTAACTTCTGTGTGGACAATGTTACATCTCAACAGGAAACCTTGGATCACACACGAAGTTGAACAACTGATCCGGGCTAGAAATAGAGTGCTGGGTTCTAAAGATCATGACTTATACAGCAAAGCCAGGGCTGCATTAAGGAAAGGAATCAACACTGCCAAACAACAACACCGGAGGCGTATTGAAGCCTGTTTTAATGACTCTGCAAATCCCAGGCAGGTTTGGGAGGGCAATAGAGCCATCACGGATTATAAGAGTAAATCAACATCTCCCTCTGCTGATCATATCTCAGCTGAGGATTTTAATCTCTTTTATGCCTGTTATGACAGGGAAAACACTGATCCAGTGCTGCCCCCCCTCCCGTCTACTGACAGTGCACCAGTCCTGAGCAACCATGAAGTAAGACGGGCTCTCTGCAACATTAACATCAGGAAGGCAGCCGGACCGGACGGTGTGCTGGGCCGTGTGCTGAGAGACTGTGCTGCGGAGTTAACTGACGTCTTCACTGAAATTTATAACACTTCGCTTTCCACTTCATGGGTTCCTGCCTGCTTTAAAACAGCCACAATAGTCCCAGTCCCCAAGCAGTCAAGTGCCAGTCTTTTAAATGACTATAGACCGGTAGCACTCACTTCAATTGCTGCTAAGTGTCTTGAGAGGCTGGTCATTACTCACATTAAAAGTGCAATACCATCATCACTTGATCCACACCAATTTGCATATAGGCGGAATCGGTCGACTGAGGATGCCATTGCCATTGTGCTCCACATGTTACTGGAACATCTTGAGCACAAGAACACCTACGCAAGACTCCTCTTTGTCGACTTTAGCTCTGCCTTTAATACAATCCGGCCGTTTAAACTCCGAGCCAAACTGCACCACCTTGGCTTCGACAACTCGCTGTGCAATTGGATTGTGGACTTTCTGACAGACCGAACACAGAGGGTTAGAGTAGGCAAGCACTTGTCCCCCACCCTATCAATCAACACCGGGGCCCCCCAAGGGTGTGTGCTTAGCCCTCTGCTCTATACTCTTTTCACACATGACTGCTCTGCTTCTCTCTGCTCCAACCTCATTGTTAAATTTGCAGATGATACAACAGTGCTGGGACTCATTAACAACAACAATGAGGCGGATTATCGGACTGAAGTGCAACATCTAGCGTCATGGTGTGTCAAGAATAACCTGTCTTTGAACATTAAAAAGACTAATGAGATCATCGTGGATTACCGCAAATGTAGACCCAATCACTCTCCTCTCTTTATTGGCAATGAAGTGGTGGAGAGGGTGCCATTTTTCAAATTTCTGGGAGTAACGGTGACCGAGGACCTGTCTTGGGGAACCAACATCACCTCCGCGATAGGGAAGGCTCAGCAACGCCTTTACTATCTGAGGCAACTGAGGAATGCCAGGATCCCTAAACAGCTCATGGTCAACTTCTACAACTGTGCCATCAGCAGTGTTTTGACATATGGATTCTTAGTGTGGTATTCCAGCTGCACTAAGGCCCATCAGCAGGCACTCCAACGAGTGGTAAATATAGCTGGAAAAATCATTGGGACCACTCTCCCGAATATCAGTAACATCTATGATAGCCGTTGTTTGAAGAGAGTGAAGAGAATCTTGCGGGACCGGGATCACCCGGCCCATCACCTGTTCCATCTGCTGCCGTCAGGAAGAAGGTACAGGTCTATTGGTGCCAGAAAATCCAGACTGGCTAACAGCCTGTATCCTTACGCAGTAAGGCTGCTTAATGATGTTCTTCCCTCTATCTCCCTACAACCCCCCACCCACCCCCCTCCTTCCAATGGACAGTAAACAATATCTCAGTATAAAATAACTGTGAACTGGACTTTGCATTGCTGCATTAACCATAACCATATCCATCCTGCTTAACGATGATATTTCCTCACAGATTCACACAATGATAATATTTTAATTCCAGGTACAGGCAGGAAGACAGGGAGACACCGGGTAACATGCAACATTGACCGACAATAACTGAATGAAACAGAGGGAACTAAATACAGGGATGAATCAAACATAATGAGGTGCAAACAGGTGAAAATGATGAAGCAAGACGCTGAACGGGAGGCTGATGAGGGAGTGAGTTCAGGTGTGCATACGAGAGGATCATGGGAAGTGTAGTGCAGGAGACGCAGACAGACCGGTGCAGACGAGACTGTGACAACGATAGCGCTCCGAACCTCTGCAGTTGTGAGGTCAGAATTCCAAGAATCACAATCTTCCTCATTCAGTCTGGGAAGCTCACATTTGTCTAAAAATGTGTTTATAGTTACAGAATCTGAAGTGGTCTTGGAGGTATACAAATCAGTATAAAATTCAAGAAATCTGTCATTGATATCTTTAGGTTTAGTAAGTATTGTATTATTGTGGCCTTTTACCTTGTGTATCATTCTATCGTTTTCCATTTTTCTGAGTTGTCTAGCTAGTAGTTTGTGTGGTTTGTCACCAAATTCAAAATATTTTTGCCTAGTATAGAGGAATGCTTTACTTAATTTTGCAGAGACAATCTTGTTATATTCGTACTTAAGTGTTGCTATTTGCCTGTGCAATATAATAGAGGGGGAGTGTGCATTTTCTATGTCAAGTGATTTAATTTGATCTTCTAACTCTTTTAATTTGGTCTTATTTACTTTTCGTCGAGAAGCTTCAAACGAGATGATACAAACTCTTATATAAGCCTTAAAAAGCTTCCCAAAGGAAAGAGGGAGTGGTATCAGGATTGTCGTTTATTTCAAAGTATAAAGAAATCTGGTCTTTTAAGTATTCACAAAATTTATTTTCAGTGAGCAAGTGCGAGTTCATTTTCCAAGGGGCGTGTGGCCTATCTACATGATCTAAACACAATGAAAAGGTGAGTGGGCTGTGATTTGAAATCACAATGCTGTGATATTTAGCGTTCACTGCGGACGGTATGAGTCTGGCATCCACCAAGAAGTGATCCTACTGTAAGAGTTGTGTACAGGTGAATAAAATGAGTAGTCTCTACCTGAAGGATTCATCGCTCTCCATATATCCAGTACATTCGTGTTATTAATGAACATATTTAAAGATTCACTAGAGGCATTTCTTGGAAGTCTTTTTGTGGAGGACCTATCAAGATATGTGTCGAGAACACTATTAAAGTCGCCCCCTATTACCAAGCGTGTTTGTGAAATGTCTGGTATCAGTGAAAAAACCTTTTGAAAGAATATGGTTTTATCTATGTTGGGAGCACGTATATTTACTAGAGTGAGGGAGATGTTGTGGATTTCACCGATAACTATAATATAGCAGCAAAAAGGGCACACCTTTTCTCAGTAGAATGGCCGCACCTCTTGCTTTGGATGAAAAGTTTGAGTGATAAATTTCCCCTATCCAATTTTCTTTTAACCTGCCATGTGAGCCACTCTTCAAGTGAGTTTCCTGTAAGAACATTATGTCTGAGGTCAGTGACTTTAGATGGGTGAAAACTTTACCTCTCTTGATTGGGCTATTAATGTGAGACCTTTCATCCCTCTGCTGTCATTGTTTAAACTATAATACATCAGAAATTTATGATCAGTACAGTGTCGTTAGCAATACAATTGTCAGAGTGTAGGATTTGAGTGAATGGTCTTCCTATCCCTCCCCTCCCCTCTACCCCAAATCACCCCAGAACCAGTATCAAGGTCAGCCCAGTCCCCATAGTAAAAAAGAAAACGTCCTCGGGTTATGACTGTAACCCTTGTTCCCTGAGAAGGGAACGAGAACTCTGTCAAAGTGACACTTTGGGGGAACGCCCCTCAGCGTAGCGTCTCTGAAGCATGAATGAAACTAAGCCAATCTCCGATTGGATCAATGTGATGACGTGATGTGTGACGACACATAGGCGGAGGAACCAGCACACACAAAATGTCAGCTTCTGTGATGAAGCAAGCGCTCCCAGGCAGGGGAAGGCGTGGCCACGAGACGCAGTTATCGTTCCCTTCTCAGGGAACAAGGGTTACAGTTGTAACCCGAGGACGTTCCCTATCGAGGGAACTCAAACTGCGTCAAAGTGACACTTTGGGGGAACGAGTGGCCACTACGCCACAACGCGCCCTGCCTGCCCTGGTGTGAAGCTGCTCACAGGCACACTCAGGACGTGAGCACAAGAGAGCCAGGTGTCGACGGAATGTCTAAGTTCTAAGCTGTGGGATAGCCCATCCAGCTGCATCGCAGACTTCCTGGATGGGAGCCCCTGCGAGAAGGGAAAAAAGCTGTGGAAATCGCATTGACAATCTTGATGGTTTGTTTTGAGGCCGGAAGCCCCTTTTTGGGCGACCCGAAACACCAGCAACTGGTCCACCTTCCACCATGAAGAGGACCTCTGAATATATATCCTTAGTGCTCTGACAGGGCAGAGCCTATAAAGTCTCTCCTCATCTGTCGTCAGGTGAGGTGGAGAATGAAATGCCTGCAGAACTGTAGGCCGTGCCACATTAGATGGCACCTTAGGCAGATAGCCAGGCCTAGGGTGAAGGATGGCCTTAATGTTGGCTCATGGCAGCAGCATCCAACATCATTCCATTCAGCCTGCTGCACATGAGGGCCCTTGAAAACCAAGGGGTTTTCCCCGAGGGGAAACCCGTTCCATACAATCAGAGTTACGCGCAGATGCCTTCGTTCTCTGGTTATGTGGAAGAAAGCTTGGTTCCTGTCCCAAGGTCCAGTGTTGGGAGCGTCATGTCGCCGGAGAACCGTTTCAACAGACGCTTCCCTCATGGGCTGCGGCGCGGTCATGGACGGCCGCTTCATGGCAGGTCTATGGCAGGACCATCATTCCCCCTGGCACATAAACTGCCTGGAAATGTTGGCGGTCTCCCGGGCTCTGAGGAGCTTCCTGCCGGACCTCAGAGGTCACCACATCCTCGTGAGGTCAGACAGCATGTCAGTGGTGGCCTATATAAACCATCAAGGGGGCCTGAGGTCTCGCCCTCTATGCAGACTGCCGCATCAGATCCTCCTGTGGTCCCAGGAGAAATTGTTGTCTCTGAGAGCAACATATATCACAGGAAATCTAAATCAGGGAGCAGACGTCCTGTCGAGACAGGGGCTGAGGCCCGGGGAATGGAGACTTCACTCCGAGGTGGTGGAGTCGATATGTCAGAGGTTCGGCCCAGTGGAAGTGGACCTGTTTGCGTCAGGAGAGATGGCCCACTGTCCGCTGTGGTTTTCCCTCACCCCTCCAGCCCCGCTGGGGCTGGATGCTGTGGTACAGACGTGGCCGAGTCTGTATGCATTTCCCCCACTCTGCTCCCGGGAGTTCTAGAGAGGGTCCATCACGATGGGATCAGTCTACTGTTGGTAGCCCCGTTGTGGCCGGCCCGAGTATGGTTCTTAGACATAATATTGCTCCTAGACAGCCCTCCGTGGGAGATTCCCCTCAGGAGGGACCTGCTGAGGGACCTCAGGAGGGACCTGCTGATACTCAATATTTCACCCTCGACCAGAGCTATGGAAACTGTGGGTCTGGCCCCTGAGGGGGCACAGTACCTAGAGGCCAGCCTGTCAGCTGGAGTAGTGTAGACCATACTTAGCTCTAGAGCTCCCTCCACGAGGAAACTGTATGGCTGAAAGTGGAATGTGTTTATTAATTGGTGTAGGAGGCGTGAGGTTGACCCAGTTAACAACATCTCGATGCTGAACCACCTGCTCTTGAGACCGGGCCAGAATCAGCCAGTCGTCTATATAGTTGAGCACCCTGATGCCCTGGAGCCTAAGAGGTGCTAGAGCCACATCCATACAATTGGTGAATGTGCGGGGAGAGAGAGCTAGGCCGAACGGAAGAACCTGACATTGGTAGGCTTCGCCCCCGAAAGCAAACCTCAGGAACTTCCTGTGAGATGGAAGGATGGATATGAAAGTATGCGTCCTTTAGATCTATCGTGACGAACCAATCCTCAGATTGAATCTTACTCACGATCATGGGAATTGTGAGCATCTTGAACTTGAATCTCCTCAGAGAGCGGTTCAGATATCTGAGCTCTATGATCGGACGCAACCCCCCATCTTTTTTGGGAACTATAAAGTAGCGGCTGTAAAACCTGGACTCCCTGTCTAGTGGAGGAATGCGTTCTATAGCCCCCTTTGCCAGCAGGGAGTTTACTTCCTGTACCAATACCCGACCCTGCGCCGGGTCGACTACAGTCCAGACCACCCCGTTGAATCTGGGTGGGTGGAACCCGAACGGCAGCCTGTACCCGTATTGTATTGTGCGCAGCGCCCACAGGGAAATATTCTCTAGATTTTTCCATGCATCGAAATATTTTACCAAGGGAACCAGGCTCTCGAGCCTGGTTTCGGGTATTAATCGGGATACGTTCTCAACCGCCTGAAACGAATCTCTGGCAGGACTGGACCGAAAAGGATTCTCGATGGGCGAACGCAATCGCTGCCCGTCCGCAGGCTCGTGGGGCGGACAAAGCAGCTTGCGATAGCTGGAAACCAATGTGTCCCGACACGTACTCGACGGCGGGAGAACAACATCGATTTCCTGCGGGCTCCGCAAGGGAGTCGAACTTGGTCGCTCCATCACGGGTGGGGCTGCCCACAGAGATCCTAGCACAGCTAGGACCTCTTAGAGGTTTTCTTAGCCTGCAGGACGGTCCTCAGGTCGCCCCTGCTTGGCTTGCGGTTTAGATTGAGAGCGCCGTCTATGCCCCCAAGCTCCTTGAGGGGGGGCTCTAGACGCGACACTCGGAGGAGCTGGTACCTGGCTGAGGCTGCGGCTGCCCACTGGGGGCAGACTTCTTAGAGACTGAGCGGCGAGGGAGAAATTGTTTGAAGGCCGCTGATTGTTTTTTTGCCTCCTGAAACCTGTCGACAATGGTATTAACGTTTAAGCCCTGTCTTTCTCCTTTATGCCCGTCACATTTAACCATAAATGTCTCTCCGAGACCACCATTGCCGTCTCTTTGGTGACTCGGAGAGACAAATCAGCAACCTTCCTCAACTCCGCCACATCCTCCGGAGTTGGTCCCTCGCCCTCATCAATATCTCTAAGAAGGTCTCGCAGCCATATATGCCCTGCGAAGATGTTTCTCTGCACGGCTTGGTGGGCAGCACCGGGGCTTTAAGGGATGATGGCGATTCAGTTGATAAATTATTAGCCAAGGGTTGTTCAACCCACGGCATCATCCCATAACCATTCTCTCGTGCCCCATGATGTTACTATATTTCAACACAGTGGGATTGGAGACACGAGAAGAATGGAGTCTTTTCCACGATTTACACACCTCAGTATAAAAATCGGGAAAAATAGTAAGCCCCGATGATGAGGTTGTTCCCTGTGCTGCAGGAAGCGCTCATCTAGTTTGCTTTTAACTTGCACTTGCTGCTTTCCTTGTGGCCAATCGATCTTTAAATGAGCCACTGCACGGGAAACAACCTCTACCAGCTACTCATATGCGGGGACACGGGATGGCGAGTCATCCCCGAAATCCCCGCCCCCTTCGATGCTGAACACGTCCACCCCCTCGGAGGCAGACAGCTCAAGCATTGGATCCTTGACTCGCGCAGAAGAAGCCGCTGGGCGGGATTCTGTGCGAGGCTCGAGGACATCGGAACTGCCCGATGAATCCCGAGAAGGTGATTCAGCAACCTCGGGATCCCCGGACAGATCCGTTTGCGAGCCCCATGAAGAGCATCGCCGCGCTGCCTCGGCGGACACGGGTCCCGCACCACCGCACCAAAACTACTCTATCCAATTCAAATTGAATGTGGCGCGAGCCTTCTTAAGGAAGTAAGTCCAAATAAACCAGTAACTCAAGTTACTTCCCCACACCTTTTGGTGGGCTGTTGAAAACTCCTATCTGTGATCTGTGATATAGCTTAGTAACTGACACAAAGAATGTTGAGGTAGAATAGTGAAACGAAGAAAAAAAATAAAAATAAATATATACATACAATTAGTAAGAGTGTGAGTGCTAGTAATATAATATCCATGGAAGCACAGACAATATCTATAGCTAAGAAGGAAAAACTGTCAGATTCGCATCATCTGTATAATATAGATATCTGCATATATACAGTGGTGTGAATAAGTGTTTGCCCCCATGCTAAAGTTGCCTAAAAAGAGGAATAAAAAAATCATCTTTTGGATATTGATCTTAATGCCTTAATTAGAAAAATGAGGAAAACTCTAACATTTAAGAACACAAATTTTCTTTGTGAATGAATAATGTATCATAAATAAATAAATGTTTTTCTTTAAAATACAGGGTGCATAAGTCATTGCCCCCTATGTTAAATTCCCATAGAGTCAGGCAGATTTTTATTTTTAAAAGCCAGTTATTTCATGGATCCATGCATCCTGATAAAGTTCCCTTGGCCTTTGGAATTAAAATATCCCCACATCATCACACACCTTCCACCACACCTAGAGTTTGGCATGGTTTTACTTCAGTTAGCCTAATAGCTGGTTTGATTTGCATTGAAAGATGATCTTATGGAAAGTACCCCATGCCAATCTCTAGGTGTGGTGGAAGGTGTGTGATGATGTGGGGATATTTTAATTCCAAAGGCCAAGGGAAGTTTATCAGGATGCATATTATCCTGGATCCATGAAATAACTGGCTTTTAAAAATAAAAATCTGCCTGACTCTATGGGAATTTAACATAGGGGGGCAATGACTTCTGCACCCTGTATTTTAAGTAAAAACATTTATTTATTTATGATACATTATTCATTCACAAAGAAAATTTGTTTCCTTAAAGTCCCCGTGAACCGGAAGTTGCAAACGATTTTTCTCCAGTGCTGTGACGTATTTCCAAGTGAAACGGAATATTGAACAGAGGGCAGGGTTTTACTCTAGCGCTCCTCCTCTCCATCTCTCGCTCATAGCAAACTAACGGTTTGAGGGGAGTGGTTAAGCGTTTCCCCACCCAAACTGTGAAACCTACGTCATCAGAGAAAGAAACCGTTCCAGACCGGAAGTAACTTTTCAGAATTTGATTAAAGATTACTAAGGTAAAGCATTTTTTTAATATATATTCACTTGCACGGATTAATTGTTCACCACAAGACTAGTAATATGCGCTAACAAAGTAAATAGGTTCAATTTTGATTTCACGGGGACTTTAAAGGTTGGAGTTTTCCTAATTTTTCTAATTAAGACATTAAGATCAATATCCAAAAGATGTTTTTTTATTCCTCTTTTTAGGCAACTTTAGCACGGGGGCAAACACTTATTCACACCACTGTATAGACCATTTCACAAGATGTACACTGGTCCAGAAGCACTTCCTGTTTCAGTTTTTTAACACTACATAAAAGCTGAGATAAAATACAACCAACAGAACATTTAAAACTGAATCAAAAAGTTAAACAAACATCTTTAAGATGTTTTCTTTACATGTGAAATAAAGAAAACGGTTACAAACTGAAACAGGAAGTGCTTCTGGGCCAGTGTTGTTTACATCTTGTGAAATGGTCTATACATATATACATACACACACACCCACACATGCATATCGGAGATTGTCTTGGTTTCATTCATGCTTCAGAGACGCTACGCTGAGGGGCGTTCCCCCAAAGTGTCACTTTGACGCAGTTTGAGTTCCCTCGATAGGGAACAAAACTACTCTGGCCAATTCAAAGTGAATGTGGCACGAGCCTTCTTAAGGAAGTAAGTCCAAATAAACCAGTAACTCAAGTTACTTCCCCACACCTTTTGGTGGGCTGTTGAGAACTCCTATCTGTGATCTGTGTTATAGCTTAGTAACTGACACAAAGAATGTTGAGGTAGAATAGTGAAGCGAAGAAAAAAAATGATATATATATAGACCATTTCACAAGATGTAAACAACACTGGTCCAGAAGCACTTCCTGTTTCAGTTTGTAACTGTTTTCTTTATTTCAGATGTAAAGAAAACATCTTAAAGATGTTTGTTTAACTTTTTTGATTCAGTTTTAAATGTTCTGTTGGTTGTATTTTATCTCAGCTTTTATGTAGTGTTAAAAAACTGAAACAGGAAGTGCTTCTGGACCAGTGTTGTTTACATCTTGTGAAATGGTATATATATATATATATATATATATATATATACAATTAGTAAGAGTGTGAGTGCTAGTAATATACTATCCATGGAAGCACAGACAATATCTATAGCTAAGAAGGAAAAACTGTAATCAGATTCGCATCATCTGTATAATATAGATATCTGCATGTATATACATATACATACACACACACACACACACCCACACATGGATACTGTTACATGGGTGTCCTGAGTTTCCCCCGTCACTGTGTATTTGGTTTAGTCCTGTGTCTCAGTTTTCCTGCTCCTCGTTAGTTTTCAGCTCCTTCACCTGTGTCTAGTTCATTTGCCCTAGCTGTGTCTTGTTCCTCTAGTCTGTTCTCTGTGTATTTAAACCATGTTCTCCCTCATTCTTGGTCGGTTCTCGTTTGTATGTGGTGTGTTAATGTTTCCTGGATCCTTGTCTGAATTATATTAAGTAAAGATTATTGAATTTGATCTCTTGACTGCTGTCTCTTCATCTGCCAGCACCACACCCGTAACACATACACACACCCATATATTTTTAGAAGAAAAAAAAATGGAAAAAGTTTAAATATGTATAACCAAACACTTAACTGGGTTGCAACTCCAACAGCGGCAATAACACATTGAGTCTCTTCATTAAGAGTGAGCCATTACCACACTTTAAAGAACTATCTGAACAACTATCAATACTGTAGATAAAATATCAGAAAAATCAAAACAAAAACATAACAATGCAAGCCTGAATCCGTATGAGGCAGGACATAACATTTTCCAATTATTATTCTGATGAGAATGGTGGTTTTACAGTCAGATGGTAAGATGCCAGCTGTGTGTGTGTATAAGCATGTAACTCACATGGATAGATGACAACTAGTGTTGTGCTAGCGCTAGCCATGAAAGCCAGCCAGCAAGCACCAGTAATGTACATAACCACCTTTCCGAGTGTCTTGATTTACCGCATCCGCATTGATAGCATTAACTTTAAGCATCCTCCTGTCTCACTTCAGTCGAGAGGTGTTTGGCATATTCCTCCACTTTCTTGGCATCTATGAACGAGATCTGCGTGCCGTTGTGGGTTATCAGGAGTCTGGCAGGATAGAGGAGGCTGTAGCTGATCCCGGGCCCCGCAGCAGCTCCCTGGTGCGGTTGAATAATGCCCTCTTTTTTGCCATGGCAGGCGGGTAGTCCGGAAAGATTTGAATCCTTTTACCACCGTGGTAGAGCTGTTTAGCCGCTGCAGCCTTGCGTAAGATGTCCTCAAGCGTGTGGAAGTAGTGTAGTCTGAGTACAAAGGGTCTAGGAGGCCGCTTCGGTGCGCTCTATCAATATGAGGCTTCTCATCTAGGGATAGCACCTCTTGCAGCAACCCGGCGATAAAATCTCTCGGCCTAGCTCCCTCAGACCCCTCAGGGACACCGATTACCCGGATGTTGTGTCTCCTCAAGCGCCCTTCTATGTCTTCGCATTTCTCAGTTAATTTTTCTACTTCAGAGCTCAGGCGGGTGATTTGACGTTGAAGTGTGGTGACATCGTCCGACTGCTGTGAGGCAGACTTCTGAATCTCTCCAATAGTGATACTATGCGAGGTCGCGGTTTTCTCCAGGGACGTAATGGAAGTCTGCAGTTCTTCTTTATTTGCAGCCAATTCGCCTCTAAGCACGGTAAACACCGTCTGTATACAGACATCGATAGTGGCGCATATGTCGTCTTTAATCTGGGTAATTTCATTTCGCAATGCAGCAATAGCGGCCAATACCGCCCGGTTTGGTGGGTCCGCCACCTCATTCAGCTGATCGGGCTCCGCCACCTCAGCTGAGTCCGAGGGTTGATCAAGGCCTAGTTCTTGTTGGTCGTTCTTTCTGGATTTTCCCTTTTTTGACATCGTTTTGACATCGCCCTTTAAGTTTAGTTTACCACTCTGTGTCTACTTATCTACCAGTTTGTGTCTACTCCTGTCACTTCAAAACACTTTTAAGCGGATACAGGAGTTTAGTGTATTAATAAAAGAAAAGTTACTGGAGCCATGTAAAACACGTCTCACTCCTCCATTGCTCTGCAGCACCCCCCAAGATGTTTTTTCTTATGGCTATAACCTCTCTAAAAAGAATCGGGGACATGCAGGCTCTGTCAATATCGCCATTCTGCTTAGACTTTGCCCCAGGAATGGTGAAAGTGATTTTGCATCCTCATCCTGAATACCTGCCTAAAGCACTGTTTTCGGCTGTACATCCGGTCACTCTTGAGGCCTTCTGCCCTCCGCCGTTTACAACGCCGGAACAGGAGAGATCTCACAGACTGTGTCCAGTCTGTGCTCTTCAGGCCTATGTTCACCACACTAGCCAGTGGCGTAAGTCAGAGCAACAATTTGTTTGGTATGGGGGCAGTAAGAAGGGTGCTGCCGCTACTAAACAGACAATGTCATTGGGTCAGGGATGTTATTGCTCTTGCCTATGAAGCGCACTGCCAAGCTACGCCAAGGGGTCTAAGGGCTCACTCCATCAGAGTGGTCGTCTCCTCTACTGCTTTGGCAAGGGGTGCCCCTTTACAATATGTTTGCGATGCGTCACACATTCATAAGGTTCCACTCCGGGCTCTCGCGTCCTTGAGTCGACATCACAAGCTAATGTCTAGGGCTTTCTTGTGTTCTTGTGAGCACACCTACACAACTGTAAGGAGTCCAGACACCTTCAAGCACAGTGGCGTGGGTATTCTCGTTCCAAGTGTGCTAAGCAGTGTAGCATCGATTGCAGCTTTTAAAAGGGCACGTTACGGGCTACTTGGCTGTAACCCTGTTCCCTTTAAAAGCAGAACGAGATGCTGCGCTACTTTGCCGTGCTGGTAATGTCCCAGGACAGCTCAAAATATCCTGACGATGCACCTGCGGCTCATCTATTTACAGCCTTGCGTCGCGGGCTATATTACTTCCGGTCGGTCGATTCCATTGACGTGTTTACTCACTATATTCACAGCAGGTCACAATTAAAGACGTTCCCAATACACTAAGCAGCGCAGCATCTCGTTCTGCTTTTTCAGGGAACAGGGTTACAGTCAAGTAACCCGAAACATTTTGTGATCTTTCAGAAACTTAATTTATTTTATTTTTTTCAATAACCATTCATAAACAATATTTTCTCAAAAATACAAGCATGCACATACATGTTGCTCTCATATTATGGTATGGCCCTGTTTGTGCTTAATAGAGTGTAATTACACCTTTGCCAAAAATATGTTTATAAGCAACTGAAAAAAGCACAAATGTCAGGGCATGTCAAAAAATCTCAAGGACCCCCAAAAAACCTTAGACATCAGAAGGTTAAAGCTGTTCAGTTTGTTTTTATGCTCTCCATGGGCTTTCAAAATTATCCCCCACTCACTTGTTTTCCTGTTGCATGTTCTTATGCCCCAGGCAAATTAAAGTCTACAAAAGAGGAGTTATCATCTACCTTTTTTTCTTTGCTGGACAAGCGGGAGCCTGCAGTTCTGCACTTAGTGTCTCTATCTCTCTGTTTCTCTTTCCATCCCCCACCCCCCTCTCTCTTTCTCTCTCTCTCTGTAAAGTGATGGGATTGATTATGTGGTTGTGGCTGGTGGGATTCATAGTTGAGATGGTCAGGGTTTGTGGTGCAGGCCTGTCAGACCACATGACAGACCGCCTGTCATGTGGTCTGCAGGGCAGATATTTTTCAGAGAGCTTGTATAAAGAGGGAGATGTGATAATTGGTGGTCTGTTTCCAGTTCATAATGAAGCACCAGCACCTGATCATGCTTTTACTGAAATGCAGCATGGTGCTCGCTGCCAGGGGTGAGAATAATGAGAACATTTCAAATGAACTAAGGCAATTTGTAGAACAACTGTTAATACATTCAAAATGTTTTCTAACTTCACCCTGACTTTAACCCTGACACATGATTTTTAATTTAATAAACTCATTTAGGTTGTTTGAAACAATATTTTCATTGTGCATATTCCAACATACTAGGATTTCATAACACATCAGGATGTCCCTCCATATGGATTATTACTTAACTGACCCAATTCAATTATGTCTCACATTATAAAACTTTTTCATTTTTGTTTTAGTGTTGACCTTCGTTCATACCGCTGGCTCAAATCTATGATCTTCACTGTGGAGGAGATTAATCGGGACCCTGTTCTGCTACCAAACTTTACTTTGGGATACATGGTAGCCGATACATGCCTAGCTGAGAGCACAACACTGAGTGCTGCTTTAGCTCTGGTAACTGGGCAGGAGGAGAGAGTGTCGAGTGCTGAGTGCAACGGACATCCAATGGTGCCTGTCATTGTCGGTGATGCTCGTTCCTCTGCCTCAATAGTGGTGGCTGACACGCTGGGAGTTTTTGAAATCCCCATGGTATAAAGAATTGACACTTTGAGATCAAATAATTGATTATGTTTATGCGTTCTTTGTTTTGCGGTGACTTTTAGAAAAGTGTTGCATAGATTATACTTATAAAAGCTTTCTCACTGTAATCGCATTACAATCTAAAGTACTCTTTCCAATAGTTAATGAACTTGGTTATTTACTTTATAATTAACTTAAAATCCATATTAAGAGACAGGGAAGTTGAACAGAGGAGTCTTACATTTATTATATTTTATATAATTTTCCATTTTCTGTCACAAAACACAAAAATTGTGAGAATTGTTTAAAAAAAGAGGAAAAAAATTTATGAATTTGCCACTGTAAATGTGATCAAAATCAACCAGTAATGGTGTCAGTTAGAAATGACAATGTAGTGTAACTTTGGCATGTTGAACATAGAACACTAGTTCATTTTAGAGTGTTAGCAACTGTTATTTGTACACAGCTCTATTAAAAAACAGTATAAATTATTTAAATGGTTTATATACATGTTGCAATTTAGCTACAGTGTCTCTAAGCATAAAATTTGCTTTTTTAACACATCTTTTCTTCAGATCTTGTCTCTGTGCTTTGTCTGCCCAGGTTAGTTATTTTGCATCCTGTGCTTGTCTGACTGACAGTCATAGATTTCACTCTTTCCTGCGTACTGTTCCCAGTGATGCCTTTCAGGCCAAGGCCATGGTCCGTCTGCTGCACCTGCTGGACTGGACCTGGGTGGGGGTGGTTGCAGGGGATGATGAATATGGTAAAAGTGGTGTGCAGCTGCTCTTGAAAGAAATGGAATATTTAGGGATTTGCGTGGACTACTTGGAATTCATTCCTAAATCACACTCACAAAGCAGGATCAGGCGAACTGTGGAGAGGATCCAGAGTTCCACAGCTCGTGTGGTGGTGACATTTGCCATTGCACCCGACATAGAAGTCCTATTCAAGGAAGTGGTGGTGCAGAATGTGACCAACAAGCAGTGGATAGCCACAGAGGCGTGGAGCACCTCCATTCAGTTCTTTGACCAAGCAAGCATTTCTCTTCTAGCCGGTACCATTGGCTTTGCCCTGCGCCGAGCTGATATTTGGGGTCTTGGTGCTTATCTTTCCCAGCTGAGCCCTGTGAAGCAGCCAAATGAACCATTCGTAAAAGATGTATGGGAAGAAATATTTGGTTGCTCGCTGGCACAGGACTGGCAGCCTTCATTTAAAAAGCCAAAGTGCACAGGCTCAGAGAATGTGGAGAAACATGGTCACATCTACACAGATGTTTCACAGCTGAGAGTCACATACAATGTGTATAAGGCTGTGTATGCTATTGCCAATGCTATTCACAACATGATGGCCTGTCAGCCTGGTAGAGGGCCGTTCAAAGATGGAGAATGTCCTGATATAACTCAAATAAAGCCTAGACAGGTACATATATATATGTATGTATATGTGTGTGTGTGTGTGTGTTTTTTGTAAGCAATTTTTTTTTTAAATTAATCACTGCATATGAATACTGTACTCATTTCCTTTTACAGCTTCTCTACTACTTAAATGCAGTAAACTTCACAACACCAGTGGGTGAGCTGGTTTATTTTGAAGATAACGGTGAGCCATCTGCCTCTTATGACATAATGAACTGGCATGTTGATAAAAGTGGAGAAGTGAATTTCATCCAGGTTGGACAGTTTGATGCTGCCAAAGGACCAGGCCAGGAGCTGAACATAAGCCTTGAGAAAGTGTTTTGGGGTGGGGGCTGCACTGACAAAGTAAGAATCCAGTGCCTTTTCATTCATTATATAATTTGATATGTTTTAGTATAAATATTTGACTCAAGAGATGCAACCATTAGAGATGTACCATTATGGTAGTTGAACAAACTCAGGGTTACGGGATTAGTTTAAATTTGACAAAACCAAACAAATTCAGTCATGCTTTGTGGTACTATGAAACTTTCTCTGCCAACTCAGGCTTTGATTCTGAGTTCATTATGCGCATGCACATGAAAGTGTGACATCTGTAGCAAACAGCCAATCACATGCCTTGAAACATAAATAAATTGCAATTCACCTCTCGTGAGAGAGTCAGCAAGATTATTTTCTCTTTTATGCTGCAGATTAAGAGATTAAAGAATATGAATTACATAAATGCATAGACAGCAAGAAAATAATTTGCTGTATCATTGCAAGTGAAAGTTATAAAGTTTATATAGTTAATACAGTTAATATACTTGACAATTGATAATTGTTTTTTTTCCTGTATCATTCAGGTTCCTGTATCTGTGTGCAGTGTGAGTTGTCTTCCAGGCACTAGGAAGGCTGTACAAAAAGGAAAGCCTGTCTGCTGTTTTGACTGTCTTCCCTGTGCATCAGGAGAAGTCAGTAACATAACAGGTATTGCATAGCTTTAGTATTAAATTATCATTTTAACTGACTGGAAATAATTTTAACTTTGAACAGTATGCTAGACATTGCAATAGCTATGTAGGTAACATTAAGAAATCTGTACAATGGAAAACCAACATTTACTATGTGCAATAATGTTCTTTAGACTCTACAGAGTGTACAAGATGCCCTGAGCGGTTCTGGTCAAACACTGAAAGAACAAGGTGCATCTCAAAGGTTGTAGAGTTTCTGTCATTGCAAGATTCCATGGGAATTGTCTTGACAGTCTTATCTATCACTGGGGCGACACTGACCTCAATTGTTCTGGCTGCCTTTTTCCATCATCGTTACACACCGCTTGTGCGGGCCAACAACTCGGAGCTGAGCTTCCTGTTATTGGTGTCGCTCACCTTCTGCTTCCTGTGCGCTCTAGTTTTCATTGGTCGGCCTGTGCCATGGAACTGCATGCTACGTCACACCCTGTTTGGAGTGAGCTTTGTGATCTGCATCGCCTGTGTCCTTAGTAAGACTGTGGTGGTGCTGGTGGCTTTTCAAGCCACTCTGCCTGGATCTAACCTGATGCAGTACTTTGGGCCCATCCAGCAGAGGGCAGGCATCTTCCTTTGCACGCTGGTTCAGGCTGTCATATGTCTGCTGTGGCTTCTGCTAGCCCCCCCTCTACCCACAGAGAGTGCAGGTGAGCTTGGCGCTCGAGTGATCCTGCAGTGCACAGTAGGGTCTGTTGTGGGGTTTGTACTGGTGCTGGGCTACATCGGTCTGTTAGCATTGGTCTGCTTCTTGCTGGCCTTCTTTGCTCGCAAGCTCCCAGACAATTTCAATGAGGCTAAATTCATTACTTTCAGCATGCTGATCTTCTGTGCTGTGTGGATTGCATTTGTACCGGCTTATGTCAGCTCACCAGGGAAGTACACCGTGGCTGTGGAGATTTTCGCCATTTTGGCTTCCAGTTATGGTCTGTTGTTGTGTATATTCACCCCAAAATGTTACATCCTTCTGCTTAAACCTGAGAAAAATACGAAAAAGAACATGATGGCCAGATAAGGTTTAGCAAGACTTTTGTGAAAAGGCATAATTTTTAGTGCAATATTTATTATCACAATAACAATAACAAAAATGTGAATTTAGTTTAATTAAACATTCTACTCTAAATGTTATAGGTGTTTTGTTTTTTATAATTCTATATGTGTATTTCAATGTTTTGTGTATTAGTAAACAATATTATTAGAATAAACAGAAAAAACCTACTTAAGCTTAATCTCTGATTCTGCTTCACCCCCACAATGTGTAATTTAGAGGAAAAATACCATAAAAATAGCAGGACAGAGTTTCATGGGCTCATCAACTGTTTCCCCTCTCCCAAACCCATAACCCAAACAATGTATGGGTTGTACATATGCACATGCACATACAGCAAACATCTCCTCACTATCTGCGAGCTGCCTGTCCCCTGAACACACTTTAAAAAAACACGGTCTCTGTAGACACCCCAAGCTTCACAAATGGCAACAAAAACAAGCTGGGTCAACCCGCGCCACGAAACATAACAAACAGTGTTCCAGCCAATAACCGACAAGAAGGGTTTGGGGGTGGGGATAGTGCGCATACACATGAAGGGGGGTGTGGAGGAGAGAGAAGCATGAAGAGGGAAGTTAGAATTATAACTATTTAAGTTTATTATGGCCGACACACAACCAAAGAGACGACATTCCGATGAGCAGATTGCCAAAATGCAAAGAAGAGGGAAAAGGAGAAGGAACGTGCAAAGATCCGAATTTACACTGAAAAAGCCTTTGAAAGGTGGAGAGAACTCCGCTTCCAATCCAATATTCAAGTAGCTCTGTTTTTGCTGTACAGGTGGATAAATCTAGTTTGGTTGACAAGAAGTGACGTCACTAGGGATGAGCGAGTACAGCATTATCTGTATCTGTATCTGTATAACCATATGAATTATCTGTATCTGTATCTGTACTCGGACTGGGCGGGGCCTAAACCCGGAAGTGGGTCGGGTAGTCTTGAAATGGGCGGGGCTTTAACCGGTATGTTATTTTAAGCATGCAATTGATATGGGTTGATCAGAAATTGTTATATTTATTGCTGATAAGAAAACTATTTACATGACAGCATCAGCATTGAGCTTCAGATCAATGGTTTTGATCACGATAACAACGAACTACAGAACAAGTTTTGCAACAATGAATACAACACATGTGGTTGCAAATATGAAGTAAAATGTAACGAACAAGAGTTTTCATCTCAACTAGGGCTGGGTGATATGGACCAATAGTCATATCCCAATATATTTAGGCTGAATTTCAATATACAAAATATATCCCGATATTTTTTCTGCAAAGTGAGAGCAAATGTTCAGTCAAAGCCAAATATGACATGTCACAAGTAGTTTTATTGAAACATGAACATTTGCAAAATCAAATGAATAAATAATTAACAGGTTTCTTCACCTTAGGGCTGCATGATTATGACAAAAATCTTAATTGCAGATTATTCCCTTGGAATTGTAATTGTGATTTATTAATTGGTTTATTTATTTTGTCAATACAACGTTGGTATGAGCCATTACATTCATTTAAAAAATATAAAAAATAACACAAAGAAAAATAGGGGCATTAAGGGGTTAATATAGACATGACAGTTACCTTGGTGAATAGACAATACTGTTAATGAAACATTGAAACTGCTCCTGGTGAATAGAATTAAAATCATACCTGCTTTGTTTTTATTTCGTGTTATTTACAACATAACGGTGTTGCATGCTCGTTGTTTCTTTTGCACTTTATATACAGTGAGGCGATCCAGCGCGCGCCGCCGCATTTGCGCGTGCAATTGAGTGTGCGCTACGACTAACGTTACAGTATAACGGCTGACAGGACAAAGTCCGTTTTGCTGAGGTGAAAGACTTTATTTCATGTTATAACATAACATGCTTTAATCAAGCACGCAAAGTGGAAAAGGAGTGACTGGGGCGCGGGGAGCAGTGCAGAGAGCTCTGGGTCAGCACTAAGCAGCTTGCTTGGAGCAAGGCGTGCAGCGCAAACTCTAATTACATATCACATTTAAAATATATATTCTTTATATTGATATATCGCTCAGCCCTAATTTCAACATTACTTTTTTTTTTCTTTTTTTTATCCGAGCACAGATATTGACTCGTATTACTCGTATAATATTTGTACTCGACAAAAGTGCTTTATCCGTACCGGATACTCGTTTCAGCCGAGTATCCGGCTCAACTCTAGACGTCACCCAACATCGCTTAGAGCACCTGTTTTAAACACTCTATATATAATATGATGATTTTATGTATATTAGAGTTTTAACAGGTTTACATGTTGTCTTAGTCATTTTAGTCCATTTTATTCCTCTTATCTATTTTATGTGTGTATTTCTTTAAATGATTATGAGGCTGCCTGTCATGTGAGCGATCACCTGACAGGAAATAGGAAGTTGCCAGGATAAAAGAGCCAGCATGGCAAACCAACTCGAGCTGTGTCCCAATGTGAAGGCTGCAGACTTCGAAGGATCCAGCCTATTCATCCTTCAAAGGACGCACCATTTAGCCTTCGTGGGATTTCCTAATTGTGCAACCAGGTGTTCCCAATTAGCTACCGCTACGGGCACCAAGCAACGGTGCGAGAGTAGGCTACCGATGCCATCCTGATCATTCATTTAATAAAACTGAGTAAACAGCTATGGAGACAGAATTGGCTATTGTCATTTTTTTGTTTTATATTTTACTGAATATTTTATGTTTTATATTTTCCCGTCTTTAAATGATGCGGCAATATATATATATCAGAGATGGGGACTCGAGTTTGAGACTCGGACTCGAGTCACACTTGAGTCGCACAAACAGCTGACTTCAGACTTGAATTGTGACTCGACCCAAAAGACTTTAGACTTGACTTGCGACTCGACCCAAAAGACTCTTCAACAACCTGTTTTCAAGCAATTGTTGCTTTTTAAATCTAAATTCATTTTAATGTATTTCTATTTTCTTTTATTGCCGCATACGTTGGGGAAGCGCATGATAAGCTGCATGTCCCCCGCCCTTTGTATTTAGGGCACGCCAACACCGGGGGAAAACAATCAAACCGTCTCCATTGACTTTGCATTGCGAGAGGCTGCCTCCTTGTCATTAATGACTATCAACAAAAAACAATACAATGTTTAAAAGCTGCTGTGTGACAAGATGTACAGTAAACAAGCTAAATAACCCAGAAATATTTTGTTTGTCGACCCAAAAAAAAATTTGTTTCAGGACATAAAAGTGGATCAATTGAGACGTGACATGATATTGTAAAAAAAAAAAAGAGAGAGAGAGGAGCTATATTCAATTTACCCATTCTTCCTGCTGATGCTTCACGTCCTATTGCCTCTAATTTTGTCTCCTTAAAGGCTGGCTTTTACAGTTCGGAGCTTATAAAAAAAATATTTCAGTTTTTTTTAGCTTGTTTGCTGTACACCTTGTCACACAGCAGCTTTTAGTTATTTTTCAGTCTTTTGTTATGTCATAAATGGCAAGGAGACAGCCTTCTCGCAATGCAAAGTCAATCGAGAAGGTTGGATTGTTTTCCCCCTGGTGGGCATATGTGGTCTTCAGATGACGCGTTGCGCTCTGTCTCTATGTGCGTGCTGCGCCCACTCACATGACAAAAAAATTATTGATGATGACAACACCAAATCCTCCCGGAGTTGTGCCTTTTGTAGTTAGTTTTGGTTTTAAAAATTATATAAACAGTGCCGGTAAGCGAACAGCTACATGCAAGGTGTGTGGCAACAAAATAAATGATGCCGGATCCACAACATCGAACTTCATCAGGCACCTCAAAATGCACCCAGATAGGTCAGTTTGAGATTTTGAGCTATTTGTCTTTAATAACAAGTCTTCATTCAGACGTGTGGTGAAAAAAAGTCCGAAATACACAAAGTCTTTATTTTACTACACTTTGTCTGTTTGCGTCTGTAGATTTCTCATAGATTAAACAAAAGTTGGCATTGTAAATCATCCCGCTGCTCCGCGATCTGCACCGTCATCACAGACACCGTTAGGGCCTGTTCACATTTCACGTCTTTTGCGTGCTCAAGTTCGTTATTTAAAATGTATGCGCGCTCATAATGGAAGCGTCACGGTGTAAACCACCTCTCTCTCTCTCTCTCTCCCGTACAATGTTGTCAGATCCAAATATGTTCATTTCCTTTTAATCAGCAACCACTCGTGAAAGTAAAAGGGGAGATTTAACTCTAAATGAGCAATCTCATTAGCCTGATGCAAATCTTTAGAGCCCGTTTTGCGTTTTCTCAAAATGATTTTTCTCTCAAACTCCAAGTCTGAAATCTCCACTTCAGTAGCACCTATATACACCAAACTTTCCAGTCTTGTACCTAGTTTTATTATGAAGACTATTGCAGATGGATTTGTAAATATATTATTCCTAGGTCTGTTTCCCACAGAAGAGAGGATGATAACCCAGGAGAGTCATTCATTTCTAGAAAGAATGCCCACTCTTTTTTTATGAGGGCGTCAAATTTTGAATCTTGGAGGAGATAAGTGTTAAGCCGCCATCTAGGTGTTGTTTTGTGTGTATGAGTCATTGTCCAATTAATTGTAACAGGGGCGTGGTCACTAATGATAATTGGATCAATTGATGACTGGGATATATTAGAAATCATGGAGTTACTTGTGAGAAAAAAATCCAGGCGGGAATATGAGTGATGGACTGGGGTGATGAATGAGTATTCTCTACTGCTTGGGTGTTGTAAGCGCCAGCTGTCTGCAAGACCATAATCAGTCATGAATTGTTTTATTGTTAATGTAGATTGCCATATTGGTTTATTGCCTGGGTTACCAGAACGCTCTATTGAAGGATCAAGGATTGTATTGAAATCTCCTGCAATTATTACTGGCAATCAATCAGATCTGAAATGGCAGAAAAAAAAGACTGAAAAAACATTGGATCATCTGAATTTGGACCGTATATATTTCCGATTGTAATTGGGTTATTTTGTATTGAGATATTGATGATAATATAGTGCCCTTCAGTGTCAGCGATTGTAGTATTATGAGTAAATGAAATCTTTTTATGAATCAATACAGACTCCTCTTTGTTTTGTATTATAATTTGAAGAAAACACCTGATTATATTGAGATGATTTGAATAAGTTACAATCGGATTTTGCCACATGAGTTTCTTGAAGGAGACAAATGTCTGCCTGTAATTTATTTAAATGGACAAACACCTTTGCCCTCTTTGCCCACGACCCAATACCACAAACCCACTAACCCTTTAAGGTCAGATGCAAGTAAAACACATACTGGGAGTGTCACTATCATATAGGTATGTGCTTCTACCAATGAAGCTCCCCTCGCTTTTGGTAATTTCTCTCATGGATAACATTGATGCAGCTCAGTTATTTTGAATGAAAAATGTGATTTCATAGTGAATTTAGAAATTTTTCACAATTTTCTTGCATTTGACCATGTGTATCTAAAGATGGGGATGCCAGTCAGCAAGAGGAAGAAGACAATGGATCACCTCTGTTCCTCGAGTGATGCAATGGCTGACGGGGCAGGCTCACAGACACCTGCTGGTTTCAGAAAGGCAGAATTTTAAAATTTGATCACACTTGTCTTGAACGCATGCCAGAGCACACAGTGTGCTACCCTGTTGTGAGTGCATGCAGCACCACAATAACATTTCCCACAGTCCATCTGAAAGACAGCGAAGCATTTAACTCCAACCTTGGAATTGCAATTCGATATGGTTCTAGGTTTGATAGGGTTTAACTTTTGTTTTACTAAAGCTGATGTGTTAAGTCAGTTCATTTTAGTTCGACCCTGATCCTCTTAAACTATTAGTAATCAACACTACTGCAAAATGTCTCATGTTGTCTGCTGGGTGTTCTGTTGTTTTCTTGCAACCAAGTATTTTTTTTTTCATAATATTTGCTAACATGGTCTTGCATACATTTCCTTTTTTGGCATTTCTGCTTGTTTCCCAGAGAAGGATGGGTATGGCATTTGCTATTACTGTAAGTGTTGACCGCTCCAGAAAGTGTCAGAAGTGTTACAAATTGTGTTGAAGTTATAGTCGTTTGTTACTAGAATAATTGTTAATTATTATTATTATTAGAATTTGATCCAATGATGATAATGTATTTTATTGTCATATGAAAATCTGTTTTAAACATTGGTATACATACAGTATTTTTCACTCAGGGTTTTTACACTCAAGCAGGTCCCAAACTTAATTGATTAGAATATTCAAATGTTCCTATGGCAGCCAGGCAATTCAGGTTCTACTGTTAAGTCATTATTATTCTGTATTTTGCCCCAACAGTGAAATAATGTAAAATAAAGAGTAAGTTCTCTTCAGTATATGAGGGTCTGATGCTTCTGATTGTGATTTTTTTTTTTTTTTTTTATGTTTAGAGACGTGTGAATATATAAAATACAATGAACATGTTGATCTCACAATGGAGAAATTCACTTCTGCATCTTAACCCATCCCCTCAGGGAGCAGTGGGCTGCCACTGTGCAACACCTGGGGAGCAATCTGGGTTAAAGGGTCTTGCTCAGGGAGCCAGAGTGCAGGCAGTTTGGATTGAACCGGGTACTTGCATCCTGCTCAGAGTGCAAGCGTGCTGCTCTAACCACTAGGCCAACACTCCCCCCAAATATGATATTCAAAGCTTTACTCAGCAAACACTTTATTTATGTTAATCAAATTTTCCCTTCGTGCAAGGCCGTGGTAAATAGGAGGTGCTGAGTGTGGTGCAGCGACCCCTTAGAAAAAGTGGCCGTTTTGCCCTCAGATCATTCACTTTAAATGTCTTATTAGGTATTATTAGTCTTATTATTATTATTAGGCAAATCATGTCATAATACGCTAGCCTGGTTCAACCAGACTCTTGTTCATTTCATTTCCACATAGAGTCTGGAACCGCTCCATTGAAAAACGTTTTCTTCCTTGTAGGCGGGTTCACTATTAAAGTTCAAATCTATTGGATCTGCCCAAAGTCACTCACGATCTGCCATAGCCAATCGCTAACGGGGTGTCGTGAGTGACGTATGTCACGCGCCGAAATGGCTGGAGGATTATGTTTACAATAGGATTTCAGTCAACGAGCGCCGCAGGTTTTGTTAATCTAGGAACAATTATTAATTCGAAATGTATATTTGACACGAAGGACAGTGATATATTCATTCAATGGCGGAAGCTGTGTCTAATCATTACAAATACGCCGCTGTGGTCGTTTCTGATCTGCCGCAAATGCTGTAGCAGCTACAGTGAATGATCAGTCTGTCTCTATCTGCAGATGTGTAATAAACAACAATTTTTCATATTACGTCTTATTGTTTCTTAATTACCTTAATTATGGTCTTCAAAGTACGTGTTTGTACATTTTTATGTGGCATTTATTTTTTTTAGTAAAACAAATCAACCATTGCCATCTAAAACTGAAAATCAAATATCTTCAAAGTATGGTTTTTCACATTTTTATTTATGACAATTTTTTTTTTTTTAAATCACAACCAATTTGTATGATTTACAACATGTAAAACTGACACACCAACCTCCTGCACGAGTGCACAAAGGGGCTCAAAATGTTCTATTCATCACAAGAATCAGTAAATATACAGTTGGGAATATGAGTGACTGACATGACTCCTGAGCGGATCTTCAACAATAGTTTAGCAGCCAGGACTCGGGGCTTCCGAACACCGCGAACACCAGGCTAAACCGTCCGTCCAAAATGTCACGGTCATCGTGCACGAACTGCCCAGCACAAACTTCCAAACTTTCTGCCTCCTTCACTTGGTCCTCAGTTGTGCAACAAGAGGTGAGACGATAACAATCTGGCTTTAAATTCTGTATATTCGGCAGTTTCTTTTCCAACAACGGACCGAATAGCTTTTCTCATGTCTTTCTCCGCTGCCATTACTGAATTGAAACTGACGCGCTTACATCAACGTCATCTTTCTCAGCCACTCCCTCTATTCGCTGATTGGTCCTACAAAAAATTGGTTTCTGGAAACCTAAGGATATGGAGCGATCCCAGACGTAATACTGAAGTAAAATGAAATTGAGCGGAAGTGCGTTGGAGGGCGCAGCCAGGCTAATAATACGCCACTCTACAATTGGATATTGATGTTTCATTCATAATATATTAATTATGCTTGTTTGTTTTACAACTATACAAAACATCTTTACATTGAAGCTAACCATACATAATGTATTCAAAAAACTGATCATGTCATCACTTTTCTTAGACGCAAACTCAGCAGTAAGACTTTGTAATCCAGTTTGGACGCAATTCCATGTATAACTGACAGCAGGTCTGTTCTGCAACATGGAGGCACGCAAATTATTTTTATAATGAACTTTGAAAAGCTTTGTGGAGACAGACAGTAATTTTAATGTATTGACCTACAAATTGCTATCATTACTACTTACAGAAAAAAAATCTTTAAAATGAATGTTCGGCATAACCTAATGTTTGTCCTGTCACCTTTTATTCACCCCACCCCTGCTATATAATTACATATTTATATGGTAATTTATTATAAAATACTTTATCGTCATTGCAGGTTTTTCTGAAAAACAACCCGGGCCCAAAGATTGTTTTTTTAATGTTCTAATTAGCATTTAATCATAGTTTATTTTTTTGTCACATGGACAGCTAGTAGCAACAGAAACAGCATGCAGCTTTGAGAGCTCCACAGCACACATTCCACACAGTTCCTCTATTATCTTTCATATTTATAACAAATACATCTTGGCTTGGGGAACATCACAATATGGAAATGAAAGATCAACACTAGTTATCATTTTAGGATTTAAAGATCCTTAATATAATTATAGTGAAATAATGAATTTAGTAGTACCATGCAGATTTGCCGATTTGCCTCTGATCAAGGGCTTTTGTCGTTGACTTGCAAATCGGGCTTAAATCATGTAAGTTAATGTGAACTTGGCATTAGTCTACAAATCTGAATAAGATTCTTATGCATGTTAACTATTCCATGGTAATAAGCTGAAATATATAAATGGCATTATTATTTTGGGAGTGATCATAGAAAAGAATAAAGGCCTATCAGCAATGTAATTACTTACAATAGATTGTAAGTACCAGTTAATTGAGTGACATTTAAATTGCATCTTCTAAGCTTAGAAAATGTTCCTCCAACGCTTTCTCCTTTCCCTTTCACCAACAAAAAGAAAAGTGTTAAGTTATGTTATTAAGTGCTGTTTTGATATTGTTCTCTTCATCTTTTTTTAATTTTCCACCCAGACCCGTCCATGCAGAAGTCCCCACAAGACATGCCAAAGAAATCTGCAAGTTTCAAGAAGGCTGAAATAAGTTTTAAGGTTTAAGTTTAAAAAAAAAAAAACATTTTCAAGTTTTTTTTGTTTTTTTTTGCCAAAGACTTTTTGGCTTTCAATGTATTATTATAAAAATTGTGACAACAGTAATACTTATATGCATAGAAATCTAGAGCAGTGCTGATATGAAGGTATTTCTTGCCAAAAAGGGGCTACAACTCTCATTAACTGTTGAAATTAACATGTTAGAGTTGAGTTGTGTTAGAGTTGTGAGTCTAATTAACATTAGAGTTGTCTTATTTACGATTTCTAATGTTGAAAGTGATGTTGATTTAGCTTACAAGTTAAACAGTCATAGGTGGTTTCTCAATATTAAGGTAGCCTGTCTTGGTATTTTTTAATTTTGGTAGTTACCATCCTAAATTTTGCATTAAATATTTAACAAAACGATTAAGCTTCAGTGAAGCAGTCATGTTCAGGTATGTCACTGATAAATAATAATTTCTGTGCAAATAAATGATTGTAATTGGAAGAATTTTCACCCCTTGTTTAAATGAAAGCCATATCCTCTTTAAATACATTGTTCTCTCTAAATTTTTACACAGGCCTGTTTGTGCATCAGCCTCTGCAGAATCAACAAAAGATATCTTCACGGACCAAGAAAAGTGAAAAGGGTATATTTGCTTTTTTACATTGCCACTGTGGTCTTACTTGCATTTGTACAAGGTTAATTTTACTCTATTACCTCCTATTATTATATATTTAAAGAAGTGACATACAATTTTTTCACTTTTAGGAATACAATTTTGGCTGTAATTGTATGTTTTATGTAATGGTCCTGCCTTTTCTCAGTATTATTTGGGTTGTCTTATAGGCTACTAAATAAAATAAAAAGTTTACATGATGGTGGTTGTATCTTTAGTTTTGTACCTCTCAAAATGTCCAGTGCCTCAGTCATAATATATAAGCAATGTTGGAGATTTAAACATAAATGAAAAAAATACAGCTGTTTTGTGTGTTTAGTTGAGTGTTAAGCAGTTGACTTTCCCAGCCCTCAGACATCACTTGCTAAAAAGAATACAAACATCTGCAACAGAAAAAGCTAAAGAACCTGGTAAGGATGTGTGTAATGTTACTGCCTTTTTTAAATATTACATGGCTTGCCTTATACTGAATAAAAAAACGTGATGGTGGTTGCATCTTTAGTTTATCCCCACCACACAGCATTGTACGATAAGAAGAGGTGGTTGGATGTGTGATGGTGATAGTAATGGTTGCTAATTTTTTACCTCTCACATTTCCAGTGCCTCAGTCCTAAATACATCTGTTGGAGATGTAAACATAAATGTACAGCTACAGCTACAGCTACAAAAGTTACAGCTGTTTTGTGTGTTTAGTTTTGCTGCTTTGAAACAATCTGTATTGTAAAAAGCGCTATATAAATGAAGGTGGCTTGAGTGTCAAGCAACTTGCTCAAGCCCTCAGACATTAGCATACATTTTTTGCTAAAAAGAATACTGACATCTGTAGCTAAATTAAACTGTACATCTGTCATTGAAACTTCACAGTGCTTTCACCTCTGTTGAATTATCCACAGACCTCTGTAGATGAAAAGGCTAAAGAAACTGGTAAGTTTCACAGTCAACTACATTTAACATGCAATGTGATTTTCATTTTATTTTTTTATCTCAGTATTGCTTTTCATGTGCTTTTATGCTGCTTTGTTCACTTGCTATTTAACTCTATAGATGGAAAGTGTTAATATTTTAAAATGTGTTAATCTGCATTACCGTATCTAATTATGAGGTCTTAATTTATTATAGAAGCCCCCACTTGGCAAACAGCTCTGCAGGAGGCTAAGCAAACCATTGAAGGCCAAAAGACAGAGATTGCCGCCTTAAAAGAATGGGTTGATATCTTGAAAGAGGATCGAGATTTCCTCCGGGAAAGACTTAAAGAGGGTAAAACTGATTTGAGGACATTACAGCTTAAAAAAATGTTGATTGTCATAACACAATTGTCAAACGATTCCTAATATCTTTTCTCAGCTCTTGCCATAAGAAGTGACAAGGGGGTGGATGTGGCCAGTAAAATCCCACCAATAGAGCAGGCACCTGGAAAGAGGAAACAGGAGTCAGATGTAACCGATTCCTCATCCTCTGATTCCTCATCAGATTCTGAGCCCGATTCTGAGTCCCCAGAGTCCAAGGAAGCCAAGAAGAAGTCAAAGATCCAGCCCAAAAAGGCCAAGAAAATGGGCAAAAAACTAAGAGGTATTCGGACTCAAATTAAATCAGTGGTCAGTCTCTAATTGTGCAATAGGTAAAAAAATAATATAAGCACTTTAGGCACACTTATCAAACACTAAGTACTCTAGTTGTGTTACATGTGTGTCCTGTTTCCCCAGTTCTTTGTGTATTTGGTTCAGTCCTGTGTCTCAGTTTTCCCGCTCCTCGTTAGTATTCAATTCCTTCACATGTGTCTAGTTCGTTTGCCCCAGCTGTGTCTTATTCCCCTATCTGTTCTCTGTGTATGTAAACCCTGTGTTCTCCCTCATTTTTGGTCGGTTCTCGTTTGAAGATGGTGTGTAAATGTTTCCTGGATCCTTGTCTGAGTTACAGTATATTAAGTAAAGATTATTGAATTTGATGTCTTGACTGCTGTCTCTTCATCTGCTTGCGCCACACCGGTAACAAGTTGATTCCACAGTACACCATGTGTTATTTTTAAAAATTAAAAAACAAATGGCCATAGATCTAGTTCCACTCCCAACTAACTGGTTTGGAATTGACCTATGGCTAAGCCACGCCCCCTCCACTCACTTGGACAAACAGTCAACATTTGGGAACAGGCGCTATGGCAGCGGTCACAGTAGGAGACATTTCACAGGAGGTAATTGGTGATTTTTGGAGACAGAAAGATTATATATCATCTTGAAATCACCTAAAGGGCACAACATTGTTAACATTTGTTATCTCGGTTCTTTACAGATACGTTAATGAAGCTAAGTGACATGATGTACAACGCAGCTAGAAGCTAACATTAATGTTTTCTAATGTAACGTTACATCTAACGTTAGAGTAACATTACGTTAGAGATTTTAAAGGTAACGTTCAAATACGTTGTTGACTTAACTTAGATCAGATGTAGACATCCTTGTTAAATTTATCCGCGTTAAGTTGGTTGTGGTCTACCGCATAACTTAATCCAGAGCAGACACTTATCTTGGTGGAGATGTGGCTTGGGACAGGGTAAACGAAATGCACACCATCGCCCAGCCTCTCGGGAACCTAGTGTCAGAGTTACATGTACCCCATACACAATGTTTGACCATTTTAAACTTAAAATAACAAGAAAAAAATGAATGAAAACTGACTAACTGCAATGCATTTCAATGGAAATGGAAGTAGAGAATGTCCGAGTGTATTGGGTTAGCTGCGCACTGTGATTGGCTCATTGCGTTTGAGGGCGTGGCTTAGCCAAAGGTCAATTGTGAACGGTGAACTGTAGTACAGCACTATTACTTGGCTGGTTCGATTTAATTGAATTCAACCATTAACTCTTTCTCTTGTTCTACAGTCAAAACCCCTGACAACTCAACCCGGTCTCATCCCAAATCGTCATATAACTGACGTTTTGGGACGTCTTTTGACCATACGTCAATATTCGCCTTTTTAGGGCCCCCTTAAACGTCGGTAGATGAGGTTATGGGATCCTAACTCTACCCCATACCTAAACTTAACCCTAAACCTAACCCGTCACCTAACTGACGTTAAAGGTAAAGCGTCAGTTGTATGACGGCCCGGGATCGCCATCTACCGACGTTTAAGGGGGCCCTAAAAAGGCGGATATTGACGTATGGTCAAAATACGTCCCAAAACGTCAGTTATATGACTTTTTGGGATGAGACTGTGTTAGACAACTCCATCCGCCGCTACAACATGGTGTTGGAAAAGATTAAAAAGGAACGCATCAGCAAAGCCGAAGCATATACAAGGCTTGGGGTCGATCGGAATACTATTGTGTTTCAGGCTCCGATTGCGGAACTTGCAGCGACTAACCCAGATCTGTTCAACACATTGAGGTCCACTTTTAAAAGGAAGGACAGCCTTAAAAGGTTTGCTGAAACTTGTAGGTAGGGTTGCCACCCGTCCCTTAAAATACGGAATCGTCCCGTATTTGTGAAATAAAAAGCGCGTCCCGTTTTGAATCAATACGGGACGCGATTTGTCCCGTATTTCCGACGCATGATCCCATGCAAATCATGCCACCCGCATTCTGTGAAGACGCGTCCTATTCTACCCTTGATTGGGTAATACGCGCTGCCATTGTTGGTTTGATTGGTTTGTTTAACACTATCAGGTTCAGGACCAATCAGAGTCAGAAGAGGGCGGGTCTTTTGGCAGAGAGTTGCGTCCACCTCTGAAACGAAAGCGTATGCAAAGTAACGACGAGAGTGTGAGGAAACAAAATACTTCGCTGGAAAGTGTCAGTGGCAATGAGTAGCCTAAATAAGTTATAATAAGAAATAAGAGAGAGAGATATTAAATACATATTTAATAATAAAAATGTGAATGTTGTGGAGAAAAATAACTTGCTTAACAAACCCAGAGAATTCCATAGGCTATAATAGAATTAACAATAGCCTATGTCTGAATACATAAATAATAAATAGATTTTCGTACCAATAATAGAAATAGTCATACAGACATAATTTTACATAGACCCACACATAAACAAATAAGGATTTTACAGTAGGCTATGGATAATAGCCTAATTATAATGAAATCAATTTCACAAGAAGTAGAGTAATTAATTTGCCCGTGGTTGCATTTTAGTGTCTTTGTTTCCATGATGAGTCTAGAGAACATGCAACTAAAAGCAACATGCCATGACCTATGGCCGTGACAGACAAATTTAAAGGTATAGGCCTATGGTTTTTTTTTTTTTTTTGTTGTTTTTTTTTTTTTTTTTTTGGAAAATAAATATATAATATTAATATACAGAGCTTGGTAGACAGGTAACCTATTTGTTAATGTTATTAAACAGATTAATATATTTAAATATTATAATTTGCATTATTAAATATTAATCATATATGCATACTAAATTGTGATCCTATCTGTTATACACACTTTATGGCAATTAAAAGAAAGTTTTAAAAGTGCTACATTATTTAAATAAAAAATTGACAAACAATTACATAACAATTTCAAAATCAAATTCAAAATCAATTTTAGTAAATAAAAACAATCCATGCATAATTGTCAAAAACATGATTAATGGTTCTGTAATCCCTAACATATACAGAAGAGTTTATATAAGTAAATAAGAGTAAAATAATAAAATGTAAAATAATAATATAAAATGTTTTCTGTTAAGCTCACATACTTCATTTTATTTTTTCTCGTGGTTTATTGTTGAGCTGTCAAGTTGGCATGTTGAAATAATCAGTTCCATACACTTGACACATTTTTTTTTTAATTTAATTTAATTATTTATTTATCTTGTGTATGGGTGTCCCTTATTTTGCCTCAGTGAAGGTGGCAACCCTACTTGTAGGGGATTTTGCGAGCAGGAGCCTACAGCTTCAGCAATACTTAAGAAAAAGGATAATGGATCCTTGTTGGATATTTATAAAAAGTAGTTTGTTTGTACATGTGTTTGTGCCATGTATTTGTTTAGTTTAGTTTTGTTCAGATTTAAATATTCCATGATATGGCTGAGTTCATAGCTTTATACAGGTGAAACTCAAAAAAAATTGAATATCGTGCAAAAGTTCATTTATTTCAGTAATTCAATGTAAAATATGAAGGTAATATATTATATAGACTCATTACATGTGAAGTGAGATATTTGAAGCCTTTATTTGTTATAATTTTGATGATTATGGCTTACAGCTTATGATATAGCTGTAAGCCATAATCTTCAAAATTATAACAAATAAAGGAATTTCTTTGTGGAAATTCTTTTATCAACTCTATCAACATCTTAAACAACAGTTGAAGAACAAATGAAGATCTCAAAGTTATAAGTGTTAGTATTTATTTCTTGCAAGAAAGGCAGTTCACACACAGACAGAGTCTGATATGAGAAGGGCAAATGTCTTCTCATTTTACAGAGTTTATATACCCAAAAGATCAACCTCCTAGATGTACCTCCTCGTCTTATCTTTGGACTAAGGCCCCTGAGTTCTATGCATCTCCACAGTCAGCACATATGTTACTTAAGAAACAACACCTAACCAAACATGTCTTGCTCTTGATGCACTCAAAGTTATCTATTGCTAAGAAAGACAGACCATTCTGTTTTTTTGTACTGTCCTATTGACCTCTTTGCAAAGCGGACACTATTGAACTATTTACAAAGGAGATGATGATGCATCTTGCAACTTCACAAACCACTCAAGCAGATATATGTTTCAAGATATACAAAGAAAAATACATTTTCTATTACACATTTCAGTGAGGGCATGCCATTCTTTAATTTCTGATGACGAATTAGACCAGAAAGTCAGAGCCATTAAGGCAAGGATGCCACATGCGGGATACAGAATGGTCAAAGGAAATCTCCAAGCAATGGGCCTTCGTCTTCAATGGAAAAGAGTTTTTTTTTTTTGATTGAAACAACTTTTTTGGAGTTGGATTAAGACACAAATGTCCTACCCATGTATGGCCCAAACACAAAAAAAGATTACTTCACTCAAAGAGAACATTTTCAATCAAAAAAAGTGTTCAAATGCAATTTTTGGAGTCTCAAATATTTTATTTGCATTCAAAAACGATTTTCTATATTTGAAAATGTTTATCTTTTCATTGAAGTGACTTTTTTATTGATTCTGTTATTTGTTTGTTTGAAGCAACTTCTTTTTTGATTGAATGATAAAGACACAAATGTCCTACCCATTATAGAGTGCCGAAGTTACGACGTCACTCTGTAGGCCAAAACGCGGATGTGAGTTAGCATTTTAGCACTACGGTTCCCTTGCTCTAAAGCCTATGGGATTTTTGAATAAGTTTTTGCTAAATCGCCTGAAATAAGGTCTGTGGTGAACAAAGCCTCTAAATATTTTCACGTTTTCATCTATGACATAGTAACACACATTTATAACCTGCTTGTGGTTTTTTAAACTTTATTGTGTCTGATTGTGTTTTTAAAAATCTTTATATAGGCTTCAAAATGTATAAATTTTGGACTAACTTGTAAAGATTATCTTGCTAGACAAAACATGTAAGGGTCACAACTCTTTGTTGAACACAGATCTTATTTTTTGCGATTTTCCAAAAGTCTATGGGGAAAATGCATTGCTTTTCGACCGAGGGAACCCATGCGCCGCTAACTTCCGGGTTGTCCTACAAAGTGACGTCATCACTTCGGCACTCTATATGGTCTAATCAAAAAACAATGTTACTTTAATTAAAAAGGTTGCTTTAAACAAAAAACAAAACAAAACAGACTTCTATCAATGAAAACATTTTCAATCAAAGAAAAGCAGTGTTCAAATATATTTTTTTGAGTCTCAAATATATTTTTGGATTCAAATACTGAAAAGTTTGTTTGTTTTTTCATTGAAGTGAAGGATTTTTTAATTGAAAATATTGTTTTTTGATTGAAGCAACCTTTTTTATTGAATAATAAAGACACAAAACTACCTTCATATAGGTCTAAATTAATGCTTAACTAATATAGTTTACTCTGTATTTTGTTTTTTTTTGTTTTCATGGTATACTTTAGAATTATTTTGATTTTCAAATTAGAAAAAAGGCATTTCTTATTGCTTGTTATCATCTGATACTGTAGAACTCTTTGATTTATTATTTAAATTGGAAAAGGCATTTTCTTGTTGCTGTTTGGCATTTAACAATAAACAAAAATGTTTAAAATTGTGTGTCTCTCAGTCAGTTAAAAAGCAACAATATATGCTACAAATCAACAAAAGAGCTTTGGATGCAGTAAAATCAGGTTGAAAATTAAATAAATAAATAAATAAAAAATGGCAGTATTACCGCATATCAGTGATGCGCGGGTTGATCCGAAATGAGCAGTGAAAAATGTTTTTAATGCTATTCGGGTCGCGGTCGGTCGGGTCGTTTGAAAAAAAAAAGCCAATTAAACATTTGTATTAGTACTAGACACAATTTTTGATGAAATATACAGCCCTACACATTATTGGCTGAATAACTGGCACGAAGATAACAAACAAGCTCAGTCTAAAAAGTTCTCGGTTCTATACTACTGATTCGAGAACCGCTGTCCCTGTGCGTTCGGTAGAACGCAGTATCAGCTGCTCGTGCTCATCACTTCTCTCAACAGTGGCACCAACATGTCTCGGTTCAGTGAACTGTTGGAGTTACTGGAGTAAAATAGAATTCAGGATATTGATTTATTTCGATTCGGAGGCGACTGTCAGGCATGTCTGAAAGTAAGTAACTAACTTGTGGATCAGCACTGACGCAAGACGCGAACTGTTTCGAACGATTCAGTTCGATTTAGTGTAGGTTCGACCGGTTCACTAAAAAGAACTGGTTCAAAAGAACGATTCGTTCACGAACCGGCCATGTCTATGATCACTACAGTCTGCTGAGCCTGAGATGAAGGCGGCAAGAGAAAAGGTGAAGACTGGGGAGTGGAAGCTCCGCAAATACACAAATAGAAAGATTAAAAGTGTGGGAGACATTTGCTGAAATAATGAAATATGATGACCAAAGTGCTGGCTTTGCCTTTGTTATGTGTAGGCCTACGTCTTCTTGCGATGCTGTGTTGTTACACGTCTATGGCCCAATAACGCTCTGATGAGCATTTACTACTTTTAAAAAATGCGGTCAGGAAGCGGGTCGGGTACAATATTTTTTTACTTTTTTTTGCGGTCCGAGTTGCGGGCGGGTAGTTGAAAACGTCGGTCGGTTGCGGTTTGTTTATACATTGACCCGCGCATCACTGCCGCATATCATGCTATTGAGCCACCCATAATAATCACAAGGGAAATTTCTTAACCGCGACAGGCCTAAGAAGAGGCCACATTCAAATCACTTATACTCTCTATGAAATTCTTAATTGTTTAAAAAATACATCACTTCCTGAGAAGTATCCAATGACATTCATAGTGTTCCCAGCTGTAGTCAAATTATCTTTCCTTAGACACTAGAATGTCTATTTCCTCTCTTTTCCCTTCATGATGATGAAAAGGCATATATGATCAACTTGATGACTGAAGTGAATAAAATTATTGGTGAGTAGTTGTATTTGCCGAGTTCAATGAGTGACAGTGAATGAATTATTACATGTTTGGTTTTTTTATGCCACATGGGCTTTTTATACTCAGGGGAAATAAAAATGGTTCTCTCACTATGAATAATAGTGAGGACAGAATGAATAATGACAAGAGCAAAAAGAGGATGGGGTGTTACAACTAGAGTTGGAATTAGTTTGACTTTGGCTTCAAATATTAATACTGTTATAATAATGTTCCATGTGGAAGGTTTATCATGACTGCTGGGGAAATTTGATTTTGATAAACTAATTAAGGTAAAAAGAGTCCAACATGCATTTAGTGAGGACATAGTTGTTTAATAAAAAATAATTGTTTATTAAACATAATTGTTAATTAAGCACAAAACCACTTTATTGAGGGTCAGATAAAAATCAAGACCACATTTCATTATCATATAAAAAAAAAACTTCAATATTTACTTTCTGAATTGGATTTGGACATCAAATATCTCTTTGTATTTTTCTCAGGTTTAAGCAAAATAATGTAACATTTTGGAGTGAAGATACAGAGCAGCATGCCATAACTGGAGGCCAGAATTGCAAAAATCTCCACGGCCACGGTGTATTTCCCCGGGGAGCTGACATATGCTGGCACAAATGCAATCCACACAGCACAGAAGATCAGCATGCTGAAAGTAATAAATTTAGCCTCATTGAAATTATCTGGGAGTTTTCGAGCAAAGAAGGCTAACAGGAAGCAGACAGCTGCAAGCAGGCCGATGTAGCCCAACACCAGGGAGAAGGCCAATGGAGAGCCCACATCACACAAAAGAATAATCCGGGCAGTTTCATGAGTCATGAGCTTACGTGGGACGGGAGGTGCCAGACTCAGCCATGTGCAGCAAATCACCACTTGCACTGTTGTACACAAGAAGATAATGCTTCGCTGCTGTAGAGGGCCGAACCATTTCATTACATTAGTGCCAGGGAGAGTGGCTCTGAAAGCCATGAGTACCACCATAGTCTTCCCAAGGATGCAGGACAGACAGAGGGAGAATGCAATACCAAATACACTGTGTCGAAGCCCACAAGACCATGATGTGGGCTGGCCAATAAAGGCTAGTGCACACAAAAAACAAAGCCACAATGAGCTAAGAATGAGGAAACTGAGCTCGGAGTTGTTAGCTCTGACTAGTGGTGTGTGACGTTTAAGGGCAAATATCAGAGCAACTGCGAGTGTGAAACAGGATCCAAGCAGAGCCACAGCTAGCAAAGTGATGCCCATGGTATCATTGTAGGAAAGGAACTCCACCAGCTTCGGGATGCAGGTGTCTCGTCTAGCATTGGACCAGAATTCAGGCAGGCATTTTTCACATTCTAAGGCATCTGATAAATAAATATTTATTGTGCAAAGTAGTAAAATACATTTTCAACAAATCTAAATTAGTTTTGTTAAACACATAAACATCAGCAGGACAAGAGTTGATTTACTACATACCTGTCTGATTGCTAACCTCCCCAGCTGCACAGACAATGCAGTCAAAGCAGCAGAGAGGAAAGTTTGGTCTGGTTGACTTTCTAGTGCCTGGAGGACAGCTAGTGCTGCAGACTGATACAGGGACCTGCAATTCAGAAAAAAGACAAACTACAAAGATACATATCATAAATGTATGCAAAAAGTACTCAGCAAATACAAAATCTACACAAGCAGGAAACGAGTATGCAACATTGAATACTAAATCTTCCCAGTAAAAAAAAGAAGTGAAATAAATAAATCACAATGAAGCATTACTTGTCTCTGGTTTCCATTCCAGATTATGTTTTTTTCTTCAATCACTAGTTTAGGCTGCATTGTTTCATCAAATCTCCCCACAGTGGCGTACCGCACCTCTCCATTGCCAATGAGCTGCCAGTTGATGAGATCATACATGGCCACAGGATCTCCATTGCTGTCAAACTTGCTCTCCTCACCAAAATCATTAGTGAAGTGGATATGCTTTAAATAAGTCAGGAGCTTATTTAAACACAAAGAGTGAATAAAAGAAAGATAAAAGTAAACATGGAACAGTGGTAACGTTTGTTAAAACTTTATTATCTCAACTAGAGAACATTATCTTATTATCTTATCACAAGCTTAAGACAAACAGATATAAAAGTTGTGCGTTTTACCTGCCATGGCTGTATGCTGCTGGAGTTGGCGCACAATCCCCCAGCAAAAGGTCCGTTGCCTGGTTCACAGTGCAGCATTGAATCCAGAGCATGTGTAATGGCATACACTGCCTTATAAACATTATAAGAGATTCTCAGCTGAGATACATCTGAGTAGATGTTACCTGTATTGGCAAGTACTTCAGAGCCATTACAGGGGGGTCTAATAGAGGAGCTCTTATTGCCTGTACCTAGAGAGCACTTAAACATCTCCTGCCAAAACTGCGGAACAAATGGGTCCTGTGGGTATTTCGAGGGATGTAATCGTAACAGGAAAGGCTGCAGGCCAGGTATATCAGCCCTGCGGATGGCAAAGCCCATGGAGCCCTGCAGGATGGAGTGAAATTCAGGAGTGGAGAGGACTGCTGCTGTGATCCAGGCCTCGCTGGCCAACCATTGAATACCAGTGAGGTTTTGCTGAAGAGCCTCCCAAAAGAGAGCTCTTGCATCTTGCTCTAGAGCAAAGACCAGCACCACATGTGTTCCTGACTCAGGGATCCTCTTTACAATCCTGGACATCTCTGTTTGGTCATGGTTTTTGGGGATTATTTCATAAAAAGAAATACATGCACCTAGTTTGGTCACCTCATCATTAAAAATTTGAGCACCACCACGGCCATAAGCATCATCCCCTGCAAATGTACCTAACCAGCTCCAACCAAAGTGTTGCACCAGCTGTGCCAGAGCATCCACTTGGAAAAAGTCACTGGGCATAGTCCTTAGAAATGCAGGAAACTCTAGTTTATTACTGAGACATGCACAGCTTGAGAAATAGCTTACCTAGGGAGAGGAGAGGACATGAGATCGGAGAGCATAGTATACATGACTGAAAGACACGAATGTACCTCTTAATGCGCATTAAAACTGCACAACTCACTTGTGGAACATGAAAAACCCCGAGAAAGCGTGCAACCACTAGGGATAATGTGGATCCTCCATCACCAATGACAACAGGCACCCTGCCTCGGCACTCTGGTTGTCCTGTGCCCTCTTCATTCCCATTCATAAGGGCAAAGGCTGTGCGGAGCGCGTGGAAAGGGGTACTGCATGAATCATAGATCTGATAACCCAGAGTTAGGTTTGCTAGGAGTCTTTTATCTCTGTTGATCTCCTCTATGGCAAAAATCATTGTCTGCATCCATCTAAAGGTACGGAAATTAAACCTTTTTGGAACAAAGAGCATTAAATTATCAACAAAATTGCTTATTTTATGTTAACATTTCTACAGTAAATAGATATTGCAAAACTGCTCAACAATATACTCAATAAATAAGAGAGAGAATGCCAGTCTGGGAATTCATTAAGATGCAAGGGGAAACAAGAAAACACCATACAATTTCAAAATATTAAGCATAAATACAGAATTGTAATATTTAAGGATAAGACTATGTATTGACTGACCCTGAGCACTGTGTAGAATGTGGCTCTGCAGTAAAAGATGAAGGAGATTCCAGCACAGTATCGTGTAGTGAAAAGAGAGCACCAAGCATGATGTCCCCTTCACTGGTTAGCACAGGCAGGTCTGAGGTGCTGCGGATGAGTCGACAGGTCTGAAGTAACTGTGAAGAGATCCAAGTGCTGAGGAACAAAACTGTCACACAAACATATGCACTACTATATGCCATTCTTTCTCTGTACACTTCACTTCTTGAACCAAATTAAACACGACTTTTAAGCTTCATTGCACACACAATAGGATGCCACTAATATTTACAAATGCATGGACACGCATTCTAGCTCACTCTCGCTAACATAGTTCACACAAGATTCACCTAAGCCCACCTTTATACTGCACTCAGAAGCAACCTCAAAAAAACTTGCATAAACCATACATATTCCCTGAGGGAATGTCTTAGTACATGAACAGAAGCTCACAATTTTGTACTCTCTATATATATAAATGGTTCATTAGTTAACTAGTTAACATTAACAAAGAATGAACAATACTTCTTCAGCATTTGTTAATCTTTTTTAATGTTAATTTCAACATTTACTAATACTTTATTAATATCTTGTTAACATTAGTAAATCCACTGTGAACTAACATGAACAAACAATGAACAGCTGGATTTATATAAACTAATGTTAACAAAGATTAACAAAAACTAACAAATGTATTACTCATGGTTAGTTCATGTTAGTTAATACATTAACTAATGTTTAATAAATGAACCTTATTGTAAAGTGTTACCATTTTAGGTTATATGACTATATATTATGTGTTTTCTGTAAAATTATATTATTATTATTATAAAATTAATTAGGCAAGGCAAGGCAAGTTTATTTATATAGCACATTTCATACACAATGGCAATTCAAAGTGCTTTACATAGAAGAGATTAAAATAATCAAAAGAAATCAGAATAATTAAAACAGTTTAGAATAAAAAATGGTTCAGCCACGGTAAGCATAATATCTAAAAGCAGACTCTGCATGCTTCGAGTGAACCCTTGGTATTTCTAGCTGATGTGATCCTAATGATCTGAGTGATCTGTTGGGTTTATATTCATTGAGCATATCTGCAATATATTGAGGTCCTAACCCATTAAATGATTTATATACCAGAAGTAATACTTCAAAATCAATCCTAAATGTAACTGTCAGCCAGTGTAAAGACCTGAGGACTGGTGTGATGTGTTCATATTTTCTGGTCCTGCTTAAAATCCTGGCAGCATCGTTCTGTATGAGCTGCAACTGTCTTATGGTCTTTTTAGGAAGGCAAGTGAAGAGTCCATTACAGTAATCCACCCTGCTGGTGATGAAAGCATGCACAAGTTTCTCTAAGTCTTGACTGGAAACAAAGCATCTAATTCTTGCAATATTTTTCAGATTATAGTATGCTGATTTATTTATTGCTTTGACATGACTACTGAAACTAAGGTCTGACTCTAGAGACACACCAAGATTCCTGACTTGATTTTTAGTTGTTAGACCCCTAGCGTCAAGAGTAGTAATATAGGCTACCTTGTGTCAAAATGATTTATTGCTTTTTGATTGACAAGGGGCGGGGCTGACCTTTGACCTTCCGGATTCCATCTTTGAAGTAGTCATAAACCCTTGACCTTTGGCATTCCATGTCTGGGATATCGATTAACCTTTGACCTAACGATCAATCAAATGGACAGGTGGTTGTTGACCCGTTGACCTTTCTAATCCAAAAAACATGTGTGGGAACATCTGTGGTTTTGACCCGTTGACCTTTTCTAATCCAAAAAACATGTGTGTGAACATCTGTGGTTTTGACCACTTAGTGACCCCAGGAAGCGATCGATCAAAATGGACAGTTTGACCCTGGTTGACTCTTTGACAGTTGTCTGGTTTTATCATTTATGTAGCCGTGATACCCCCTCCCATACCAGAAACCCGTCTATAAAATGGGTGGTCTCTGTTCTACAGAATTCACAGAGGGAAACATGAGTTACATGAGTATGGACGCTTTATCCTCACCTAAAACCCCCGAGATCGATCTGAGTAGCATGATGTTGCCGGAATAATTTTCTAATAATCCCCGTATCACAATATGGTCTGTAAAATAAAAAAGCAGCTTACTTGAGTGGTGAAAATCCCCTCTGATTCTCTCAGAGGCCTTCGGCCTCTGTGACAGTCGGGATGTGAGGCTATGAGATGGCCGAACATTCCTTCAGCCAGAGAAAAATCTTACACGAGCTAAAAAATGAAACCGTGTTTTATAGGTTATAAGGAAAAAAAACATTTAGATTTAAATGTGAAAAAGCATCTTACTTTATCAGTCATTTCCATCAAGATGTGAAAAACCTCTCTCCCTCTCATCAACAGCAGCATCTGTATGTGTTTGTTCAGCTGAGAGAGACAACACCCACAGCATCCCTTGCAGCCACAGTGCCAATAAAAGATCGACCTTTTTCTCACTAACTAAAGTTAAAACCATGGTTCATTTAAAAAGATTATCAATAAAATGCTTTATCATTCATTGTAAAATAATACAACATGTTTTATATATTATAAGTTGACTAACAGTCTATCAAAAATAAAACCATCTTACTTTTCCAACTGGTTGACAAAGTAGTTCCTAAGATGTCCATACAATACATGGATGGTTTACAAAAGATGTAAAAGATGAGTTTAAAGTTGTGAAGATCTCCCGGTGATTCTCTCTCCCCCATGCATGGCCGGAGTGGTCAGGGGCGCAACTACCCAGTTTCAGAGGGGTGTGCAGCAACAATTTTAGCGCCCCCATCCCCCCCCCCCCTCAAAAAAAAATAAAAAATAAATAAATAAATAAATAAAATAAATGTAATGTAAGTGTGCTGTGTAATAAGTGAGTAGGAAGAAATGAGAGCTAACAGAAAAAAATAAGTGCAAAATTGTCGTTTATTAACACAATTAAACTATAGCTACTCCACCTTGATGAACCCCCCTAAGAAAACTATAAGCTCCATTGTAACAGCAATACCAGTGTTTCTCACAGGATTTTAGGAAAAAAACTGTGGTAGGTGGACCTCTGTTTCTCTCGGGGGGTTCGGGGGAAAATTTACTCCCCCGTAAGAAAATTTTGTGTTCTGTAATGTTAAATTCAGCAGTCTGGTGCACTTTGAGAGTTCAAAATTAAAAGCTCCAACCCATATTCAGGGTGCAAATTAAACAAAGAAAAATTTGAACCTCTTTTAGTTAGTGTCTGTCTACATTACACTACTACATAATAATAGTTATAATATTAATCCCATGATAGTAGGCTAATTGCCATAAAGGCTATTGTAAAACAAATGCACAGAAAAATAAAGGAAACTTTCATAATTAGTTTTGCACTAATTTCTATACTTGAAAGATACTTGCGCATAATGACGTTTCATGGGCCAGTGTGTCAGAAAAAAAAAACTAAAGCTGACTTTTTTTGACCAATGCATTACACCAGCACAGCGCCGCCAATTAAGCAAAAAACAAAACAAAAACAAACAAACAAACAAATGGGCCGCCGATGTATGAGTTTTGTGGGCCGTTAAGACAAATAAATTAAAAAAGGATGAAATGTATTGGCTGAAAAGCACGTCGGCCCAGCGGGAATCTCCCGGTAGTCCCGATGGCCACCGAGATATAGATAGCCTATGCCTGGATGTCACATTTTAAATCCTACTACCTGTTGGCTTTCAGCAATGCATGCAGTTATTTAGCTGCTGTCGCATCAATTGACATGCCATCTCCTTTTCTCTCTTTCTTTTTCTATTTTTAGCACCACAGCATTTTGTTTTATCCATCTTTTTCGACGACAACTAACTACTCGTCTGCTCGCTCAGCGCTCACGGCGCCCCCGCCCGCTCGCGATATTACCCGCCCCCTTCTCCATGAGGGCGCCTACTCTAGCCTGGCTGTTCTCTAAAATTTTATATAACATTGAAGGAATGCAGAAATGATTTAGAAACGCACAACGGCAGCTACATATAGAAATACAATATAGCCTATATAATTTTTTTTTTTTTTTTACCTTTGGCGCCCCCCATTGTGCTGCGCCCCTATGCGCCGCATATAGCGCATACCCACTTTTTGCGCCACTGGGAGTGGTGTGTGTCTGTGTGTGTGTGTGTGTGTGCGTGTGTGTGTGTGTGTGTGCGTCTCTGTGTAAGAAATGGCAATAAATTACTTTAGACCTCTCTGAATCCTCTAAGTCAGAGGGACCCTCTCACACTTATTTTATGTGTGTGTGTGTTACATTATACCGCTTCAAGTGAGGACAATATACTATATATCATATATTTCACACTAAACATTATGCTCTATATAAATAAAAATAGTTATACATTTACATCTAGTATTTTACAAAAATATTATTATTTAACACTAACTAGAGTTGAAAAACATTGATCTTCAAAAGTATATAAATGAAATGGTAATAAATGTGCAATTATTAATTTACAAATATAACATTTCACACTAACTGAGTTGAAGTTGAACAACTTTGTTCATTTAAAAGTATATAAATTAAATGCTTTTATCGTTCATTTCAAAAGTAAATGTCTTACTAAGATCTCCCACAAGTGATCCTCTCTCCCCCTCGCTTTACAGACATGCATTGTGTGTGTCGGTTCAGTGGAGACATTCCATATGTTTGATTAGTGTTAATCTTACTTCATAGTATAATCATTAAAAGTTTAAATGATATCTTTTAAAAATACCAGATGTTTTTAAAATAAATTAAATTAATTCATAAAACAAATATGCTACATCAGCGGTCTATGGAAAAACTTGACTATATTTTTATTTATCAGGGTGCATGTAAAAAATTCGATCTCTCACAAGTCATCTCACACATTGTGTGAAATGTTCAATAATTCCCTAAGTAGTATCTCTGCGAAAATCACCACATAGGCCTATCTTTAGTGCGAGAGCACTAATGAAGACATTTTAGAAACTGTGATGCCAAAGGCCGGCCATAGCTTCAGGATAGTGACAGAGCAGATGAGTCTCTGTGCATCGCCTTTCCAGAGTCAAACTAGAATTATTTCGAATCATAATCGTAAAAGTTTCGAGCTTTTAAAATAAAAAGATTGTTTAAATTAAATCTTTATAGTTTTAATACATTCATATCTTCTATTTATTTTAAAGATTACTCTAATGATTTGTTTAATACCGACCTAAAAGTATTTTTATTAATATAGCCATAACAATTTTTGCACTGTAACTGCGTATTCTATACCGTACACCTAAAACACTACCGTCAGAGAAAACTGGATTTTACATTTTCAATAAATAAATAAATAATTGGGTAACACTTTATAATAACTGCACGCTATTAATCATTAGTTAAGCATTAGTAAACAGTTAATTCTTCATTTATAAAGCATTATTAAACATTAATAAGCAGTTTATAAATACAGCTATGAATGCTTTCTTCTTGATTTATAAGCATATCTATAAAGCATTTAATAATTGAATTTTCATACTTTATTAATGATCAATTTACTATTTACAAATGAAGTATTTCATCATTTACAAACCAGTTATTTAGGTGTTGTCAGTGGTTCATAAGATCACTTATAAAGTGCAAGTAAATGATTAATAAACTATTTAAGTGTACATTCATTCATCTTATTATTCAGACATATACACTCTAAGAAATAAATCCGTAAAATAACAGAAAAAGTACTGGCAGCTCATTACCCGGACTTTGTCCTGTTAAAAAACGGACATTTTCTGTTAATTCACAGTGTGCCCACTTTAAATAAAACAGAAATTTTCTGTTATTTAATGGTATATCTATAGTAAAAAGACTGGACACTTTCTGTAATTTAATGATATATTTATTGTAAAAAAACAGGACACTTTCTGTTATTTAATGGCATAACTACAGTAAAAAACGCAAATATTAAATAAATCCGTAAAATAACAGAAAAAGTACTGGCAGCTCATTACCCGGACTTTGTTCCGTAATTAAAAGATGAAATATTTCTGTTAATTTATGGTTTTCCTACAGTAAAAATAAAACAGTTGAATTTATGCAATATACCTACAGCAAATAGAAATTTTACTTTACTGTTAGTTAACAGTGTAATGATAACTCTTGTTGAAAACATTTCAAACAAATCTTCTGTGATTAAAAAAATATATTTATTTACTTATAGATCTATAACAATTCGGGGTGAGTAAATTATCAGCAAGTTTTTTTTAAAAGTGAACTACTCCTTTAAGGGTTGTTTTAAGGACATTTGTGTATTCCCGTAGACAGCCACTCTGAAGCGGTCAAAGGCGATTCTAAAAGAGTCAAAAAATCTAGAAAGGACCCAATTTCAAAATTTCTGTGTCCACCACTCTAGTTTAACCAAAAAACAAACAAACTATAAAATAGACTCAAAGTGCTAAATACCGGGATTATCCTTTAAGGGAATAACAGTTTAATATGAAAGAATGGTGGAGAGTTCCTTTAACATTACAACAATTGCATCCACTGAATTAATTATTGTAAAATGTGCGAGGGGAAAAGGTTTTTCAGAGGAACATGGATAGGGGGGCTTCTCTTGTCTTCAGGTAAGATGAAGTCTGTAAAAGAAAGACAAAACAGTATTACTGACATACAGAATGTATCCAAAACAAAGAAAACCAAGATTCTAGGTGGGGAAAACTCATCACTCACCAAGAAATGTGTAGTAAATTCTTCAGATCCACCGGACTGATAGAACAAGGTCATGGTAGGATTGCAGACTCGGGTTTAGCCACCAAAAACTACAGAGGGGAGAGAACAGTGTGTGGCCTATCCATCATGATGTTTCAAATTTAGTTTACTGTGTACTGTAATGGTTCCGTCTACGGCTAACCGTACCTGTTTGTCTCCCGGCGAGAGGCTTGCATTAGTTGTCCCTCCAGGTTGTCGTTGCTCTCTTTGTGCCGACATAGGTAGATCCCGTCTATCCCGTAGATAGAGTGATCATTGCATGTAAACAGGATGTACATTTTTAGTTTTCACATGACATCACAAATCACAAAAAACACTCCCTAGATGGAAAAATAGACCACCAAGCGATATACTGTTATTATGAGTTTATTGCTTTGCGTTGTCAATATGCTGGACGGTAGGTAGTTGTGCCTTCTGATGCACTAATCGAGGAAAAGACAAGCCTGGGCTGTGTTAGCCGAGGGATTCCCCACATGGTAAACCTAGACATTACCACAATCGAGTGGCGATGGGAACCTGTCAGTTTTTAACGGTAGAAATGCGGCAGTGTCTGCTATAACATGGATTGGAAGTGCCTAATACTTGCATTTTGTGTTCATATCTATCTTTTTATTACGTTGAGTGGTGATCCAAATAAATTTTGCAGCATCTCTACAGGGGAGTCGCACTGTGAATCGCTATGTTGGTCTGTTGTTTTGCCCTCCAGGTCACCGTGCATGTCACGTGACTAAAAAAACTATGATATTTGTTTTTTCAGTCATGTGACATGCACAACACTAACAAAAAACACTTGACTGTTAAAAGAAATGGAGAGGAACAGGGTAAGAAAGAGGTAGGGACAAAAAAAAGAACTTACAGTTTGTGGACTAGGAGAGCATGAAGATCGCTGAAATATAGATCCATTTCCTTGGAGGTGAGGGGTTGGCCTTCTAAAGCTCTTGGTGTCATCTTGGAGATGTGACGCAAAATGGAGGGCTTGTTCGGACAGTTTGGTCATAGATATTTTGTTCTCTAAGCTGAAATAAATACTCTTACATAAAAAAGGTAAATATTAATTCTTTTTTTTTATTATTTATTGATATCCAATATTTTGTAAAACCACTGTTGTATTAAACAGTAAAGTAATGTAGAAAAAAACAACATTGGGACATCTCTGTTTTAGATTGTCATTAGTTTGGGTCAAAATGACCAATTTCACAGTTTAACATAACTAAAACACACTGAAACATTATCTTTTAAGAATGACACTTGATGTCATACTTGACATATAAAGATAAAAAAGTTGACCCTGTTGTCCTGAATAGCAATGCAACAAACCTCAACCAAATTCATGAACAGAGTGCAGATTAAGCTAGAAAATTTGATACATATATTCTACAGCTATTGTGCGAAAAATAACCAATATACTGTCAAAAAAACATTTTTGTACCATAACAGTTTGTTGCATCACAGTAAATGGAATGAACTATTAAGAACAAAACACAAATTAACATAGTTTTGAGTGCCTAGTTGGTGATGGGGGTACAATAGCGTAACTGTTGAAAGAGACACACACACACACACACATCTCTCCAGTCCAGATGGTACTATGGCTGTAAAACAAAAACAAAATATTATTATTAATTTGGAAAAGGATCTTGCTGAGGTCCTTTAAATAGCATTGAACATGTATCCCAAGAAATGAACTTACATTTACATTTAATTTATTCATTTAGCTAAAGATTTTATCCAAAGTGAAATACAATTGCTATATCAGGCATGTGATTGGCTAAGGACAAAAAAAACAACAACAACAAAAAAAAACAGGAAAATCTACTGAAAAAAAACTAACAAAAAAAAACCTAGTAGACAGGAGTGGCCATTTCTTTGGAGTTCTGCAAAATGTACAAGATTTCAACAGAAATAGACAGTATGAGTAACAAAGGAGTTTGTGTAATGACCTTTAAATCTTCCAAGGATTCTGGAAGTCACTCAGGTCCGACAGGAATCGAAGCAGTTTTGGTGGAATGTTGTACTGTTTTGTGCCCTTTTTTTTCTGCTTTAGACCCCCGTTCCGGATTGATACCCAGCAGGCTCCTGTGGCAACACAAATGTATCATGTCACTTTGGTATGGCATTGCAAAACTAAGAATACTATAAAATTGACAAAGAAGTTTGTCAAAACATACCTCTGGATAAATTCCAGAGTCAGGGCTGCTTCCTTGGGGTACATAATATTCAGCACATAGAAGAGGCTGAACACATAGCTGACAGCAACCAGAGAACAACTGATGATGTGGTTTACTGTGACTTTATCGACTGATATTTTGTATCTCCCTTCATCTTCATTGTTTTAGATTGTCATTAGTTTGGGTCAAAAAGACCAATTTCACAGTTTAACATAACTGAAACACTGAAACATTTTCTTTTAAGAATGACACTTGACGTCATACTTGACATATAAAGATAAAAAAGTTGACCCTGTTGTCCTGAATAGCAATGCAACAAACCTCAACCAAATTCATGAACAGAGTGCAGATTAAGCTAGAAAATTTGATACATATATTCTACAGCTATTGTGCGAAAAATAACCAATATACTGTCAAAAAAACATTTTTGTACCATAACAGTTTGTTGCATCACAGTAAATGGAATGAACTATTAAGAACAAAACACAAATTAACATAGTTTTGAGTGCCTAGTTGGTGATGGGGGTACAATAGCGTAACTGTTGAAAGAGACACACACACACACACATCTCTCCAGTCCAGATGGTACTATGGCTGTAAAACAAAAACAAAATTTCTATTATTAATTTGGAAAAGGATCTTGCTGAGGTCCTTTAAATAGCATTGAACATGTATCCCAAGAAATGAACTTACATTTACATTTAATTTATTCATTTAGCTAAAGATTTTATCCAAAGTGAAATACAATTGCTATATCAGGCGGACAAAAAAAAAAAAAAAAAAAACCAGGAAAATCTACTGAAAAAAAAAAAACCTAGTAGACAGGAGTGGCCATTTCTTTGGAGTTCTGCAAAATGTACAAGATTTCAACAGAAATAGACAGTATGAGTAACAAATGAGTTTGTGTAATGACCTTTAAATCTTCCAAGGATTCTGGAAGTCACTCAGGTCCGAAAGGAATCGAAGCAGTTTTGGTGGAATGTTGTACTGTTTTGTGCCCTTTTTTTCTGCTTTAGACCCCCGTTCCGGATTGATACCCAGCAGGCTCCTGTGGCAACACAAATGTATCATGTCACTTTGGTATGGCATTGCAAAACTAAGAATACTATAAAATTGACAAAGAAGTTTGTCAAAACATACCTCTGGATAAATTCCAGAGTCAGGGCTGCTTCCTTGGGGTACATAATATTCAGCACATAGAAGAGGCTGAACACATAGCTGACAGCAACCAGAGAACAACTGATGATGTGGTTTACTGTGACTTCATCGACTGATATTTTGTATCTTCCTTCATCTTCAAAAAATGTAAATAACAACAATATTTTTTTTAATCAATGAAACAAATATACAGCACTTCCAAATATTTAAGAGCAGACATGAATATCCTTACCCATAACTATGATGCATGGGGAGCTTGGCAGTTCTGCTAAGGCATCCTGTGAGAGGTAAAGACACAGACATATCTGAATCACAAAATTGTGTTTTTCGGTGGAATTTCCCAGCAATGCTCAGGACTCTGTATTGGCAGTGGTAACATTGGTATCAGTGGGTCACTACCTTCGCTTCCTACTAAACAAAATACCAATAAAATTATTAGTTATTTATGCTGTGTGCTTACTTCTTCACTTAGTAGCAACACCTTTGGCTCCTCCCCAAAGTACTTCATCAGGCCCTGAAGGAGATTTACTGGGTCTTTAGTAACTCCTTTGATTCCCTTGCTCAAAAGAAACTCACTGATGGTCTTGCCCTTCTCCTCAATTTGGTTGAGAAGTTTGGTTTGAACAGAAAATCCAAGAAGTTTCTCTGCATGGTCAAGCAGACAGGTAGTTTCAAACAGGTATGGCCATTCTTCCATCAGTTTGATTACATTTTCTTCGGTATTCAGAGTGATGCGCTGGGCGCCATGTGTTTCAGACATTAATTTCTTGATGTCGCTCTCAGGTAAAACATTTTTTTTAAAGGCGTCTTGCAGCTTTTTCTTTTTTTCCTCATAGTTGTCAAAGTCATTTGGGCACTCGGGTTGCCACTGACGACAGCCGTAACGGTCAGATGATTTGAATTTCTTCTTTGGTCTCGGTTCATTGGATGTGTTGAAAGCATATTGTCGCCTGATGTTCTCAACTCGATTCTCCATTTGCATAACAAGGGAGGCAAAACCTTGACCCACTACATTTGTGCCACATTTATCCAAAAATGAATCAGGGTATCTCTCAATCAGCTGTTGTGCAACTTTTTTCAGCTTGCTTCTGCCTGGTCTGGTGTCCTTAGCCATCAAGTCTTCCATGATGATCCTGATCATGTGTCTTCTATCTTTTGGTAGTGGCCTCTTCTTCTCCTTCAATGCATTCATCATTGCAACTGGAAACTTCTGCCATGGGATTTGAAACATCTCTGGATCCGTCACAGTTGGCATCTCCGTTAGATCCTTGGTTACACTACAAAGGTTGGGAGTACAGGACACATCCAAGGTGCTCTGAGACACTAGGGGGGAAAAAACTATTAAAGTGAACTGCAAAAGCTAAACAACAGCAAACAAAATGTCACTTGTGAGTAGGGCTGGGCGATTAATTAAATTTTAAAATTGTATTTTCAATCATGATTATGAGTACAAGATAATTGTAGCTTTTTTTGTTTTCAGTTAAATTATATTTAAATATCTAGGAAATCCACTGTTAAAAAAGTTAAATGAATTTATGTTTAAAATTAGTGTATTGTTCAATGTCTGATCAAGCCCATAACATACCAGAGGAAAATGCACTGATCAGCCGCCTGGACTGTATAGTTGTTAAAACCCCATCCAAGTCTGCTGCAGTTAATATTGTGCAGTCTTCCAGATTTGTGACTCCAAGATCTGTCAACTTTCTGATAGTAGCTTCCAGTTGCTCTTCTTTCAGTGAATGCAGTGTGCTTCTGATCATCTCCCTTACAGACTCCATGGTGGACTGTGTTTAAGAGCAACCAGCAGTCTGCCACCTCTGCTATAGTGTCTGAGTGGGAAGTAATCAAGAAGCTCATCAAGTCCTTTGCAAATAAAAATACCGCCCTCACTTTCTACTTCAAAAACACCATGACCTGGATCAAGACATGCTTTTTTTCTGTCTAAGCACAAGCAGTACAGTCTTTTGTTCTTTTACTACAATGCATGCAATCAGCCCAAGAATTAACTCCCCAGTATTACAGCTCAAAATGACAAGCATGTCATTTACATAGCATGTGCCTCGTACAGTAATTCTGTCTGTCACTACCGCATTTGATGATGTGACGTTGAATGCTTTCAATGCACCTTTAATCTGACTGTCATACAACTCTGGGCAAAACCTTACACAGTCAGACATGATCAACTCAGGGGAGAACACATTTCCTCTGCTTTGGAAGGCCTGCAACAACTGATGTCTCTCTGAAAGGGATTTTGTGATGTTTCGAAAGTTCTTACTTTCTCGAATACACCTCTTAAAATAGCTGTGCTTGCTTTCAAATCTCATTGTCCAAGTGTGAATTAATGGTCCAAACTGTAATGTGAGATCTGCATAATGCAAAAGGTAATGATGTTTCGGTCTGAGCTTTTTAAGTGGGAAGAGGAGATGCCTTGTTTCAATGTAGTCTTCAATGAGGACCTTCATGTAGGCAGCCTGTGATTCTGACAGTGCGGGAGCACATACAAGCTCAACCACCTGCCTAAGTAGCAGTATTAGTTGCCAAACTTCATCCGTAATGTCTCTGATTCTGTCATGTAACAGTATTGGCAAAAACCGAAGAAGCCACCAATTCTGAGCAGCATGCCCCCCAAGTTTTGTCCCATTGTTAGGCAGAACATTAGCCTTGTTCTGACTCTCTCCAGTAAAATGAACGATTCTGCTGTTAAGTACATCATAACTGAACCACTTCCTTGTTTTTACAAGAAACTGCAAGTACATGGCCAAATCATAGTCAACTATGCCCTCAAATAAATCATGGGCAAGGCAGGGTGGGAGTCCCGGTGCACAAACATGGAAATGTGTCAGTTTGTTCAAAACACTGTTCGACTTGATGCCATTGTGTATTTGCATATCTGGGTTATTTTCCAAGGTTATTTTTCCTCCAAGGTAGTGAGACCCAAGATTGTCTCAAATGACACATGCAAGACTGCCTCTGAAGGTTTTCCCTTCAATGCAAATGCCTGTTGACTCTAGGTCACGCAGGTCTGACATTAAAATATCAAAAACTTTCTCGGGTCCAAACAGCTTACAGTTCTTCTCCAGACAAAGAAGTACAAGCTGTATTGAGTCAACAGTGGATCGGTTGTGGGCATAGACATTACCCAAAGTGTAATACACAGCGAGAACTTTGTGTTTTTGCCTAGCGGACCCTAGAGGGTTAGCAACTTCAAAAGCATCTTGAAACAACATGATCCGAAGAGCATGTGGATCAGATGCAAACAATTCATTGGATTTAGAGACACAGCCATCTCCAATATCACATAGCTTGCTTTTGTCGGCATGAATAGGATTTAGAATTTGATGCTGTACACTTTCATTGCTCAAGACAGCTTTTAAGCTTTCTAAAATGGGAACATAATGAAAGTGTCTTGTCTTGCCTTTGTCATCATGACCTAATGTTATTTGTACTGGTTCTACCAAGTTAAATGCTTCCTTGTAATACTGAAGTCTTTTGTGGTGTGTGGTTAAGGTGCCACTACTTGCATGTAGTGTGGCCTGCATAGGACTTTGCTCATACACACGTTTCCCTAGATTTTGTAATGCCTCATCAGGCACACCATATTCCTTGAGACCCTCTGAAAACAAATCCATAGTAAACTCATGCTGCATATCCTGAAGTACTCTCATTTCACTTGCAATCTCTGAGACTGTAGATGCAGGGACAAGATACTTTGCTTGTAAGCCAAGGAAAAAAAGAGCCATGTTTTCAGTGTATCCATCCTGGGTTGACCCTGGGAGAGGATCTCTATCTTGCTGCACTGTTTGAACTTCACTATCAATGTCTGGCTGCCCATTATCAGAATCAGCAGGTGCATATTCTGTTGTCTCACTGATATGACTTTGAGCAATATGTGTAACATCACACTGCTTGTGACATCTTGATAAATGAGATGTAAAAGAGGATCTGAGTTTGAAGGTCTTTGCACATCCACTGTAAGGACATCTAACTTTAAGACCCTCTTGCAAGTGACACTTAAGGTGGGATACAAGACATTTTATGCTTCCACACTCTTTGCCACAAAACTCCCACGAACACTTTAACGGCACAGATATATGACGATTAAAAGGCTGCTTTCTCCTTTCATGGTGAGTTCTTGACAAGTGCACATTTAAAGAATTATAAGAGGAAAAGCTTCTTCCACAGTCTGGAAATCCACAAGGAAAAATTGCCCGGCTAATGTTTCTATGGGTCCTGACGTGCTTTACATAGTCTGAATCTGAGGCACTGATAAACTCACAGATACCACAATGAAACATCATAGCGAGAGCAAGTAAAAACAAAATGAGAATTCTCATCCTGATCTCATCAATGTCTCAATAGCAAAAAGGTGTAAAAGGGCTGCATGGCTTTTAAGGTTTTCATTCGTTCAACTGTTTGCATTAGAAAGTTCTTTTCGCACACACACACAAAAAAAAATCCTTATGGCATTTCATAGAAGTACCAGTAGAAAGGAGGTGCACAGGTTGGTATGCAAAGCTGCGGGGCTTTTAGGGAGTCATCTGTCGGCACTGGAAGTAGTTCTTCTGAAAACAACAAGTACATTTTAGTATAACAAATATAAAAGATGTCCAATGGAACATATTTTCATAACAACAGACTCTCACTGATTTTTAAAGTCTATGTCAAAAAGCCACACAAGCCTAAAAAAGTTGAGCTATTTTGTTGAGTTACAGGCTTTTACTTTGAACCTTACACAAGTAAGGGTTTTGGATAACCTACTTAATGAGCTAAACCTTGATACATGCATGCATATGCCTTGTGAGCTGGGAACACAATTGTTGCAGCTGGCCTTATAATGCATATAATGCACTTCAGTGGGAACCAAACGGTTCAAGGTCCAAAAGACACTTTCAGTACAAACTGCAAACTGTTCAAAGGGCTTTATGTTTTTATGTTCTCGTTTTGCTTGATAAGACCCTATTCATCGTCTGGAATCGTTTAAAGCCCTTTGAACAGTTTGCAGTTTGTACTGAAAGTGTCTTTTGGACCTTGAACTGTTTGGTTCCCACTGAAGTCCATTATATGGAGAAAAATGCTGGAATGTTTTCATCAAAAACCTTAATTCCTTTTCGACAGAAGAAAGAATGTCATGGACATCTTGGATGACATGGGGGTGTGTAAATTACCAGCAAAAGTTTTTTTTCAAAAGTGAACTACTCCTTTAAGTCACCTTTAATAAAGCCCCATTCTTACAGATCATTGACTAAAAAAAGTTGGAGTTAGGGTAGTTACCCTTTTAACTTAAGACACTTGCCCATTCTGAGTGGACGAGCAGGCCCGGCTGCAGGATGAAATGACTGAGGGGGCATGTGAAATTGTTAAGGGGGCTTAACTTTATACCATCAATGAACAATCAACACACCTCGCTTTGGAACAACAGATTTTTAAATGCAGCGCTCCATAACACACTCCGTATGCAACCACTTAATAAAAAGATAAGCCAGCATAATTTTTTATTCATATATGAACTCTTTCATGCTTAAGTTTAAAATATTCTGACTTACTCCCCAGGGTGAGTTTTTATTTTAGAACGTTCTCCCTTAATGTTTCCATGGCAACGCGTCATATTTGTCACGTGACACCATAGCCACAATGAATGACAGATGTGTATCGCTTTTATTTCATTTTTCCTTTTTTATTTAAAATATTCACAAACTTGCTTACCATGTCATCAACTATCTGATATTCCGATTGTCAAAAATGTGTAAGTGAGTGTGTTTGGTTGTTTAAAACCTTTATAAATAATCTTGATCTTTATCTATAACGTGAGACGACACCACATTTATTTGCGCCGCAGAGAGTCCTGTCAGTCATCATCAGTTTCTCCCGAAATATATGTAAGAAAGTGGCCGGTGAACTGTGAGAAGAATAAAGTAAACTTTATAGTCATTTCCACAATGTTTGTCTGATATGAATAACACGTTGGCAAATTATATTTGAATAGATTGTTATTGCTGCTTCCACAGACATCCGTGTGTATTTTACAAACTCCAAATGTACTGTTTTACTAGTGCTTAAGTGAATTTCAATGTCTGAAACCTAAAATAAACATTATGAGGTTGAAACACTGCATAGTTTTGATATATGACAGCGCTGTCCGTCCGTCTCTGGCTCAGTGCCAACCAACGCGAATCTGGTAGTGATGTCACGTCACTGAACATTATACATCCCTTATGGGACTGTACCGCTCAAAAGGTTAAACATTTCATTTGTAACCATGAATACAAAAATGAAACTGAGGGGGCACAAATGAGATCTGAGGGGGCAATGCCCCCTTTTGCCCCCTCGTGGCGCCGGGCCTTAGGACGAGGTAACGTTAGCTTATTAGTAATTAGTCCGTCAGAGACGTTTTTTCCCCAACAACTAAATTAATGTTAGCAGCTAACAGCCGATTCTGTCCCCGCTCCCTCATCGTTAATCTAATTTAAACAGCCACACACAGACATGGCAGACCTGCCTGCAGCAATCAAGTTATTTTAACCTTACTAACGATCGTGAATGTTGGATTTGGGTTTTCGCTCACTCAAAATGGCCCAGAATTACGCTAAAAGAGAGGCTTTTAACGGCCCAAAACAGACACCACTGATCTGGCACATCAACACGTGAACATATACTGTTTTAACCACGACAGAACATTTAAAAGTTAACGTTTGCTACTTACAACACCAAGAAAACACTAACGTTAACTTATATGACATTTCAAAATTAAATTAACTTACCTTTACACGCAAAGTAGAGCTTGTGATGAAGCTTTTGCTCAGCCAGCTCGTCCTCCCAACGTAACACTCTGAAGACGCGGTGTTTTTTTTTCTTCCCCGAATTCCCGCTCTAAATAAAAATACTGATATCGTTCCGTAAATTAACAGACCCACTGCCACAAAGAATGGAGAAGCGGGACATGACTAAATAATGGATGATAATATGTCCTGACCTATAATATTACAAAAAACAACTCACACCTGGTCATTTTTAAATCTTCTGAGAAAAAAACAGCTTCCTAACCAACTAAGCGCTGGTTAATAACAGCAGCTAGCGAACTTTAAGTTAGCTAACCTTAACTAGAAAGTCAAATTACACACAATGAACCCAGACAATAAAACATTTCAAGTCACTTGGATAACGTACGTTTTTTCCTAAAAAAAACATACTTACTGAAAGGCAGACTGTTGAAAACGAGACGTCCGTCTCTGGCCACGGCAGTTGGAGCAGAGAATCAGAGATCAAAGTCCCAGAATGCAATTCGAAACGTAAATAAACAGACATGCACCTGTAAATCACGAACTATGGACAATTTCTGTAAAAATATACAGTAATACAACTGTTATTATACAGATATTTCTTAGAGTGTAGTGATGCTTACTTTGTGTGGTAATAAATGATTTATTAACATGTATTTATACTGTAATTCATGGTTAATTCAGGTAGTTATAAAGCATTTAGTAGTGGTCAGTTAACTATTTTTGTGAGCTAATCTAAAGTGAGGACTATTCATGCCTTATAAAGCATTTATAAAGGAGATTTAAAGGCTAAGCTATCTTCTAAATGGAAAAAGGAAACAAGCACAATAGTGATTCAGAACATAGAAATATTTATTTCATGATGCAAAAAATAAAACTGTACAACTGTACACTTGACATAAAAATAAACTTCTGCAATATAATGAATAAAAAGCAAAAAAATAACAAACAACAACAAAATAAGCAAGTAAATATAAATAAAAAATTAGCAACAAAATGAATATACATCAACAAAATAAGCAACAAAACTAACAAAAAAACATAACAAATTTAAGAAAATAATCAAAATATTTTTGTGTAGTAAGTAGGTTTTCTTGTTTCGGTTTCATGGCTGAGTGAAAATTCATTTCAAACAGTGAGTCACAAAGTAGTGGTTACAGTGACTGAATATGACTACTTGTACTTTCTAGAAATGTCATGAATCAGTCTGCCAAATGCACCATCATAGTGTTTCTTTGCCAGCCATTCATTCCATTCAATCACTGCAAGGTGGTCCGTAAGCAAACTCTCAGTCCGATTTCCCCTAAGCCTCCAGATCTGCTCCTTGTAGGATCTCCAGGCCCTCTCAATATGCTGGGTATGGGCACCAGTGTGGGGATCTACATACCACCTGCTGTGGTTGACAGTGTGATAGTTGTACCCTAGTGCAGGGAGTATGCGATAGGCACGCCACTCATCACTTATAATTGATGACCCAGGCTTCACATGATGCGCAATCAAGGGGACTAGATGACTTCGAGATCTTCTCTCCAGAAGACGTAGAATAGGTTTTCCAGATCTATGGTGCTGATGATGCCTCACACCTAACATCCCGAAGACCCACTTCTTTCTTTTCCACCCACCAGCCATTCTTCCTCTACCATACTAATGAAGAAAAAACACAACAAACACAGACATAAACTGGTACATTATAATAAAAAATCACTTTGGTAACTACATTTAACATTTATTTAAAGTCCATATTGTTACAACCTACTTTTCTTTTGTGCCGAAAATGGCTTTCGTCGATCACAACAAACTCCCTTCTTCCACCAATCTGCTGGCCTGTACGCCTTCTCATCCTTTCCACTGCTGTGACACAGACATCCCTTATTTTCTTTGCCATTTTACTAAGAGTTGCTGAACTGCCTGCAATACTGTCATCCATCATGTCTATCTGCCGTAACCGGAGACCCTGAGAAAACCTTTAAAGGCAAATAGAACAAGTAGCCTAATGTTTATGAACGTCTTAATGTAATATAATTATCTGCATTATTTAAAAAATTGCACATTTTATGGAAATTACAAAGAGAACAGCAACAAAGTGAGTTTATAATGAATATATATATTTATATTAGCCAAAGACTGTTATTACTTGCTTACCTGTACATAAATTGCATCCACTTACTGAAGGAGACCTTTGATCCACTGAAAATAGATTTGTACCTGACAGAAGTTTGTTTTGCCCTTCCTTGATATGCTGCTTGTCGACAAATCCTATTGTAAAAAATATATAAAATACTCTTTTTAGAAAGGGTATTAATACAATATCTTTATTATGCATTATAGTTGCAAATGGTTTTACATTAACTCAATTATATATATATATATATATATATATATATATATATATATTTGTTTTTGTTTTTTCATTTTTTTCTTACCAAGCATATTGATCTCCGCTGTGTGTCCTTTTCTTCATTTTCATCTCGTGATGACATTTTCTGCATTTCATTTTCTTTTTTAGCAGTTTCCTTTTCTGAAGCAACTTAATCAGTTTTAGGGTGTTCATCATAGAGCTGGGCTCATTAATAAGGTTCTTTAGCCTGGTTAATCTGCTCATTTTTTTTTTACATTAAACAATTGCTTTAGTGGCGATTTAATGGTGACAGCTAGTTTATGATCTAAAGGGCGGGATAAATCTCGCTTTCATACGTAAACAATATGGGACAAACTAAGGAAAACTCGCGCTTTCATACGTCATCAACAGGGGACAAAAGAGTAGTGCACCAGCGTGTGTTATTTATGACGGAGAACTCCGACAAAAGTCGAAAAGGCGTGCGGACCCGGTCCAAAAGGAATGCTAGCGTGGAGATGCACTGGACGAGACGTCCGTCAGTGGCACTACTGGTGAGTAGGTTACTCTTATTACTGGCACAGACTATTGATGATGGCTAGCAAGTCTTTACTGCTTTTACTGTCTATGGTTAGAGGACCTGACACCGGGGACGCACGGGGGGGCGGTGTTTTTGTTTTGTTTTGTTTGTTTGTTTTTTTTTAAATATATAATTTCAAATAATGAACAGGCATTAACATAATATCGTTGTTAAACTCTAAGACAAGCAGTAAATCCTAAACAAAATAATAAAATAAAATAAGTAAACAACAGCCCTAATAATAAATAAATAAAATTGAAATGACAATAATATGAAAAGCAAATTATAACTAAATAAATTACACTTCAGGGGGAGAGGGATTAATCCATATATATTGCGATTAATTTAGAGCGTTTCAAAGCACTCCTCCTTTTTACTTGTTTTAAGGATTGAAACAAAAATTTAAAATATGTTTTAAATGCCGCAAAACATTACGAAAACAAAACGAAACTTAAACAAATCTATATTTGTGTAGGTAACACTTGGCTAAAATCAACATATTATTACACATAAATTCAATATTTTTGTTGTCCAAAACGTTTAAGAGGCAAGTCAAAGGCAAGTATTATTATTATTATTATTATTATTTTGTCTTCAACCACTGTCCCAAAAGGACTCAACAGTTGTAAAAAAAGATGTTCTTGAGATGCAATACTTTTTGACAGAATGTACATTACTATGCAACTTAAACCTTACTCTTAAAAATGTATCACATGGATAAATGTTGTCATTATTTTTTATTTTTTTAAATGTACTTCTTTAATTGACTCTCATTGTCTAATGTATAGTGGCGGGCGGGATGAGAGTTTGTTAGACAACAAGAAAGTAAATTTAACATTCTCAGTTCATTCAATAATGCACCGTTACTTTCAATTAGGTGTCTCCACAGCCCCCACTGCACATCTAGCAGACAAAAGAAAATCTCATGAGTTGGAGATGTGTAAGCTGAGAGTAGAGTGGCAAAAAGAGAAGATTGAAGAGCTGACCAAGGAAAGAGACTATCTTAAAGAACAACTGGCATCAGGTAAGCCTTAGAGCACACAACATTTTTTAAATTATAGTACAGTTGAGTTTTATTATGTGAGTTAAGCTTTGTGTTCCTGTGTACTATGTGATGCAAGATGTGAGCCTTATGTATATATATGTATCCATTTTAACAGCTCTTAAAAACTAATTATTTGGATCCGTATTATAAAGTGAAGATCATTGGAACTAACTAGTAATTACTCAAGTGTTACTACATGATCTAGTCATGATTTGTGCAACCGTTTGATATTTTTGGTGAACTTTAGTATACTTTTAGAAAATGTCTTTAGTAACACTTGAGTAATTACTAGTTAGTTCCAATGATCTTCACTTTATAATACGAATCCAAATAATTAGTAACTCCCACAGAAGTATCAAGTAACACTTTCATCTGTGAGCTATTAATTACTAATTCGTTAATAAGAATTTATTTTAGTTAATAGTAGTTACTAGATTGTTAATAAACTTTTTCAGTAGTTCTCTGGGAAGTATTAAAAAAATAGTAGTTATTGATTACTTAATAGTGAACTACCACTTTCGTCTGTGCGCTATTACTTACTAGTTCGTTAATCAGAGTTTCTTGTTAGTTAATAATAGTTACTAGATTGTTAATATTGTGTTACTCATTAGTTCTTGTGTAGTTATTCATTAACGAAGGAACCGTATTCTAAAGTGTTACCAAATACTCTTATAATGCAGGCTTTGTAGAAAGTGTTACCATGCTTCTTTACATGGTAGTTTAAAGCCTATTGTTTCGTTAGATCTGCTGAATAGCTCATTACAGGTTCTTCTACAGGTTCTTATTTAAACTTAAATGTTAGCCTTGTTATGTGTTGTCTGTGATGACCTGACGGGGGACTGCAGAGGGAAAGTAGCCCTGGGGCTAATTCTGGCATATTTACATTGCTGAAAAGCTAATATGTTTATTAATATGCATTGTCCCTTTAAAATAAATAAATAATTCTAGAGCATTTGGAGGCATGTTATCACAATTACTGCTACGAGCTAAGTGTAAACACTAGGGTATACTAAGTGTACCTCCAGGCCATAGTTTTCATTGTCTTCACACTAATATTACCTAGAGACTACCAATGCTGTATTCTATGAGCAGGATCAGCTCTCCCAGGATCAGTTTAGCACTTGAGATTATTGTAAACTGTTATAGACCCATTTAATGTTTGTAAACATCGAAAGCCTAGGTTGGGAGTGCATGCAGCATGGGGTCAGAAAAATGGCGCCGCTATTAGACAGGCATATTTTGTTAAAGTAATGTCTTTGCCACCACAGGAACAGGAACAGTACCATAATAAACTTTTATTATGTTTTAGCTAATGGCGATTGTCTGCCTGATCCTGAGCTCATAACAGAATGAGTAGAACACATTAGCAAATGGCCAGATATTCACTGTCTCACCATATACAGCTATCTGGTGGACAAGCCGAGTATTTACACATTAAATACTAAGAGCCTACAAATCGCTAGACGCTTATAATTATGTAGTCTGTAAGCATGTCCATGTCCAGACAGTTTTATCCCATATGGAAAAGAAACACAAAAAACTTGTAAGAATTTCCTATTTACGGTGCCCGGGAGGGTACATGTTCGGTTCACTTATTTTTGTTGTGGCCACAACATATAAACTTGTGGGAACATGATATTAAGTTGTGGGAATGTCATAATATCTCATGGGAACGTCATATTAAGTCGTGGGAGCGTGATTATAAGTCGTGATCATTTTGTTGAGGTAACGACATCATGTCGTGGCCAAGAGAAAAAAAAAAGTCATGGCCACGAGATCATATGTTGATATTTTTCTTGTGGCCACAACATAAAGGTGCCATATGTAATAATTGAGGTACAAATATCCAAAAAATGAGCTACATGCATCAAGAGAATGAGAAAAAATAAGTGCAATGATGTCATTAAAAAACTGACAAGTTATAGTGCTGCCGAGATATAATCCTAAATTAGCATGCTAAACTACTAGCCCCGGCCCGGCAGGTGTCGTTATACCAGTTTTGGCCATGGGAGGCGGTATGCGGAGCGGGCAACATTACCACCAGCCAAACTGCAGTACACGAGTAAGTCGCGCCGGCTTGTGTGTGTACTTGAATCTGATTTCAGTCATGTGGAAATACAGCCCACTACTAAATTTCAGTTCAGGGAAGAGTTCAAAAAATGATTGGTCAACATTATGCATGAGGAATACATTTTGGTAAGTTGTAGCATACTGTATCTTTCAACAGTGTTCATGTTCTTTTTCCATTAGCTAGTAGAGATGATCGGTTTACGTGCACTAGGTATCTGTGGTGTAACATGTACAAGCGCCAAAACGGTATTTATTGTTTGAATTGCGTAATAAAATTGACAGAATCTGAGAGCTTAACAAACCTGCTTGCTAAGTGTCATTTGTGTGTGTCTCACGGTGAATTTGTGAGAGTTGGCAGCTCTGAATGGCGCTAGCTTGATCAACATCAGCGAATGCTGTCTGTCAAATTAATTCAAACTAACAATAAAGTGTAATATGAACAAAACGAATACCATAAACTTAAAATAATACCCCAGGCTTTTATTTTCCCATATTGTTGAAATGCACCAGCTTGTTTTTGAGACAGGCGTCTATGAGACGGTCGTTATCATTTAGCGTTGAGATGTTCATTGAGTCTCTGATCTCTAAAATTCTCCAAATGCTCCACGTGAAACTGCGGTCTTTTACTATCGTGTCAAATGATTTGAATAATATAATATGTGTGATAAAGAGAGAGCAAAACAGTGCTCGCCATAGACAGTAAAAGAAATGGACAGAGCGATCTCATTGGAACTCCATTGAGACGATTAAAGCCCGTTTTTGGCGAATTTTTTAGCACTTCCGTCCCTGACGCGCAGACTCAAACAGAGCTTGACTACGTAGATGTGACGTGAGTGACTCGTCTGTCTTCTAGTGCTGTGGCTTGAGAAATCTGAATCATTCCCTTCCGAAACATGCAGAGGCGGAGAGTGTGGATAGGAGCTGTCCATGAGCTAGGAGAAGGAGACAATTTTGCTAGGTATTCTGATTAATTATTTTGTCATTTTGCCTCCACATTTCCCTGATTGCGCGCAAGCTTCTTCTCCTGTCCATACGGTAATCTCTCCACTGTGCGACAGAGAGTCGCGTGGGTATGACGCAATCGTTAGCCTACTTTCACTAAAACTGCTTCTACGGGGCCATAACATAAGCTACAAGGTAATGGAGCTATTTATACATTGTTGTGTTAATAATAAAAAAGGACAAATGGGGTCTTCAAACGCCTCAGATGTAAAGTTATTCGCTGTCAAAGTGACGCCAAAATGAATGGGAGTCGATGGGAATGCTAACGCAAGTGTAGTTCTGCTACAAGATGTCAGCTCCCGCGAGGCTTCAACTTCCGGTCGATGGATTACCCCCTTGGCGCTCGCTTGTGTTGTTTGAAGACGTAAGAGTGCGCGCGGCCGCGGCACAACTCACTTTCTGGAGGTATACTGCCCCCATCTGTTATGGAATATGGAATATGATTTGATTTTATGTGCAAGATGGCACCTTTAATATTTCATCCGTTTCTCGTGGCAACGACTTTTATTAGGCACATGTACACGCGACGTGCACTGCTCCTCGTTTTACCCCATAATTTGCAAAAGGCAAACTTTGTAATATTGAACTTCAATTATTTATTTCAACTGATTGATGCATCTGTAATACCACTGATGTAAGACACAGAGCTTGCCAAATACATTCCCTGTTATGGGGACAGAGTGGCAATTTGTCGAAGAAAACAGTGTTCCATGGAAAATACAGCCAGGAAAAGTAACTTGTTTGAGAGATTAAGGATTGATTGATTAAGGATAAGAGATTTGGATTGTTTTTCCAAATGGTAAATCCAAATATCTAGATCTGAAAAGTGTTGACTGTGACATTCGAGATTTATCACATAGAATGATTGAATCAGAATGTACATATACAAGTCATGCAGACTGATACAATGATCGGTCATATTGAGATGGAGAACCAGGAGGACATCTTCCAAGAACAAATGGTAACACTGAGTCAGGATAGTAGTTTAACTGCTGAAAATGTGAACACAGTGCAAGAAGACTGGAACTTAGAAGCAATCAATACCAATACCACATCACACAATGCAGATATTGCAACTTATGTAGAAGACTCACCATTTGAAGAATCATTTGATAATAAGGTCAGAATTGGAGGAGGTTCAACAGAGTTTGAGATTTTGGATGATACAATTACAATTGAGGATGTGTCAAAGACTATTATTTTGGTGCGAAGAGGACATGCTCTGTCTGATCTAATGCAAGCTTTCAGTGGCCCAGCATTGATGGACAAAGACATTAATATTCGAATGAAACTCCCTAATGGAAAAATTGAAGAAGGCACTGGGTCAGGTGTTTTTCGTGACTGCTTCACTTAATTCTGGGATGAATTCTATTCCAGATGTGCTTTGGGTGCAGATGTCAAAGTTCCATTCCTTAGACATGAATTTCAGAGTGATGAATGGAAATCTATTGCAAGAGTATTGGTTAAAGGATGGCATGCAGTCAAGTATTTCCCTATGCATCTTCCCCTGCCATTTCTCGAAGAAGCTTTATATGGTGCTGCATATAGCAGTGTCAAAGATTCGTTCATGCACTACATGGCAAAACATGAGTGTGATGTCATTGAAGAGGCAATGGTAAACTTAAATTCAGCTGATCATGAGTCACTTCTTGATGTTCTAGATTCCTATGATTGTCATCAGAGGCCCACTGAAGAAAATTTGCCTCAACTTTTGGACCAATTAGGCCACAAAGCACTCATCCAAACTCCTATGTTTGTGATTGAATCTTGGAGGCATATTCTTTGTGCTTTGCCTATTCTTCGTGCTTTGCCACCTCAGAATCTAGCAAATATTTTAGAAGAGGAAAAACCAACACCTAAGCGTGTAAAGGAAATCCTTGTTTTTCCAGAAGTCATGACAGCCCATCAGAGCTGTCACTGCATGAAAAGTGGGATTTTCATCCCCGTAAACTGCCGGAAGTTTTTCCTAATTTTCGCCAGTTAATGACAATTTGCAGACTGTGAACGTCGCGTTCGTCTGTGCCACATATTGACGGAAACGAACCATGACGTATACATGGAGCACTCGCGGAGGTGCGAATGGCCCTAATTAGCATATGAATAGCAGCACTGCTAATAATAATTATTTATTTATATATATTCATATGATATGCTATTATGTTGTATATTCATGTCATTGTTATCCTATGGACTAAACTATTATTACCATCAAGGACATGAATTTATTTAGGAAAGGAACATTTACCAGATACTGTTTATTCAAAGAAATAGCTTTATTAGAACAAACACACAACTACAAAGCAGAACATCTTCAAAGCACAGAAAACATGTCCCCCACTTTCTGAAAACATGGGAACACATACATACAGCACTACAGTTATACAAATAAATCACAATTCTATATTGCATCTTTATTCAAAAATAAATTGCCCTGAATGGCATCAGAATTGGGCACCAGATATATCACACATGTACAGTGGAGGCAGAATTATGAACGAATAATAAGGATGTAATTTAAAGGGATAGTTCACTTTGAAATTAATTTTTGATATGTTTTAACTTACCTCAAGGACATCCAAGATGTTGGCGTCTTTGTTTCCACAATATTTTCAATTTTGATATTTTTAGGTCAAACCGTTCTTGTCCGTCAGTCATATAATGGAGGTCTATGGTCACCACCTCAAAGAGCATGCACAATTTGAGTCCAAATTAAACATGATTTAATGACTCATAAATTAAGTACACATTGATGGACTAAGACATGAAACAAGCGGTTTGTGAGAGAAAACAAACAGTATTTATATTGCTATATATTAGGGGTGTAACGGTACACAAAAAATCACGGTTCGGTACTTTCCTCGGTTTTAAAGTCACGGTTCGGTACGTTTTCAATACAGCAAAAAAAAAAAAGAAATGCCAGAGAAATTTCCTATTTGCTTAAAGAAAAAATATTTTTAAATAAGTGTGAGTTTTCCTAGATCTTGAAACTTTCAGGTTTATAAATGGGGGTCATCTTTGAAGGATGAACAAATAATGTTTTGGTCATCACATTAAAAATAACATTTAAATATATATTTATTTATATAATATTTGAATTTTGAAGTGCTGGAAAAAAATGTGTGAAGTACTTGAAAGCATTTCACCATTCCAGCCAAACTGGTTCCAGTTAGTGTTACTATATTAAATCCATGGTGAATGTTGCTGGTCTGTGGATGAAAGTATTACTAGTTCGTTCACGGCACAATGTTTCTCCTGGTTTCCATGACAGCGCTGTTTGATCTAATAGAGATCTACGGTTAATAACGGAGAAATGTGAATGCATCTCACTAGATCTCGCAGCGATGTTATTACCTCAGTGGCGAAATCAAATGTTTTCTTTACCGGATCTCTTAGCGCTGTGTGTTAACATTGTTGCTTGATCGAGATCGGCTCGCGCTGCACAGATGTTGCTGGTCCGAACTGATAAACTATCCATGAAGCACATAACGAGTAGCGCAGTTTCGTTCTGCTTTCATTACGCTTGCCATTTGATGTTGCGCAACGTTGTGTTGGCCGCGTCAGCACGAATTTTGCCGGCAGGAAAAATGGTCCAAGCAATCGTTCGGTTTGTATGCGTACCGAACCGGAAGCCTCGAACCGAAACGGTTCAATACGAATACATGTACCGTTACACCCCTACTATATATATATATATAAATATATATATACATACACTATTCATTTTCTCACACAAACTGCTCGTTTCGTATCTTAAGCCATCAATGTGTACTTAATTTATGAGTCATTAAATCATGTTTAATTTGGACTTCTCTGTGCATGCTCTTTTAAGAGATCCCATTCCATTATATGACTTACATTATATGACTGACAGGCAAGAATGGTTTGACATAAAAATATCAAAATTGAAACTACTGTGGAAACAAAGACACCTACATCTTGGATGCCCTTGACGTAAGCTAAAACATTTCAAAAATTAATTTCAAAGTGAACTATCCCTTTAAAACTCCTAATTTAAGTCCTGTAGGCTCATCAGGGCGTAGTGAATCCTCCACCTCCAAGTCTTTGACGCATGCTTGAGGTGCTCAAACACGATCACCTTGATGTACATACACCTCAGTGGCTGTGGAACCGAATTTCATGATCCCTTCTGAAAAGTTGAAAAAGACAAATGATTTAGATGTATGCAAAGGCAATCTGCAATCATGCCCCAAGTCCCCACATTTGTAAGCAAAAATATGTTTCCTCTGCATCCACTACCTGGTTTCCTTTAGGCGATGGCGGATGTCGACCAGTAGTTTCAGGACCTTTTTCTGGAACACTGAAATAAACAAACACATTTGGTGAGGTTTACAATGCTCTAATTAGAATAGCAAAGTTTGCTAGCTCACAAGAGAGAAGGTGTCTATTAAAAGTGTCTTCTCCACTGACAATAGATCAATACTTACCACCAGGTCTCAGTCACTGCATCTCCCAGTCTCAGTCACTGCATCTATACCACAAAAAATGTGTTTTAAAAGTTATCAAATGATGAAACTGAACACATTTATAAGATGATAAATAATAAATCTGTAATATTATAACAATTAGAGGTACATCTATAAAACGTGCTGAACTGCAAAGTACTTTGATGAAAATTGCAGCCTTAATTGTAAAAAAAAATTCTAAATTACTTGATTTCTTGTTCAAAGCCATGTTCCAGTTCTCTTTGGCGTTTTCACCACTGTCTTACTCTCAAAGTTATCTGTAAACACAGACGTTAATCTAAATTAGTTTAGTTTTACTGTTTATTTGACTGGGGCCTGTTCAAAAGAAATAGGATGAGATCACAACACGTAACGTTACCTTGTTTAGGTGTTTTTTCTCCTATCAGGGAAGGACACCTCACTCCTTACAGCACCTGAGAGACAAAACAAATAGGTTAACAAACACCTTAAAGATTTCACTCCATCACACAACAGTGTTGCAGTTTTACAAACAAGGATAGCCTACACTAGAGCATACAAGCACATTATGCGCTTTAAAGGGGAAATGAAGCGGTGAATCAAGTTTACATGATTTACAAGATGGATTTCCAATATAATCAACAATTATATAAGAAACATTACAAATGTAAACATTTAGAAGAAAAAAAGAAAAAAACTTTGTATCTTTCGCCGCCAGGGCGAATTGTGACGCAACACAGAATGACGAACCGCCATTGTGCAGTTGACGTCACGGGGTTGGTTGGCTCAAGTTTAACAGGCTCTGGGCACTGAAAATCGCGACATCAAACTGTGTTTATACCAGTGTTTTGACCGCGAACGACTAATGTTAGGTACAGATATTAGACAAAAAGACGACGTCTCATTATATGTTGACAAACTGCACATAGAAACATTGTTCGCGATGTCTGCCGTCAGATATTCCTGTCTCGTCAACACCATGTAAGTTGCGTTGCTGTGTATAACAGTCAGTGGTGGTTTGGGGCGGAGAGCGGGTTTGCAACGCTAACTTACCAGGAGTCAGTGTGGCTGTTGTCCTGCGATGCCCTCCGTGTCAAAGTCCATCTGTTGTCAAGAGGTTGATCTTGAGCATGTGTTGCATGGTCAATTCTGCATTACATGTAGGCTGTAGCTAACGTTACTAGCACTACCAGTGCGAAAATATGGACGTTTCATTTCTCCTTTAACAAATACGTGCTAACTTACATGTTATTGACGAGACGGGAATATCTGACGGCAGACATCGCGAACAATGTTTCTATGTGCAGTTTATCAACATATAACATGAGACGTCATCTTTTTGTCTAATATCTGTACCTAACATTAGTCGTTTGCAGTCAAAACACTGGTGTAAACACAGTTTGATGTCGCGATTTTCAATGCCCAGAGCCTGTTAAAATTGAGCCAACCAACCCTGTGACGTCACCTGCACAATGGCGGCGCCCTGGCGGCGAAAGATACAAAGTTTTTTCTTTTTTTCTTCTAAATGTTTACATTTGTAATGTTCCTTATATAATTGTTGATTATATTGGAAATCCATCTTGTAAATCATGTAAACTTGATTCACTGCTTCATTTCCCCTTTAAGTTTTTATGACCCAGGCACTTATTATTTTTTCATAATTTCTGTCGATATTCAGAGTAAACGCATTGGGAAAAGCCAATTGAACACTCAGTATGAGTTAGCTTGATTACTAGCAAAGAATGGTAGCTAGCTAGCAGCCAGATAACAAAGTGCAACCTACAGTTTAGTGTCCCAAATTATTCAAATTGAAATGAACCTAAAAAAGAATTAAGAGCAGCAAGCTAACGCAAAACAAAAAAACTGTGCCGTTAAGGTTAACGCCCTTGGACATTCGCGGCAGTAACCACAGCAGGTTTGTGAAGTTTAAGACAATAACGCTAAACTACCAAACACTATAAGTACACATGGACATAGAATTCACTAGACTGGACGAACTTACCTTCAATTTAGAGGAGATGGGTTCACCAGCGATCATGACGGCGATGCAGGCTGAACATGTGCCGTTATTTTCTGCTTGAAAAACAAGCCGAAATCACGCCAAACGCCTGGCATGTTGCCTCAGCCAATCAGAGTGGCTGACGTTACTGGTTGAGTTATGATGATATACTGCCTCAGCCAATCAGAGTTACGTTCACTGGTTTTTGACTCAGGTTGAAATCCAAGCTCTTGATATAGCTGTCCTCGGCTGTCCTTGACTTTTCTGCTGCTGTTAGTTCTTTTTAAATTAGGAATAAGGTGGATATACCTAAATAGGCTACCATGAAATGTAAAAATACATATATGCATAAATAAATAACTTGATTAGGCTACTTAAAATAAATAAACCAGTAAAAAAATTTTAAAAAAACAAAAACAACAAACATCTGTTTATAACTGTGAATTAACATCCAAAGATGTTATCATATATTTTGAAAACTGCTTCTGTGTGTCATGATGAATCTTATAATTTTATTAGGACAATTGTAATCATTGTTGTAATTGTTGTGCTTTATGTGTAATGTTAAAAAAAAAAACTAACAAAAAACAACAACAAAAAAACACGGCAATTAGGTTATAGTGAGCCTATAGATCTATTTCTATCAGAGATTGTCTTAGAATGAAGTTATACTTTTCAGAAAAATGTTACCTGGGGTGAAACTCCCCTACCCTTATTTGCATGTGTATGGTTCACAGTATTTTCATTTACATGTCAAAGCCTCCTCTAGAATTAGGAGAAGGGGGGTCATGGGGGGACAACTGGCAAGCAAGGCCCACGTCAATTTCCGGCAATTCATGGCAGTTTTGAGTGTTGCCTGTAAATTGCCGTGTGCAGTCGTAAACCTGAATTTCCACTACAATCTACAGTGCCACTTACTGACGAAATCCCACTTTTCATGCAGTGTGTGTATCAAGATTCCTTAAGAAATACATCATGGAATTAGACGAGAAGACCTTAAAAACTTTTTATGCTTCTGCACAGGGGCTGATTTGCTCTTTTGGGAATCATATTAAGGTGAATTCATTTTTTTAAAATTTACTTTACACTTTAAACATTACACTTCAATCAGATGTACATCAGAAACTATATAGAGTATCCTCATATCAAAAACATACACAGCTTAAAAATATATGCCCATACATGTACCATACAGATGTGTTTGCTGTACATCTATTCATCAGAAATGTAAACTTTTTTTTTAAACATCAACACAAAAAAAGAGAGAAAAAGAAATATGTACAAGTAGGGAGTAGTGTCACGGGTGTGGTGGAAGTGCAGGTGGATGAAGAAGACAGATGAGCCAGATACTCCAATTCAATCACTTTACTTAAACTTTAACATCCAAAGGAATCAAAAAACTGACAGGAATACTCTCACAAAGAGATGACATGGGTACATACGTTCAGGTACATTCAATGATTGACCAAGACTGAAGGAAACTGAGGGAACTAAATACACAGGGGAATCAAACATAATGATGTGCAAAACAGGTGAAAATGATGAACAGACGAGGAACAGGTGGCTGATGAGGGAGTGAGTTCGGGAGTAGAGACAAGAGGATCCTGGGAAGTGTAGTGCAGATGACGAGACAGACTGGTGCAGACGACAGACTGTGACATCACTCCCCCCTCCCGGTAGGCGTGACCTCACGCCGTAACATCAATGGGGAGGGGGGGTGGGCGCCCTGGAGGCTGTGGAGGGCGTGGTCTGGATGAGGAAGCCCCCCAGGGTGGAGCAGGATGAGGGTGTGGCCAGGGGGGAGCAGGCTGAGGGCGTGGCAAGGGTGGAGCAGGATGAGGGCGTGGCCAGGGCGGAGCAGGATGAGGGCGTGGCCAGGGCGGAGCAGGATGAGGGCGTGGCCAGGGCGAAGCAGGATGAAGGGACCCTTCAGGCGGCCGCAGCGGTGAGGACCCTTCGGGCGGCCACGGCGGTGAGGGCCCTTCGGGAGGCCGTGGCTGGGACACTCGCCCCCCCCAAAAAATATTTGGGCTGAGACCCCGGATTAGAGGCAGATGGGGAGTGGACGGTCTCGGGCTGGACGGTCACTGGCGCTGGCGGGACGGTCACTGGCGCTGGCGGGACGGTCCTGGGGTTGGCTGGATGGGGCTGGACGGAACCAGCGGTGAGGGGAGTTCAGGCTCGGGAGGGCTGGACGGAACCAGCAGTGAGGGGAGTTCAGGCTCGGGAGGGCTGGACGGAACCAGCGGTGGAGAGAGTTCAGGCTCGGGAGGGCTGGACGGAACCAGTGGGGAGGAGAGTTCAGGCTCGGGAGGGCTGGACGGAACCAGCGGTGGCGAGAGTTCAGGCTCGGGAGGGCTGGACGGAACCAGCGGGGAGGAGAGTTCAGGCTCGGAGAACTGGACGGAACCAGCGGTGGAGAGAGTTCAGGCTCGGGAGGGCTGGACGGAACCAGCGGGGCGGAAAGTTCAGGCTCGGGAGGGCTGGACGGAACCAGCGGAGAGGAGAGTTCAGGCTCAGGAGTGCTGGACGGAACCAGCGGTGAGGGGAGATCAGGCTTGGGAGGGCTGGACGGAACCAGTGGTGAAGTGGGTTCTGACTGATGGGCGATGAGGGCTGGTGCGGTGATGATGGGGGGGGGTGTGTGGTTGAGTGGTGCTGTCATCTGCAGCCTCACCTACAGTGAAGGCTGACCCACTCAACCACAACACATGGTCCAGGTATCCGGCGAAGGTTCCTGGAAACGCTGCTGCTGGGGCTTGCTGGTACAGATGATCGTCCAAACCCAGCCAAAAGACTGACTTTAGGACGTCATCCGACCAACTTACCCAAGCAGAGAGCTCCAGGAACCTGCCGACATACTCCTCAGATGAGCGTCCGTCTTGGAATAGGTTGAGGGCTGTGAGGGCTGGGGTTTGGAGAAGTCCCATGCGGTCACTGGTGTGGTCGATCGTTCTGTCACGGGTGTGGTGGAAGTGCAGGTGGATGAAGAAGACAGATGAGCCAGATACTCCAATTCAATCACTTTACTTAAACTTTAACATCCAAAGGATTTAAAAAAACTGACAGGAATACTCTCACAAAGAGATGATATGGGTACATACGTTCAGGTACATTCAACGATCGACCAAGACTGAAGGAAACTGAGGGAACTAAATACACAGGGGAATCAAACATAATGATGTGCAAAACAGGTGAAAATGATGAACAGACGAGGAACAGGAGGCTGATGAGGGAGTGAGTTCGGGAGTAGAGACAAGAGGATCCTGGGAAGTGTAGTGCAGATGACGAGACAGACTGGTGCAGACGACAGACTGTGACAAGTAGATTTCCTGGGCATTCTTTATATTAATTAGAAAATAAAGTCAGGTCTTTGAGATGTTGCATATTTGGTCCATTTTTTCCAGCATAAAACAAATTGTTCCAGTTTAAGATTTAACATTGCTTTTATCTTCTCCAATTTGTAAATGTCCATTGTAATTTCCATCCATGCTTTTAGGGTAGGGCTCTCATGTGACAACCATTTTTTGGTAAAGCTCTTCTTTACAGCCACCAGCAATATATTCATGAAATATTTATCTCTTTTTAACCATTCTTGAGGTATATATCCAAAATTTAAGGTTTTACTATAAAATGGTATTACACATTCAAAAATATATTGTAAAGCATTATGTATTCCTCTCCAATAATCCTTAAAGGAGAACTCAGGCGCAAAATGAACCTTTGGTCTAATTACACATTGTTACCTATTCGACCGTTATCTATGAATTGTTTTCATGATTGCTGAATATAAATAGTTTTATCTCTAAAAACTGTTTAGCCTACAAGTAGTAGTATAATGCTAGTATATGGGGCATTGTCAGGGATCGGAAGACAGAGACTGATGAGTTGAACAGGTTTATTGAAACAGATGCACAATGAAGAATGGCAGGTGAGTAACGGGTTGGAGGACAATGGAAGGTATCTCAGAACAGTCTTTAATCAAAGTCTCTTATCTTTGCAGGATGATTGGAATCAGTAGGCTGGTTGAAGAGGGAAATCAGAGGAACGGGAACAGGACTGAAGATGAAGGATCAGATGAAGGACTGGAAACAGGTAGGTATCTGGTAGGTAGCGTGGTGGGAGTCTGAGATCGGTTGTGTCGACGAGACCAGACAATGATGATGTGAACGGGTGAGTCTTTTATGGTGCTGGTGAATGAGACGGGGATTGAGTGCAGGTGGTGGTGACAGGTGATGGTGATTAGAATTCTGGGGAAGCCGATTGGGTGGGCGGAGTGAAGGAATCTGGCACTGAAGCAGATGTATCCCGTGACAGTACCCCCCCCCCCTGCACAGCCAGCTCCAGCTGGCATGATGGACCGACGACGGGGGGCGGCCACGACCTCTAGGTGCCGGACGAGTTGGATGAGCAGAATGGAAGTCTTGAAGGAGGGCAAGGTCCAGAATGTCCTCCCGAGGAACCCAGCATCTCTCCTCGGCCCCGAAGCCTTCCCAGTCCACAGGGGTATTCCAGCCGGCCCCCCCGTCGTCGGGAGTCCAGGATCTCGTGGACCTGGTATATGCAGTCGTCCTTGGGGTGTGCAGAAGGAGGAGGAGGTACATCTTCAGTACCAGACCCTGGGGAAGGAGGAAGAAGATTAGTGTAAGGTTTGAGTAGGGAGACATGGAATGATGGAGATATACGGTAGTGAGCCGGGAGTGATAATCCATAGGTGACTTCATTGATTTGCCTCTGTATGGCGAATGGACCTATGTATCTGGGACTCAGCTTACGACAGGGCTGTCGGAGACAGATGTCACAGGTGGAGAGCCAGACCAACTGCCCGGGTTGATAGTGAGGGTTGCAGAACGCCTGGCATCGGCCTGGCTCTTATGTCTCCGAACAGCCCGCTGGAGATGTACATGGGCTGAGTCCCAGACCCTCTCGCTCATCTGGAACCAATGATGGACTGCTGGAACGTTGGAGGGTTCTCCATTCCAGGGGAATAGTGGTGGTTGGTAGCCGAGTATGCACTGGAAGGGAGTGAGACCGGTGGAGGATTGACGAAGGGAGTTCTGTGCATACTCGGCCCAGGGAAGATAATGGCTGCAGCAGTCCTGATGGTCGTGGCAATATGACCGCAGGTATCTCCTGATCTCCTGAATCTTCCGCTCAGTCTGGCCATTAGACTGGGGATGGTATCCTGAGGTCAAGCTTACGGAGACCCATAGCAGATTGAAGAAAGCTCTCCACACACAGGAGATGAACTGAGGGCCACGGTCAGATACTATGTCTTCGGGGATGCCGAAGTGCCGGAAGATCTGCTGGAAGAGGGCTTCTGCGGTCTCAAAGGCTGTGGGTAGACCGGCCAAGGGGATCAATTTGCAGGCTTTGGAGAACCGGTCTACTACCACCAGGATGCAGGTATGGGAATCAGATTCAGGTAAGTCGGTGACGAAATCTACCCCTAGGTGTGACCAGAGTCGTGTGGGCACAGGTAGGGGTACCAGCTTTCCCTCCGGAAGGCGGCGTGGAACCTTGGCCATGGCACAGACTGAGCATCCTTTGACGTACCAGGAGACATCCTGGGCCATGTTGGGCCACCAATAGCGTTGTTGGATGAGCAAGAGGGTTTGGTGGCTGCCTGGGTGTCCAGAGCCCGGAGATGTGTGAACTGAATCCATGAGGGACAGACGGAGCCGAGTGGGTACGTAGACCCGTCCCTCAGGACCTCCCGGCGGAGCAGGTTCAGACTGGGTAGCTTCGGCAATATAATCATCCAAACTCCACTGGATGGGGCTGATGACCACGGCTGGAGGGAGGATAGTTTCAGGAACTGATGGACAGGAATCAGGGTGAAACTAACGAGACAGAGCATCCGCCTTGGTGTTCTTTGGTCCTGGGCGATAGGTGACTTTGAAGTTGAAACGGGTGAAGAAAAGCGCCCAGCGAGCCTGACGGGTGTTTAATCTTCTGGCTTCACGTAAATACTCAAGGTTACGATGGTCAGTGATGACGATGAAAGGATGCTTGGCTCCCTCCAGCCAGTGCCTCCACTCTTCCAAAGCGAGCTTGATGGCGAGCAGTTCTCGGTTACCGATGTCATAATTCTGCTCCGCCGGGGAAGGTTTTTTGGAAAAGAAGGCCCATGGATGGAGTCGGAGTGGAGTCCCCTGTCGCTGTGAGAGGACTGCTCCTACCCCAGTGGTGGAGGCGTCGACGTCAACGAGGAATGGGAGCTCAGGATCCGGAAGGACGAGGGTAGAAGCAGAGCTGAAAGACCTCTTCAGCTCTTCGAAGGCGATGGTTGCTTGAGCGGTCCAGGACAGAGACTCGGCCCCCCATTTTAGGAGGGAAGTAATAGGAGCACAGATCTGACTGAAACCTTTGATGAATGGACGGTAAAAGTTGGCGAAGCCCAGGAATCGTTGAAGTTCCTTGATGTTGATAGGGAGCGGCCAGTTAGTGACAGCGTCCACCTTCCTCTGGTCCATGGTGACCCCTTGCGGAGTGATGACATATCCCAGGAACTGGATGGATTTCTGGTGGAACTCACATTTCTCCAACTTCAAATATAGATGATGATCTCTCAGGCGTTGAAGGACGAATCGTACATGACGAATATGCTCTGGCAGGTTGGCGGAAGAGATGAGGATGTCGTCGATATAGATGATGACGAAACGATTTAGTACATCACGGAAGATTTCATTCAGAAATCCCTGGAAAACAGAAGGTGAGTTGGACAGACCGAAAGGCATCACAAGATATTCATAGTGGCCAGCAGGGGTAATGAAGGCGGTCTTCCACTCATCTCCTTTTCGAATACGAATCAGGTTATAAGCACTGCGAAGGTCCAGCTTGGTGAAGATTTGAGCATCTCGAAGTTGTTCCAGGGCGGCAGGGACCAGAGGAAGGGGATAGCGAAACTTAACTGTTGATTGGTTGAGAATCCGGTAGTCTATGCAAGCCTCCGTCCTTCTTGCCGACGAAGAAAAAGCTGGAAGCGGCAAGGGACGTAGATGGACGGATGTAGCTTTGTTGTAGCGCCTCCTCAATGTACTCCTCCATGGCCTTCTGTTCCGAGATGGACAATGGGTAGATCTTACCATGCGGTAGCATCGCCCCAGGCAGCAGGTTGATCGCACAGTCCCATGGCCGGTGTGGTGGAAGGGTGGTTGCCAGCTGCTTGTTGAAGACATCCTGGAACGCCCGGTAAGGAGTGGGTATCTCAGGTATCTTGTGTCTGACGTTATCATATGAAACCTGTCTGATCATTATGTATCAATTTAGGTAAAAATTCTTCTAATCGTTTGGCCATGATAGAGGTAAATAATCTATAGTTCATGTTAAGAACTGATATTGGTTTAAAGGATCCACATTCTAATTTATCCTTGCCTTCTTTTGGAATCGCCTCCTTCCAACTAGGTGATGTTTGTGCCTTTTTCAAAACCCAGTTCAATGTAGGGAGCATAACCGGAATTAATTCATTTTTAAACTCCTTATACCACTCTGCCGTGCAACCATCTGATCCTGGAGACTTGTTTAATTTTAGTCTACTAATTGCAATCTTTAATTCATCTTCAGATATGTCAGCGGTCATCCTTCTGTTTTGCTCTTCATTTAAAGTAGGCAGCTCTAATGAATTCAGGAATGTATCAACTTGAATTAAATTACACCCTGGTGTTAGTATAAAGTATAAAGTTTTATAGAAAACCTCGAAAGATTCCTGAAATTCATTTAGCTTACTTTTGATCACTTTTGTTTTTGGCTCCCTAATTCTATGAATTGTATTTTCTGCAGTTTTCTTCCTCAGCTTCCATGCCAATATTCTCATTGCATTGGTTGAGGAGATTCCCCTCTCTATGTAAAGTGCTTTGAGTGCTGAGAAAAGCACTATATTACCAGCAGCCATATCACCCTGTAGCCCAAGACTGGTTGCCCACTAAAGCTAAGCAGGGCTGAGCCTGGTTAGTACCTGGATGGGAGACCTTCTGAGAAAACCAGGTTGCTGCTGGTAGAGGTGTTAGTGAGGCCAGCAGGGGGTGCTCACCCTGTGGTCTGTGTGGGTCCTAACACCCCAGTAAAGTGATGGGGACACTATGCTGTCAAAAGCGCACCGTCCTTCGGATGTGACGTTAAACCTAGGTCCTGACTCTCTGTGGTCATAAAAAATCCCAGGATGTCTTTCGTAAGAGTAGGGGTGTAACCCCGGCATCCTGGCCAAATTTGCCCAGTGGCTTCTGTCCATCATGGCCTCCTAATCATCCCCATATACACCAATTGGCTTCATCACTGTCTCCTCTCCACCAGTAAGCTGGTGTGTGGTGAGCGTTCTGGCGCAATATGGCTGCCGTCGCATCATCCAGGTGGATGCTGCACATTGGTGGTGGTTGAGGAGATCCCCCCCCCTCTATGTGAAGCGCTTTGAGTTTCCAGAAAAAAAAGCGCTATATAAATGTAATGAATTATTATTATTATTATTATTATATAAATGTAATGAATTATTATTATTATTATTAGATCCCCTTCATAATATCTCTGTTTTAGAAACAGATTCTTCTTTACTTCTTGTATAGCTAAATTCTTCATCTTGTCCCTATTTTTTTTATTTCATCAAGTATATCGTTCACTAAACTTAATTTGTGTCTTTCTCATATGAGAAAGATTTCTCATTTTTTTCTTATATGAAGATATTGCTATGATTTTACCTCTGAGGACAGCCTTCAAAGTATCCCATAGGATAGGAGGAGAAACCTCACCATGGTGCATTGTCATTAAATTCTAGATAGATATTCATCTCTTTTTTATTTATTTTTTTTCTTTAAAACCAGGATCATTAAATAGACTTGAGTTTAATTTCCATGTATTATTTTTTGGTTGTAGGTCAAAATCAATGGATAAATCTATCAGTGCATGGTCACTTATATCTATTGTACCGATTTCACAAGAATGTATCTTGTCTTTATCTTTTCCAAATGTTATAAAACAGTCTATTCTGGTGTATAGAGAATGGGGAGCAGAGTAATTTGTATAGTCTCTTCTGTTAGGAAAGAAATCTCTCCATATATCAATTAGACCAACCTCTTCAAAAAGTGCATTAACTTTCTTATGTAGAGACCCCTTGTCATGGTTGTTTCCACTAGAGGAGTCTAATTTTGGTTTTAAATGTATATTTAAATCTCCGCCACAAATCAGAAAACCTTTTGTTTCCATTGTCATGATACTAGAAATTCTTCATTCTCTGGAAGAAGCTAATATCACTTCCTGGGGGCGAATATATTTATAATTTAATTTTATTTTATTTTATTTTATTTTACCAGGAAGGTCCCATTGAGATACATCTCTTCTACCAGGGAGTCCTGGTCAAGATAGGCAGCACAAACAAGAATACAAAGTAATAAGACACAACGTAAATAAAAAAATAAAAACAAGATATCACATATCTGAAAAGCAATATTAATCCTAATAAACTGTTAAAACATTTACACCGTTCAATAAGAACAGACTTTAAAAGGGTTTTAAATGAAGCTAAAGATGGTAGACATTTCATGTATGATACTGTATACCCTGTAGTTCGTTCCATACATAAGGGGCATAATTAGAAAAGGCTGATCTACCTAACTCTGTATGGAAAGTTGCAATCTTAAGTAAAAGTTTGGCTGTTGACCTAGTGTTATAATTACTAGTACAATAAGTCAATAAACTAGATACAGTATGGTAATTAACCCCGTAAAGCTTTTAATATAAAGATTAACATATGATATTTCCTCTTCAAATTCAGTGAAGTCCAGTTTGTCAATTAAAAAGTTACAATGATGTGTACACACACTTGAACCAGTCATAAATCGTAATGCAGCATGATAAACAGCATCTAATATCTATATATTCATCTAATATCTAATACCCATCTAGTATTTAAAGGCACATGCATATACAGTATATTATATCACCATAGTCTAATACTGACAAAAAGGTATTTTCCACTAATCGTTTTCGAGCAGCAAAGGAAAAAACCTTTTTTTTTCAAACGAAAATAAAACCCTAATCTTGGTCTCAGTTTCTTTAAAAGATTATCAATATGAGTATCAAATGTGAATTTATCATCCAGCCAGATTCCAAGATATTTATAGGATGCAACCCTTTCAAGCAGAGTAGTTTTAATATAAAATAATTTGGTCCCACTTTATATTAAGTGGCCCTAATACCTGTGAAATTACATGGTTACTACATATGTACTAAGTATGTAAGTACAGTGTAAATACATATTGGTACATAGTATTTACAGATGTAGTATGTGTGTAACTACACATATGTAATAACACACTGAAATGTATGGGTAAGTACAAATGTGTAACAGGACATTGGTAACAACACTTTTTTCACTGGAGTAAGTACACATGTGTAACAGGCATTTTGTAACTACATTTTGTAACAACAATATGCATTTACACACATTCTTCCACTTCCACACAGTCTTCAATACTGTAGTTACTAGTTTGGAAGGCACTGAAACTCCACTGAAATCATGATGATTCCTATGTGTATACCATGTATTTACTGTATGTCTCGCGCTGAATTACAGCTAAAGTTTCCCCTTGTGGTATCAGTGTAACACGGTAACTCCTCAGTAACTCTGCACTTGATACAATGCGTTAAACTATCATAACTTACTGTGTATAATAAAAAAAAAACCTCTGTACAACACTGTATTAACCCTTTCACGCGTACGATCACACCGGTGTGATCAGTCTTGGCTGGTCCCTGGAGCGTACGATCACACCGGTGTGATTAGAACGTTCAGTGCACACGTCAGCAACTGCTAAATTCAAACTTGCTCTCGCGCGTTGGGTGGCGCTCAGCCAGAGACAGACGCACTCAGTGCTGTCATATATCACAACTATTGAGTGTTTTCAACCACATAATGTTTATTTTAGGTTTCAGACATTTAAATACACATATGTACTAGCAAAACAATGATTTTGAGTTTGTAAAATACATACAGATGTCTATGGAAGCGGCAATAATAATCCTTTCAATTATAATAAGACGACACATTTTATTCATATCAGATACACATTGTGTAAGTAGCTTAACATTTGATCCTATTCTTCTCCCAGTTCACCAGCCACTTACTATCATGTATTTCGTGAGAAGTGGATGAATTGACGTTAAAAATCCAACAGATCCGATTCTCTGAACTGAAAACGAAACTAAAATGGCGCCGCCCGTTGTGCATACAGCTCAACTAACGCGATCGTTATAAAGATGTCTAAACAACAAAACCCATCCACTTGCACATATTTGACAATCGGAATATCAGTGTTTCATGATATAGCTTTACATTTTTGAATATTTTTAATAAAAAAGGAAAAATGACATAAAAGCAGATCATCATTCATTCCGCGCTCTGTTCTGGTTGTGCTGTGTCACGTGACAAGCAATGACGCGTCACCATGGAAACATTAAAGTGGCAAGTTCTAAATAACGGTCGCCTTGAAAAACTCACGCTGGGGGGTCAGTTAGAATATTTTAAACTTACGTGTGAAAGGGTTAACAGTGTACTTACATGGTAATTCCTCGGGAACTGTCTACTTAATATAAAGTGTAAAACGGTCATAACTTAACGAGTAATATACAAAACCCAAACCTCTAGCTACAGCTGTACAACACTGTATTAACAGTGTACTTACATGATAACTCCTCAGTAACTCTGCACTTATACAATGTGTTAAACTATCATAACTTACTCTGTATAATAATAATAAAAAAAAAACAACCTCTGTACAACACTGTATTAACAGCGTACTTACATGGTAACTCCGCAGGAACTGTTTACTTAATATAAAGTGTAAAACGGTCATAACTTAACGAGTAATATACAAAACCCGAACCTCTGTACAACACTGTATTAACTGTGTACTTACATGGTAACTCCTTAGGAACTGTCTACTTAATATAAAGTGTAAAACGGCCATAATTTACTGTGTATAATAAAAAAAAAACCCAAACCTCTGTACAACACTGTATTAACAGTGTACTTGCATGGTAACTCCGCAGGAACTGTCTACTTAATATAAAGTGTAAAACGGCCATAATTTACTGTGTATAATAAAAAAAAAAAACCCGAACCTCTGTACAACACTGTATTAACTGTGTACTTGCATGGTAACTCCTTAGGAACTGTACACTTAATATAAAGTGTAAAACTATCATAACTTACTGTGTATAATAAAAAAAACAGAAACCTCTGTACAACACTGTATTAACAGTGTACTTACATGGTAATTCCTCAGGAACTGTCTACCTAATGTAAAGTGTAAAATGGCTATAACATTACAAGTAATATACAAAACCCAAACCTCTGTGCAACACTGTATTAACAGTGTACTTACATGGTAAGTCCTTTAGGAAATCTGCACTTGATGTGTTAAACTGTCATAACTTACTGTGTACAATAAAAACCAAAACCTTTGTACAACATTGTATTAACAGTGTACTTAAATGTTAACACTGCAGAAACTGTCCATTTAATATGAAGTCCAATGGTTAGGGTCATTGTTGTGTACCATCAGTGTCGTTACATGATTTCAAGGGAACTTCCGAATTATGAAATGTTACATGTTAATTCCATTGGAATTGTCCACTTGAATGTATTTTAATAGTTGTTTGGGAAAAATGTCCAAGTATTAAACCTTGATTACTTCTCAGTAAAAAAAAAATATAGATGACTGCCAAAAAAAAAAGAAGAAGAGAAAAACAATGTAATAAAGCTGAATAATGTTTATTTAACACATTACAGAACAGTTTACCAGATTTTCAAGTAAAACTTCAGTGTACCTGCAGCTGGGTTAACACTAGAACAGCATTGTATACAATGACCAAAATTGTCAAATCAAACTCAAGTTACCATTTCAGAGCAGCTATAAGGAACATTACACAGGGCTCCGGACTAACTTTGTCTTTCTATCTGAGCTTGTATGTTATTGGCAGCAGTTTACGCTCTTTTTTTGCATTTTCTATGGTAGACTTGAGGTCTGCTGTCATTGACTGCAGGCACCGCTTTGCAAAGTCGCAGAGTTTCTCATCCTTTAATCTGAACTTTGGGATGCTTCGGTAAAACTCTGGATCAACAAGCTGTATTTCAGCCACAACAGCTGTTAATGCCAGTGTATTTCGATCAACCCCAACTTTGGTGCATGCCTTACTGATACTCCCTTCTTTCTTGAAGGCGTGAAAAACTTTATTGTACCGCTTCAGTACATCTTCTGGGGTTGTTGCTGTAAAAAGATTAAAACTTCCTTTATTAAGACAAACCAAAACCAAAAAACAAGACTTGCATCAAACTGATCAATTTCCAGGTAAAATCATATTATTGTAAAACAAACATAATATATACAGTATATTGGTGGTCTTGAACTGCTAGCATTTTTTTTTTTTTTACAATTAGTTTCCTATCTTAAATATCACGTTTGCATTTCTCAGACATTTTCTAAATATGTGATGCGATCTGGGAAAACCCACCACATGGTGAAATTTGACATATTACAGGTTTTGAGACCATATTAAAGCTGGGATCAAGCCCTTTCCAAATCTGTTATTACTTCTTTTATCGTTTGTCTGTAACAAAAGTTATGGTTATCTGAAGTCGGCTGATCGCTATGATTTTCAGAAACGGAAGAAAAAAACAGGTAATTAAACCTGTTTTTTTTTTTTTTTTTTTTGAGAAAAACAGGTTTAATTAACTGTCATGTCCTGCTAGAGGGTCGACTGGCGCTCCCTTTTATATTGCCTTTTTTCATATCACATATTTTAGTAATCATTATAGATTAGGTATCAATCGAAAGCTTACAAACTCAAAATTGATCCTGTGAAAACAGATTTGGAATTGGATTTAGAGGTGAGCAAGGTCTTTTAAATGAGCAGCTTAAAACTCTGTTGATCTCTTGTGCTCCGCATCGCACAACACGATAACACTGGATAAAATAAATAAAAACTTGCAGGCTGTTGTAGTTCACCCAGGACTGGATTTTATTCTGTTTTGTGGTTTATTTTGATAGGCGAACTGTCGTTGTAGTGTTAAGAGAAGGAGAGCTAAACGGGAGATATTGTCTTTTGCACCTCAGCTCCGCCTGCGTGTTCTCAAAGAGAAACACAGTCTTTTCAGCTGAACATTATATATCGCTATTTTTCTGCACTAAACTAGTGAATTTTCCCAAAATATATTCAGAGATGATAAACAAGATGTTATAGAATAATAATTCAATATAAAAACCCAACATTCAATCTATATTTAGACCTTACTGAAAACGTACCAGCGCGACATCCAACAGGTTTTCCCAGATGTAGTCATAGAGACTGATAACCAATATTTGCCATGTGTTACAAGGAGTAAATGCACATCAACAGAAAGATGATTAACAAAAACAGAATATGCACTTACCACGTGAGCTGTGCTTGGTATTTGACCTGGTAGAGCTCTTGGTCTTCTTTTTATGACCTCTTTTCTTCTTCCGAGGAATGTCGCTATCAGATGACTCTAAAGAGGAGCAAGAACTCAGGGACTCCTCATCAGTGCCACTGGTGCTGCATTCAGTGCTCGAGTCCAAGATTTTCTTAACTTTCTTTTTTGCCCCCCTGTCTAAGAACACAATATCACATTTAGTTAGATAAAAAGTCAAACATGTTAGATAAGCAGTTCAGGATTGATGTGGAAGTTTGAAAATTAAACTTGTTCAGTAATTACTAAATTCTTAAATAAAATAGTCAATAGAGCAAAACAGATATATGTTTCGTACTTGAGAGTTTTAGGACAGTTTGACGGAGAAAATCTCGTTCCTCTTCAAGTGCCTTTATTGCCTGGGCCATGAACATCAGCTTGTCTTTTTCTCCCAAGGAGGAAGACTCCTCATGTCCTCCTTAAAAACAATATAATATCAACACTAGGATTTTTTATAAACAAGTAATAGAAGATCAGTGGTATCCATATTTTTCATATGCCAAAACAGTACAAAACGTTCATATGCCCAAACAAATGTTTCTTTTTGTTCAAATGTTTTAAACATGATGTACCTGTCACTGAACAGAAGAGAAAGACAACGGAGTGATATATAAACAGATTTATTTACAATGCAGGGGAATCTGAAGCAGTAAACTAGAATGGCAGGTGGAAATGTACTGCAGTGAGGTATGGCTGGATTTATTTTATTATAAGAACATCATTCAAAATTATTTTGATACTTGCAGGTGAGATGGGACGGAGAAGACAGAGGAGGATCTGATGAGTGGCCGAAGACAGATATCAGTAGATCTGATAGCTAGTAATTAGCAGGTTAGGAGTCAGGGTGAGTGTATCTAGTGCTGGGCAGTATAGCAGTTTATACCGAAAACTGGTGTATAATTTTGTTATGATATTAATGTTTTATATCCCAACATACCAATGTATTTAATTTGCTGCGCGACACTGTTTTAGATGGACCCTTTACAATGTTGCACTTCTCAGCAGCGACTGCGAGGCTAGGCCGAGGGTATACAGCAGTGCTCTGGTGTTACTTTACAGGGAAGATGGATGCCGCAGAACTATGGCGTTATTTTCCTGTCAAATGTCGAGAGCGCACTATTGTAGCGTGAAAGTACATTAATATAATGCTCACGCGTGGAACATAATGTGCTGCGCGCACTCTCAGATACACGCTTCTCTTGTAAGAATAGGTCTATTTTCTCTGGCCTCGCTCAGAGAATCATGCACTTAAAACGTGTTCAGTGCAATCACCAATCTCACCTCTTCCCCAAGATAACAATTTTAGGTTATAAGAACGTTTTCATAACGTTAAGTTATAAAAACGTTATTTCTGTCCAGTTTTTTTTAGATGTTGTATTAAGAACGTTATTCAAAATATTATAAGAACGTTCAGTTCTCCCATTATTATATCAGCGTTGAATTAACGTGCTTGCTTGGCTATAAGATCATCATTCAAACATCATTAGAACGTTCAATTCTCTCGTTACATAAACGTTGTATTTTAACATTATTTCCTGGTTATAAGAACGTTAATAAATCATAATTTTAGGTTATATTGGGCTCTAGTCTATTCTACAATATTCACTAATGACAGTAAAATAGACCATCCAAATCAATTTATAGCAGTAATTCTTCTCTCAACCAGTAGAAAATGCTTTACCTGATTTTGCATAAAAAAATAATAATCATTAAAAAACCTGTCATAAATACGGCTTAATTTTGAAAAAAAAAAAAAAAAATGATATGAATTTTTGGTCAAACCGCCCAGCACTATATCTATGGCTACGTTTACACTTGGCATATACGATCACCGTGATCCGATCAGGCAGATCAGATCATAAGCCAATCAGGACATGGTGCTTTTATAACTGTAAACATTAAGTGGCTTCTCTATCTGGATAACAGATCGAATCTCGCATTCCTGTAAAAGGCATACACACACAAAAAAGGATGGCTCCGGTGCAAAGTCGATCTGAAGTGGTGGGTTTTCTTTTAAAAGCAGTTTTCAGTCCAGGTACATTTTACAAATCTTGCAAAATAAGGAGGACGAAGAGTCTGTAAGTATTAATACTCTTAATGAGCTTTTTGTGGAGGCGGTAAAGAAACATAGTTTTAAAATAATCAACGATCCGAATCATGTCCTATGCAGTGAGTATGAGATGATGCCCTCAGGCAGAAGGTACAGGTTACCAAACTGCAGATTAAATAGGTTTAAATTTTCTTTTGTACCGCTCTCTATTAAAATACTGAACGATCAACTAGGGTGTGTGGGTTAGAATTTAAGTGTGAAATTAATTATGTTTAATCATGTCGGGTGTGACATTTTTTTTAACATTAATATAATCTGTAATTCATGTTTGTGTGTTATGTGTTATGTATAATGTATACTGTGTTGCATCTGTTTCCTGAAGGCCAAAGATGAATTTCTCCATTAGGAGACAATAAAGGCTAATCCAATCCAATCCAATCCAATCCTAATAATGTGGATAGCTGCTGTAATGGAAACGGTACAGAGAAACGCATCCGAGAACTTTGCCAGCTGTGGAGTTTTTTACAGAAAATGTATGGTTCCCTTTCGAAGGGAACTCAACAATACGTCGAATGACGCAATGGGGAACGCCTCAGGCGTGACAGGTGTCTGAAATCAAATATCAACTCACAGTAATCAGGTTGACCGGCGACAGCCCGTGCATCATCAGCTTGAATGATGAGCGCGTCAATCTGGATGTATAAGAAGGGCGCCTTGAGACCGTGACAACATCTTTTCGTCTTCAGGGACTGTTTGTCTGTTTGATAGTATCAACGATTAAGCGCACAGAGACGTGGAGAAACACTTTGCGCGAGTGTGCCGACTTGTGTCCAGATATTTGACACTGGAGGATTCACACGATCTGTGCGTGTTCTGCCTGAGAGAAGAGCATTCGCGGGAAGCTCTCGAGGGAGTTTTTTGCGTGAACTGAGAGTTTTCCTTTCAGAACTCTCTGCTCTCGTCTGACCCACTTCTCGAGGGAAGTGGGCGCGGCATCTGAACCCCGCGGTTCCGGATCCCGCTCGGGCTGAGGCTCAGTGGTGGTTGAGCTCGTGGAGCTTTCAGACGGAGCTGGCAGATTATCGGGAGAGGGGCGTTAACCTCGCGGATGATCTACCAGCTGACGAGGGTAAGTTACAGATTAATGTTGAACATCTAAGAAGAGAGAAAATGAGCACTCTCTCTCTTTGGTGAATCTGTAACTGTTCTCTTCGGGCAGGGCAGGAGTTGGCTGTAATATATATATATATATATATATATATATATAGAAAAGGATGTCAGTTTGGTTGAGACCGAACCATTTCAGCCCTCCTGCCCACTGTACGCTGAGCTGGTTGACATTATGGGGCGCGCCACAGACAGATTGCAGTTGCAGTGGAGGCGCGTCTGGGAGGAACCCGCTCATGGTATTTTGGATGGCTGGTTCCTCCCCACCCATAAGCCACCAGCCCGGATGAGCCTTCCATTCCTTTCTGATCTCCACGCTGGGATTGAGAGGGTATGGAAGAATCCGTTCTCCTCACGTCTCTATCTGCATCAGCGGGCTAGTTTCGCTGCTGTGGAGGGAGCCGTGGAGCACGGATATGTGTCGATGCCGCCAGTGGACGAGACGTTGGCTAACTATCTCGTCTCTGGTTGGTCCTCTTCACTAAGAGCTCTGACCCTGTCATCCAAGCTGCTCAAGACATCTTCATGCTTGAATGACAGAGCGTACACGGCAGCAGGTCAGGCAGGTGCGGTTCTGCACGCCCTTGTGGTCCTCAGGCCTACCAGACTGATCTGCTGCGGGACTCCGGGCCACCAAGCAATCTGCTGTTCCGTCAGTGCTATGGTGGCCACGGAGAGACATCTGTGGGAGCTCCCACATACTGTGGTCGCCAGGTTACAGGCCTCACCAGGCCTTCCTGGTTATGAGCTCCCACGTACTGTGGTCGCCAGGTTACAGGCCTCACCAGGCCTTCCTGGTTATGAGCTCCCACATGCTGTGGTCACTGGGTTACAGGCTTCACCAGGCCTTCCTGGTTATGAGCTCCCATATACTGTGGTCGCCAGGTTACAAGCCTCACCAGGCCTTCCTGGTTATGAGCTCCCACATACTGTGGTCGCCAGGTTACAGGCCTCACCAGGCCTTCCTGGTTATGAGCTCCCACGTACTGTGGTCGCCAGGTTACAGGCCTCACCAGGCCTTCCTGGTTATGAGCTCCCACATACTGTGGTCGCCAGGTTACAGGCCTCAATAGGCCTTCCTGGTTATGAGCTCCCACACATTGTGGTCGCTACGTTACAGGCCTCAAAGGGGCCTTCCTGGTTATAGTTCCCACATACTGTGGTTGCCGGGTTACAGGCCTCACCAGGCCTTCCTGGTTATGAGCTCCCACTTATTGTGGTCGCCAGGTTACAGGCCTCACCAGGCCTTCCTGGTTGTGAGCTCCCACATGCTGTGGTCGCTGGGTTACAGGCTTCACCAGGCCTTCCTGGTTATGAGCTCCCACATACTGTGGTCACCAGGATACGAGCTCTCACATACTGTGTTCGCCAGGTTAAAGGCCTCACCAGGCCTTCCTGGTTATGAGCTCCCACATACTGTGGTCGCCAGGTTACAGGCCTCACCAGGCCTTCCTGGTTATGAGCTCCCACACATTGTGGTCGCCAGGTTACAGGCTTCACCAGGCCTTCCTGGTTATGAGTTCCCACATACTGTGGTAGTCAGTTTACAGGCCTCACCCAGCCTTCCTGAATGTGGGCTCCCACATGCTGCGGTAGCCAGAATACAGCCTCACCACCTTTCCTGAGCACTTTGCTCCCACTCTGTGGTCACCAGGCTTCAGGCTTCATTGGCCTTCCTGGTTATGAGTTGTCACATATCAGGTTGCAGGCTTCACCAGGCCTTCCTGAATGTGAAACCCCCACTTTTCGTGGTCGCTAAGTTGTAGTGGTGAGTCTTCACATGTCAGGCTGCAGGCCTCAGCGGCCTTCCTGAATGTGAGCTCCCCATGCATTGGGACTATCGGGTGTTAGGCATTGTCAGGCCTTCCTGATTATGGGTTCCCACTTGTTGTGGCTGCCAGGTTACAGGCCTCAAGTTCGGCCTTCCTGAATTCAGAGTGAAGTACACAAACCCATACTTCACCTATTATTGTGGTAAGTCACCCGACGAGATGTCTTGTGCACTTTTTAAAATCCATTCCTTATGGTGAGGGTCACGCGCGGTATGCTTCGGTCCCTTCTTATGTGGCTCAGACCCCGGTCTTTCCTCGGGTCCCACTTTAAGAGTTCTTAAGAGCTAACTTCTCGAAGTAGCTCCCACTTGGTGTGGTTTTTCAGGTACACCAGGCTGGGTCTCCCTGACCTTCCTGAGTACGAGCTGCCACCGGATGTGGTCGCCAGGTTACAGGCCTTACCAGGCCTTCCTGGTCATGAGCTCCCACACACTGTGGTCGCCAGGTTAGAGGCCTCACTAGGCCTTCCTGGTTATGAGCTCCCACATACTGTGGTCGCCAGGTTACGAGCTCCCGCATACTGTGGTCGCCAGGTTACAGGCCTTACCAGGCCTTCCTGGCCATGAGCTCCCACACACTGTGGTCGCCAGGTTACAGGCCTCAACGGGCCTTCCTGAATTCAGAGTGAAGTACACAAACCCATACTTCACCTATTATTGTGCTAAGTCACCCGACGAGATGTCTTGTGCACTTTTTTAAAATCCATTTCTTATGGTGAGGGTCACGCGCAGTATGCTTCGGTCCCTTCTTATGTGGTTCAGACCCCGGTTCTTCACTTTGGGTCCCACTCTAGATGTGTCTTTGTCGCAATACATTACGACAGGCACTTCCCTTTTTCAAGCTATCTCCCACAACTGGTGGTTTTAGGTCTCATTAGACCTGTTTCGAGGTAGCCCCATATTGTGGGTCTGTCAGGTTTCTAGCCTCTGGCTTTCCTGAAGGATGAGCTTCCACATGCTGTGGTCGTTGGGTTTCAGGCCGCACAGTGTACGGCCTTCCTGACATGAGCCCTCATGTTTCAGAGCTCCCCACACAGGGGGTCATCAGGTCTTAGGTCTCATTGACCTTCCTGATTTTGATCCCTCTCTTACTTCCTCAGTGCTCAAAGCGAGCACTGGGTGGAAACTCGTGGATTGAGTGTACGATTCCCGTTGTTTTGAGGTTGAGTCACACTCTCCGGAGGATCCCGTCTCTGTGATCCGAAACTTGATGGTTTCTGCCAGCTTCGCGGGCCTTCAGTTTTTGGATGCCTTTCCTAGGCAATTTCCAGAGGCTCTGTCTTGGACGGACAGGCTATGGCCAGACTGTGTGTCTTAGTACAGATCACCAGGCCAGCCTGGGGGCATTTCAGGAGGAGTGTTCTCCTGAATAGTGACTGGCTGGGGGTCCCTTTGGCCCCCTAGCCACACTCCCTAGAAGGGACCCCTTCTATTTTGAAGTTGTGGTCCTAAAGCCTTTGAGCTGGCCCCGATTTACCCACGTTATTACGTTCTGGTTTTTCTTGGTTCATTAGCTTGGGCTATGACCGGTAGGGAGTGCTGTCACTGACAGCCCAATGTAACATAGGGTGAGTGGTTTCAGTGTTCCTTGGAATTACTGGTTCTGACAGTTGTCACTGCCTTTTCGGCATGCACTCCCCTCAGCATGGCGGAGTGGGTATTTCGTTCCCCACTGCGTCATTCGACGTATTGTTGAGTTCCCTTCGAAAGGGAACGTCTCAGGTTACGACTGTAACCTATGTTCCCTGAGAACAGGGAACGAGACAATACGTCTCGTTGCCATGCCTCGGGGCCTGCCTGCAACAGTCCCTTCAGACGATAGGATGTTGTCACGGTCTCAAGGCGCCCTTCTTATACATCCAGATTGACGCGCTCATCATTCAAGCTGATGATGCACGGGCTGTCGCCGGTCAACCTGATTACTGTGAGTTGATATTTGATTTCAGACACCTGTCACGCCTGAGGCGTTCCCCATTGCGTCATTCGACGTATTGTCTCGTTCCCTGTTCTCAGGGAACATAGGTTACAGTCGTAACCTGAGACGTTTTGTACGGAGGCGTATTGCATTCACTTGAAGAAAAAAAATCTACTCTGTTTTTCTGAATTAATGAGTTAATTTTTCATGAGAAAAAAAATTGCTCTGTTTTTCTGAATTAATGAGTTAATTTTTCATGAGAAAATTTGTTTTGCTCTGTTTTTCTGAATTAACGAGTTAATTTTTCATAAGAAATTTTTTTTTTGCTCTGTTTTTCTGAATTAATGAGTTAATTTTTCATGAGAAAAAAAGTTTCTCTCTGTTTTTCTGATTTAATGAGTTAATTTTTCATGAGAAAACATTTTTTTCTGTTTTTCTGAATTAATGAGTTAATTTTTCGTGAGAAAAAAAGTTTTTGCTCTGTTTTTTTCTGAATTAACTCGTTAATTCAGAAAAACCGAGCAAAAAAAAAATTCCATGAAAAATTAACTCATTAATTCAGAAAAACAGAGAAAAACTTTTTTTCTCATGAAAAATTAACTCATTAATTCAGAAAAACAGAGCAAAAAAATTTCTCATGAAAAATTAACTCGTTAATTCAGAAAAACAGAGCAAAAAAAAAAAATTTCTCATGGAAAAATTAACTCATTAATTCAGAAAAACAGCAATTTTTTTTTCTCATGAAAAATTAACTCGTTAATTCAGAAAAACAGAGTATATTTTTTTTTCTTCAAGTGAATGCAATACGCCTCCGTAGTTTTGCAACTTTAGGGTATGAAAGCAAACAATTTTAGTATTTTTGCGATATGCTTCACACTCGACAGTATCGCAAAACCACACAGCTACGTGCAGCAATTTCTGGAGAGAGGAGGGGGAATAAAGACTGGAGTTTTTTATGATGTACAAAAGTGAATGCAGGCACAATGGCTGGATTGCATTTATATTACACTGAGATGCATTTATATATATAATCACAATGCGTCCTCAACTACCTACTGACTTGGACATGCTGATCGGATAACATTCTGATCAGAAGTGCTTTTACACTTTTTTTTTTCAATATATGAATAACATCCGGATACAGGTCACACGTTAATGCCAAGTGTAAACGCAGTGTAACGAAGGGTCAGAGGCGTGCAGATCCATATGCAGTGTCTTTATTAAGAGTAGTCAAACAGGCAAGAGTCAACAATCAGCATCAAACATAGAACAGGCAGTCCAAGAACATAAACGATACCAGGCAGGGGTCAGGACAGGCGGCAATGATCGCGATCCAGAAGAAACAGGCAAGGGTCAGGGCAGGCAGCAAACAGAGAATCAAGTCCAATAACAGTCAAGGGTCAATACACAGGGAATCCAGAATAATCGGTAGAGAACCGCTCAGAAATGTCGCCGGGGTAAAACAAGACTTCGCACTGATAGAGAGTCAGCGGGCTGTTTATATAGAGCGGTGAATGAAGTTCACCTGTGCCGGTACCCAGATAGCAAACTGACATTGAATCAACGTGGAAATATGACATCGAAACAACGTTGATCTGACATTGTTTTGCTCATCGAATTAACGTTGAACCAACCTCAGACGCGTCATTCTTTCAAAACTAACGGAAAATCAACTTGAAATCAACGCGTTGTTTCAACGTTATGAAAGCAAACTAATTTTCGATTTCATTTAGCTTTGAAGAATGCCGCGTCTGACGTTGGTTCAACGTTAATTCGATGAGCAAATCAACGTTGTTTCAATGTCATGAGAGACGTCGTTTCCACGTTGATTCAATGTCAGTTTGCTGTCTGGGTAATCAGCACTAGGTACGGGGCTTATGGGAAATGGAGTTCAATACTCAGGAGACGGAGCTCTGGGTTGAGCGGAGAGAGCCACAGAGGCGCGATTCATGACACGCAGGCTCTGATAAGACCAGACCCAAAGTGGTGGGACGTGCAGGTTTATGAAGGGTGGTGGTGTTGAGCTGGTGCAGGTGTGGTGCATCAGTAATCAGGTGGTAATATGCAACAGGTGTGGTGATGGCTGCCTGAGTGCAGGTGGGGATCATGAAGGATGATGGGAGATGTACAGTAGTGATAGAGCTGGTGACTGTGACAGTACCATCATACAAATGGGTTTCCCTTGTGTAATATGGCCATCAGTGCTAGATCAAGTATTTATTGCCCCATATATACACATTGGAACAAGAATGTGATTGTCTGTTGTAGTTTTGGTTAAAGGGTCACACATGAAAATGTCACACATGAAAATGTCACACATGAAACATGGCTTGCACAAAATAAATTATGTTCCCTCACATGCTGCCTTTTTTAAATTAGTTCAGTGAGAGCTTCATAATTCTTGTTGTTTTTGGAATATCACCCAGCCCTACTGTGAACACAGAATGATGGTATCTATGGGCTAAGTTTTTACATGATTTGAAACAAGTTAGCGGCTCATGTCAATCATGGTAACCCAAAGGAGGCTACATCTGGCTGAAGTTACCATGGGTTTGCTCGCTTGAGTCAGAGCTCTGGTCTGCACAAGACTTCAGCTAGAGCAGCTGATCTCAAAGAATAAAATAAAAAAAATGCCACCAATGGTCTCTATGATCAACTTAATCTGCGTTCACACGGCCGCTGGTGAGAGTTGAAGTCAGTTCAACTTTATGGTGATAAGCAATGACGTGGTTTGGCAGCAACCAATTGGAATGTTGAAGTGCTCCATTTGAGAGAATCCCAGAGAACGCAGTGCTGTAAACTTTAGTTCCGACCACATTAGTTTCCAAGCAAAATAGAGGAGGTTGATCATTTGAATTTGATAAGAGGGCACATGACACTATTCATAGGCAAGAATTTCATGCTAGAACATTTTTTTAGCAGGAATCCAAATTATAATAGCACTTAACCATGAACACAAAAGCCACACCACACACATATGGCTTTTAATTAGTTTATTTCATTAGCAAACATGTCACTGAAATTTTTAAGTTATTTCCATCGTTCAATTTTCTGCAAAAATAACGATCGACATGCTTGTTTGCTTTGCGACCCATTTAAAAAAAAGTTTAAGAAAAGATCACGCATTCGATCTACGTCAGAGCACCAGAGCGTCCACAAATCTTTCCACGGCGTCGCTGGCAGGGCGGCGAGAGCGAATTTTGCCGCTCTCGCTGGCAGCAGTGTGAACATATGGTTAGGCTTGCGATACTTTTGGGAAACACAGCCCTGTTTAGTTCCCCATTAAGTAAATGCAAACTCACCTGCTTCAGGAGATGCCACAGCAACCATAGGAAAGTCATTGTCGTCAACTTTACCTTGGTGTGCTTCATGCTGAGCCACATCTGCTTGTAAAAACATTAAAGGAAATAGTTAATGTTACTGTCTGACAACTGTAGTCAAACATTCTAAGACACTTAACGTGAAAAGGCTCCTAACATGGTTCAGTGTTCCAAAACTACGGTCAATGATCATCAACTTTCTCTTGGACATCTTAAATAAATACTTTCGCCAGTCCAAAAAAACATGGACATTATCTTGCATTAATAGTTTTTATGTCCACAAAAACCCATTATCAATAATTAAAGGCTTTTCCAGTCTTAATGTTCCAAAATAGCATCCAATGATCATCAGATTTCTAGCAAAATCTGTGTTGTCATAAATATAGTGCATAACAAATGTATTAGACTACCACCTAATGTAAGGTTTGTTCCCTAAACTAACAGGGACAGCTTCCCTAAACTAACAGTGTTGGTGATTACCTAAATATTTTTCTAAATTTCTGTAATGGTTAATCCACATCAGTATGTGTAAGGTATTTAGTCACAGTAGTGTTTCTAAAGATAAAATATAATTATTGTAAAGAACAAAGTTGGGATTTAGCATAGTGGATTCAAAGACCACACAAATGTTTCAATAAAAACAAGTCTTTGTGAACAACTAGTAACTATTTGGAAGTCAATAACAACAGAAAGTGTGAAAATGTTTTTCCTAATAAATGACAGAGTCCGAAAATATGTTTTTTTATTTTTTTATTTTGACATTAAAAATTATTTAATTATAGGAGGCAGTTTGACCTTATTAAAACCTGTGTATCTGCATTTATCAACTACTTAAATTCAATCATAGTTTATTAAATCACAATACTACAAATTTTTACTGATACCATCAACTAATTAAAGCCATTTTTGTACACTGCAAAGGTGGAACAGAAGCTACTGACATGTCATTTATGTTTATTTACAAATACTGTTTAATGATGTTCATGTAACTTAATTACATGTACATTGCATAAGATTAATAACCATGATATAAAGTCATTATAAGGGGGAAGTTGCAATTTTATGAGAAAATCATTATGGTTAATGTTGTCTCTTGAAATTGTAACGATTATTAATTTATGGAGGAAAGGCTATAGACAAAACAAGAACCGTTAATGAAATTGTTTATTGCTTTTTTGGATTACAAATAAAGACAATATTGAAATAATATTAGTAGCACTAGCACGAAAAACAAAATGGTTATTCAAACTGGGAATGGCTATTATATTAAGAAAGCGATCAAAAAACACGGAAGCGGTCCATGACTTCAGTCTAATGCGAGTTACCCAAAATGAATCTTACTTGCAACTTTTCGGCATTTTTTCTGTTATGTTGTTTATGATAAAAATTGAAAATTCAGAATTTAGTCCGTAAGCGCGTGCAACCTTGAAGACGCGTTAACTAACGTTAATTAAAATGTCTCTGATTGGACATTGCGTTCGTAAACTCACCAAAAACATGTTTGATTGGTTATATTCTACACTGCAAAAAACGTGTAAAAGAAAGCATTGAACGTCGAATGTTAGCAAGTTCATATTATTACATAGGCCTAGTGACAAGCTGACAGAATCATAGTAACGTTAGAACGACCAGCTAACATTAGGTCATAATGGTCGACATGTTAAGTTACCTTTGTCCAAGAGGTCCATGTCATCAGTTGCGCTGCGTTGGAGGCAGTTCCTCTTCAAAGAAACCCCTTTCTTTCGTGGCATACTGTGGAAATATTCGCTTTGAAGTATGTATGAAACGTGTGGATGTAGGTAAATGGATGTAAGTGGATGTATTTGCAAAAAGATGGGGGACGCAAGTTAACGACGTTACCTGTTTGCTGTTGAAATTCTCCCGAGTGACGACGAGTCCCGAATCCTGATAGGTACATGGGATAAGTTGGCGGTTCAGAATGCAACAGGCCAATCAAAACTAACTTACGTCATCGGACAACTGTCACGTTTCATCGTAGGCAGCCATTTACCAGCACGGCGCCAAAATTTTAAATCGGACAATATATCTAGATAGAATCGAGATGGCGGCTACGTGTTCAAGGAAATTAAACAAATTAATACGTCTATGCGGCAGTGGAAAGCATAGAAAATTAAGGATAAAATGGCTCCAGAGGAAAGGCTTGCTGTGCAAAGCACCAATTTGTCACCATTGTGGAAAAAAAATGCGAATTACAACCCACAGTGGACGTGATGGTTATATATGGTAAGTAACTTTTGGCACCCAGTTTAACTCGCTATATTTAAATAGTTAACGTTAACATAATTTTAGGCTATTTGCTTCTTAGATTTACTAATATTTTGCACTGTTGTCTTAGGACATGTCGAAGAAACACGCATCGCAGAATGACACTCTCCATTCGCAAGGGATCACTATTCAATAATTCTAGGATTCCTCTGGTTAAGTGGATGGAGTACATATACAGGTAATGTACAGTATAGTAGTCAGGTACTGGTTACAAACTTTACGGTGTCATTGCAATTATATACTTAATTACTGAGTAATATTAATTAAGTGCATGTACTTACTATAGAATAAGGCTAGGGTTGGTTGAGGGTTAGTTCCATGAAATTATGCATAATTAAAAATACTATAGTACATGTAACATATTAACAAGGTTTGTAACCTACATGATATAAAGCAATAAGATAGCTACTTACTATGGTTAAGTTAGTTGTTACAAGCAGAATTTGCAATTCATACCGCAAATGCTCTCCAAGGTCCTCTCCAAAAGCATGAAAATAATTTACTGCAGGGGCGTAGAATTTAGTAGGGACGCTAGTTACGTGTCCCTACCAATATCCAGTGACACTGATATATCCCTTGCAATAATTTTGATCAAAACTTAAAATATATTTATTAATTGATGTGCCCATCCCCACCAATTTCAAAATCAAACCTAAGCCACTAATTCATTCAGGATTTAATGTTCAACTATCCACATTAGTATGTAATAGAAGTTTGCGATGAAATACCACCTACTGTACGTAGGCTACTCCATAAAAAACATTGTTTCAAACTTGTTTATCACCTAAAACAACTAGCTATTACTACCTAAAACAACTTTAAGAACAACATGTATTAAAACAACTAGCTATTACTACCTAAAACAACTTTAAGAACAACATGTATTACTGTTTAAATTAATATTTTTTTTTTCTGATCGTCTTTTTTGTACATCACTACATTTTGGTTATTGTTTTTTTATTAATCAAAATTATTTTCTTTAAAGGTTTTCCCAGGGTCTACATCTAAGACAAATTGATTTGATGGAAGACTGTGTTGCCAAAACATCAACAACGTTGTCCAGAATGAACAAATTGCTCAGCAAGGTAGCTTAAATTTAATAACTCTTCAGCATTACATTGCTCAGCTAATTGAACAGTAATTTTGTTTACTAATTATATGGCCACATTATTTACAGGTTTGCATTAATGCATTGCGGAAACTGAAAAGAAAAACAGGTCTTAGAGTTGGCGGGAAGTCAAGACAGAAGTTTGTGGCCATAGATGAATCTAAGTTTGCTCACAAGAGAAAGGTACATCTGACATGAGAAATACATAAAGAAAGTAATTTTTTTACCATGTTGAAATACTGAATTTAAGTTGGCTAAAGCTGCATTCACTAATACTTCCAGCATTAATATTACATCAAAATACTACATGCAATCAAAAGACATGACTGAATGATGTTCAAAAAGGTGAACAATAAGTGGTGTATAGTATTTGAGTAAATGTAATTAGTTACTGTACATACGTATATTTTTGGCTACTTTCTAGTTGTACTGAGTATCGGTAACACTTTAGAACGTTTCCTTAGTTAATGAATAACTACAAAAGAACCAATGAGTAACACAATATTAACAATCTAGTAACTATTATTAACTAACAAGAAACTGATTAACGAACTAGTAAGTAATAACACACAGATGAAAGTGGTAGTTCACTATTAACTAATCCATAACTAGGCCTACAATTTTTTTAATGATCTAGTCATGGGCCTTTACTACATGATCTAGTCATGATTTTGGACTTTGAACTTTAGTATACTTTTAGAAAATTTCTTTAGAAGTATGTAGTAACATTTGAGTCATTACTAGTAAGCTCCCATGATCCCATGATAATTAGTAATTCCCATAAAAGTAAGACGTTTAGTGAGCTATTACTTACTAATTCGTTAATCAGTTTTTTTTAGTTAATATTAGTTACTAGATTGTTTATAAACTTTTTCAGTAGTTCTCTGGGGAGCATTAGTAGTAGTTATTAAAGTAGTAGTATAAAATAGTAGTTATTGATTATTTTATAGTGAAGTACCACTTTCATCTGTGCGCTATTATTTACTAGTTCGTTAATCAGAGTTTCTTGTTAGTTAATAATATTTACTAGATTGTTAATATTGTGTTCTTGTGTCATTAATGAAGGAACCGTATTCTAAAGTGTTACATGAGTATCAAATTTTAGCAACTTTTACTCTCTACTTGACTAAAGTTTTGAACAAGTAAATATTATTTTTACTGCAATACGTTTGTAATGATTAATACAAGTACACATTACATTTTGCATGGCACCTAACGTTTTCTGCACCAGTTTATTTCTGCTATAAAGAAGTGATATTGCCATCTAAGGGCATTGAAGGCACTATATATTGTGCATTTTGCCCTTACTCAATTTGTCAACATTGCTACTTTACTACATGAATGTGAGTGCATTAGCAGGTAGTTGCTGCATGTATTTGACTTATGAGATGAGGATGACTACAGACGCTGATGAGGCGTACTGGTACTGCGCATGTGCATTAATCTGGCCCAAACTTAACTTCCGGCAGACTTGCGGAGACAATCCATAACAAGTAAATAACCTAGTAGCTGGTATTTCTTGCCAGTCAAAGAAAATAAATGTTATCTGGCCAAACTGAAATGTGACACTACCAGACCCGTTGAACAAAAATTGGAGACATGATGTTTTTCTACCGACGTGTCTGATTTACCGCAGTGTTAAAAAAAAAACTGTGGCGAGGGCGACGGCGGGGTTTGATAAGGTTAACATAGCTCTCCTTATTAGCTAGGCTTCTTACATGCTTGCTAACCTTTTTTAAGGTGGGTCTCCACATTGACAGCATGTTGGATGGATCTGTGCAGCGCTGTTTATGATACTAACCATTCAATACACAGACTGGTCCGCTGTCAATGTGTTTGCGAGAGAGAGAGAGAGAGAGAGAGAGAGAGAGAGAATATGCGAAACACTGTAGCCTACCGGTTATCACTCAGATAAACATAGCTAGGCTATTTTAATACCGCTGTCTCCATCATAGGAAACTTTGACATTTTTATTTTTAAAAATTGCGTTGGCTCACTAGGTCTCACTTTGCTCACCTGCTCATCACCTTAACTTTCACTGCATTTGTAGTCAATGCCATATTATCCAGTAAACACTAATAAACGAACAGAACGGAAGTTAACTTTGGGCCAGCTCATCACCATGGCAACGCGTCTATAGTGCAAGTAGACTTGCACTAATTCGTTTGACTTAATATTATTGTATTTATCCGCTATATTGATAAGCCCTTTTTGAAACATATTGGTTTACTTATGGCCTTTTTGCGTGGTTGAGCTTAACTGAGACTTGAGTGTCTGTAGATGTTTAAAGGAGAACTCCGGCGCAAAATAAACCTTTGGTCTGATTACACATTGTTACCTAGTCAACCGTTATCCGAGATTTGTTTTCATGATTGCAGAATGTAAATAGTTTTATCTATAAAAACAGTTTAGCCTATAACGCTAGTATAACGCTAGTATATAGGGCATAGAGTAATGGCAAATAAAAATCGCTTGTTATTACCACTAACAAGGCTCAAAATAGCCCCAGTAACACGGTAGCATAATAAGGGTCTCTACATTGAAACCGAAGCATTGAGAATATATTTTATAAGATATTTTATACACACAATCAACTTCGCAAATACAGGAAGAAGCCATATTTGAAAAATAGTCTCTACCAGTCGATCTACGAACGCCGATCCAAGTGCGCTGAACTGAGCAGAATCTCATATGGTCCGTTGTTTCCGGAAGAAACACAAACACGAACCATTTTCTTCTCTTCAATATGTACACGTAGCCTACTGTTCGCGCTCACCTTATTCACATCTCACCAGCGCACTTGGATCGGCGTTCCAAGTGCGTTCCAAGATCGGCGAAGAACCTCTTCACTCCTAAAAGCTGATTCAAGACTCTTCGAGAACGAGCGTCTTCTTCAGTGTTGGTGTGACGGCGGTACCCAGCGAGATTTTGCATTGCCTGCGATCTGAGCAGTGGTCTGCCAGACTTTGCACTTCTCCCTGGTAGCTTCAGCGCTGAAAGAGTGAATTTCTCCTTTCTCATAAAAGTGAAAGTGAAAGAGCTGCACGCGGCACGTCTTTTTAAAGATGGTTCGCCCGTGCCCTTCTGGATGTGGTAGATTTCTGTCATCATCTGATGGTCACGAACGCTGCTTTGTATGCCTGGGCATTCAGCATGCAGCAGCAGCGTTCGTGGATGACTCATGTTCCTTCTGTGGGAGCATGACCATCTCCACACTGAGGTCGAGGCTCAATGATCTCACTAGAGTGAGAGCCCCGGTCCCCCCTACTCGATCGGCTTCCTTCACGAAAGGGGGCCCGTCGACCCGGCGATCTAACGGTGACGGTGTGGGATAGAGCCCCGACGATTCCTCGGGCCACACCTCCCGCCTCAGTGCGTGAGCCAGCGAGCGCCAGCTCGATTCAGTCGGCTGTCTCTTCGGCGGCGCCGGCTGCATCTGCGCTCCAGATGATGATGTGATGTCTATCGCTGCATCACTAGGCGGGCTTGAGTCCTCGGGAGAGGAAGATGCGGCTGCGTTGCCCCCTTCGGGAGTGCCAGCGTTGCCCGTGTCAGATCCCGAGCTGACGGCCATGCTGTCTCGAGCCGCTGGGAGTATCGGGCTAGAATGGAAACCTCCATCCTGCCCCGATCTCTCGCGGATGGATAACTGGTATCTGGACAAAGCTGCCGCCGCAAGGCCACGGCCAACTCCGATACCTTTTTTCCCGAGCTGCATGCGGAGTTATCGCGCTCTTGGGGGGCTCCTTTGTCCACTCGAGAGCGCGATCTCTCCCCCGCCTTTCCCCCCCTCGACGGTGGGCCGCCCGTGGGTACACTGGGATGCCCCCGGTGGAGCGCTCTGTTGCGATGCAGCTGTGTCCACAGAGCGCCTCCACCCGTGGTCCTCCTAAGCACCCATCCAAAGCCTGTGGGTTCTCGTCTGCTATGGCGGCGCGATCCTATAGAGCGGCGGGACAGGCGGCCTCCGCTTTGCATGCCATGAGCACTTTGCAGGTCTTCCAAGCGAAGGTGCTCAGAGACATGCACGAGGGCGGGACTGACTCGACGGCATTTAAAGAATTGCGGTCCGCCACTGACCTTGCTCTCCGGGCAACGAAAGTGGCCGCTCGCGCCGTCGGTCAGGTGATGGCCACTTCGGTGGTTCAGGAGCGCCATCTCTGGCTCAACCTGGCAGATACGCGGAGCGCTGAGCGGACTCGTCTGCTCGACGCTCCGCTCTCCCAGGTTGGCCTTTTCGGCGGTGCGGTCGAGGACTTCGCCCAGCAGTTCTCCACCGCCCAGAAGCAGACGGAGGCCATTAAACACATCCTGCCCTGGCGACCAGCTGCTGCCTCCACCCAGTCATCGGCGCAGGTGCCTCCCTCTGCTCGCCGCCGAGGACGCCCCCCTGCGGCTCCCCTCCCTCCCGCCCGGCCCCAGCAGCAGCCTTCACCCGGGCCCCGGCGTCGAGGAGGCCGCAGGCCGGCGTCACAGCCCCCTCAGGCCGCTCGCCCCGCTAAACGCCAGGCCAAGCGAAGATCCTGACACGGGCCGCTCAGTGACGATCTCGAGTCTTTCCCAGGAGGCGGTAGCAGGCCCCCTCCTTCCCCGGTGGAGGGCCGGGGGAGAATCTTTTGTTTCAGCTCCCCGCTGCTCACCCACGGGTGGGCAGCACCCTGAACTGGTTAAAGAAAGACTTGACATCCTCACTGAGCTCACAGACTGGAGTGGGTGCGCTCGATGCCCCCGTGCGTCAGCCCACACACTCCTCTCTGTCTCTGAGGGCGCGGAAGGGTGCGTGTGTCGTCCCAGGGCTACACCAATCCCTTCCCCCTCTGTCGCCAGACCCCCGGCAGAACAGACCCCCGTGGAACGCTCCGCTTTCCCTGGTCCCTTCTGTCGGGGAGCGAGCTTCGACGCATCCGAGCGGGGTAACTCCTGCACGCGTGCCAGTCGACCCGCACCGCTGCCCCTCCGGGGGGACGTCTGTGGTTCGCATGACCCCGTTGGCTCATTTCCTGGAAGCCTGGCTAGCGCTTCCTGGGATATCCCGCTGGGTCATCAGAACGATTAGACTCGGCTACGCGATTCAGTTTGCATGGTCTCCTCCCCGCTTCACGGGAGTTCGCTCCACGATGGTCGGTGGCAATGCCCCAGTCTTGAGAGCGGAGATTGCGACCCTGCTGGCGAAGGGTGCAATCGAGACGGTCCCTCCAGCTGAGGTGAGGTCCGGGTTTTACAGCCCCTACTTCATTGTCCCCAAAAAGACCGGTGGGTTACGACCGATCCTGGACCTGCGCATTTTGAACCGTTCTCTCCATCGACTACCGTTCAAAATGCTCACGGCCAAACGCATTTTCGAATGTGTTCGGTATCAGGATTGGTTTGCAGCGATCGACCTGAAGGACGCGTACTTCCATGTCTCCATTCTCCCTCGACACAGACCGTTTCTTCGGTTTGCCTTCGAGGGCCAGGCATACCAGTACGCCGTTCTCCCATTCGGGTTAGCTCTGTCCCCTCGCGTCTTCACGAAGATCGTCGAGGCAGCCCTTGTTCCCCTTCGCGAACACGGGGTTCGCATCTTGAACTATCTCGACGACTGGCTGATACTAGCACACTCTCGAGCTCAGGTTTGCGAACACAGAGACCTGGTGCTCCGGCACCTAGCCCGTCTGGGCCTTAGGGTCAACCGGGAAAAGAGCAAACTTTGCCCCGTGCAGAGGATCTCTTTTCTCGGCATGGAGATAGACTCGGTCGCCATGTCCGCGCAGCTCACGAACGAGCGCGCACTCACTGCTGGCTTGCCTTCGTCAGTTCGAGGGCAAGAGTGCGGTTCCACTGAAACTTTTTCAGAGGCTCCTGGGGCATATGGCATCCGCGGCCGCGGCAACGCCGCTCGGTTTGCTTCATATGAGACCGCTTCAGCTGTGGCTTCGCGATCGAGTCCCGAGGTGGGCATGGCATCGCGGCTCGCTCCGAGTTCCAGTGACTCCAGCGTGCCGCCGAACCTTCTTCCCGTGGTCGAACCTCAGCTTCTTACGGACCGGCGTCCCTATTCAGCGGGTTTCCAGGCATCTCGTTGTCTCCACGGATGCATCTACCACGGGTTGGGGTGCCATGTGCAATGGGCATGCAGCCGCCGGTTCCTGGACAGGAGCCCAGCGCCTCATGCACATCAATTGCCTCGAGCTGTTGGCAGTACGGCTCGCCCTACACCGCTTCCGAGCGTTGCTCAAGGGCCAGCATGTGCTTGTCCGCTCAGACAACACTACGGCAGTAGCGTACATCAACCACCAGGGGGGTCTACGCTCACGCCAGTTGTCGCAGCTCGCCCGCCACCTCTTGATATGGAGTCAGAAGCACCTGAGGTCCCTTCGTGCAGTTTACATTCCTGGAGACCGGAACTGGGCAGCCGACGAGCTGTCCCGGGTCCGTCCCATCTCCGGCGAATGGCGACTCCATCCCAGTCGGTCCAGCTGATTTGGGACGAGTTCGGGAGGCACAGATAGACCTGTTCGCCTCTCGGGACTCGTCCCACTGCGCCCAGTTTTATTCTCTGACCCGCGGCACTCTCGGCTCGGATGCGCTGGTGCACAGCTGGCCACGGGGCCCACGCAAGTATGCGTTTCCCCCAGTGAGCCTCCTTGCACGGGTGTTGTGCAAGATCAAGGAGGACGAGGAGCAGGTCTTGCTGGTAGCCCCCTATTGGCCCACCAAGACATGGTTCTCCGAACTCATGCTCCTCGCGACAGCACCTCCTTGGCCTATTCCTCTGAGACAAGACCTACTCTCTCAGAGACGGGGCACTCTGTGGCACCCTCGTCCCGATCTTTGGAGGCTGCACGTGTGGCTCCTGGACGGGACGAGGCAGGTTTGAGTTCGCTGCCACCTGCGGTGGCGGCAACCATCACTTCCGCAAGAGCGTCGTCCACGAGACACCTTTATGCGTTGAAGTGGAACCTCTTCGTCAATTGGTGTTCTTCTCGCGGAGAAGACCCCCGGAGATGTTCGATCAGTGTCGTGCTTTCCTTCCTGCAAGAAGGGTTGGAGCGCAGGCTGTCGCCCTCCACCCTTAAGGTTTACGTCGCGGCCATTGCCGCTTCTCATGAAGCAGTGGAAGGTAAGTCCTTAGGGAAGCACGACCTGGTCATCAGGTTCCTGAGGGGAGCGAGGAGGCTGCATTCGCCTCGTCCTCCCCTCGTACCCTCTTGGGACCTCTCGGTAGTTTTAAGTGCTCTGCAGAGGCATCCCTTTGAGCCTTTGCAATCGGTAGAGTTAAAGTTTCTGTCCATGAAGACAGCACTCCTGGTTGCATTGGCCTCCATCAAGAGGGTGGGGGACCTGCACGCATTCTCCGTTGACGAAGCGTGCCTGGAGTTCGGGCCGGCTTACTCTCACGTGATCCTGAGACCCCGGCCTGGATATATGCCCAAGGTTCCCACCACTCCCTTCCGGGACCAGGTGGTGAACCTGCAAGCGCTGCCCCCGGAGGAGGCAGACCCAGCCTTGGCACTGCTCTGTCCGGTACGTGCTCTCCGCACCTATGTCGACAGAACGCAGTGTTTCAGGACCTCAGACCAGCTCTTTGTCTGTCATGGAGGGAGCCAGAAGGGAAGGGCTCTCTCAAAGCAACGGCTGTCCCACTGGATAGTGGATGCCATTGCTTTGTCTTACCAGCAGCAAGGCCTTCCGTGCCCCCTTGGTGTGACGGCCCATTCAACTCGGAGTGTAGCCTCCTCTTGGGCTTTAGCGCACGGCGCCTCGCTAACAGACATCTGCAGAGCTGCAGGCTGGGCGACACCCAACACCTTCGCCAGATTCTATAATCTGCGAATTGAGCCGGTATCCTCTCACGTACTCGTTTCGGCCAGTTCTGGATCCGCTCAGGTGTCTTCGCTTGCTCGCCACTCCACTCCCCGGACTGGATAAGTGCGATATTTCCTCAGTTCTTCCATTGAAGTCTTGAGTCCTCCAGCACCGACGATGCGGGCACCACTGCTGTTGCTCTGGATGCTAGCTAGGTGCCTCCATGCGCACGGTTCCCCATGGTAACCGTCTCATGTGTATTATCCACTGTAAGCCTCTCTGAGCATGTGTCTTCCCTTGGCAAGCCATCTGCCACCCCTGGAGTTTAAATTAGTAGCCACCTGCGGTTGGTACTCCAGTGTTCCATATGCGTTCCTATGTGGCCATATGTGTATTCATAAGTCCTCCCTTCGGTAGGCAGCTGGTAGCATGTCCCCTTCGGGATATGTTTCCCAGTGTACCTTGGTAATCCTGTGTCAAAGTCGGATCCCCAAAAAAAAAAAAAAAGAGGTAAGGCTCGGTGGTTCAGTCTTTCGCAGGGCACTGGAAGACAGCTTGAAGATGGCGTGATGGCACAGACCCCCAATCTCCGTCACTTCTGACGTAACTCGAAGTGACTACGAAAGGGAACGTCTCGGTTACGTATGTAACCCTCGTTCCCTGAGTAGGGAACGGAGACGTTACGTCTCCCTGCCACTTCTGCTGTATCGCTGGGTAGATGCCGAGTTCAGTCTTGGCTCCTCAGCGAAGACATACTGCGGTTGCGTTCACTTCCTCCTTTTATACTCACGGAGTAGGGCGGAGTACGCTATGCAAATTTCCGCAGCCCCAAGGCATTGCATGCCATTGGCTCGTGTTTAAATACTCGAAGAGGATTGGCTTTCTATGCGAAATCCCCCAATCTCCGTCACTTCTGACGTAACGTCTCCGTTCCCTACTCAGGGAACGAGGGTTACATACGTAACCGAGACGTTTTGTATATTACTCGTTAAGTTATGACCATTTTACACTTTATATTAAGTAGACAGTTCCTGCGGAGTTACCATGTAAGTACACTGTTAATACAGTGTTGTAAAGAGGTTTGGTTTTTTTATTATACACAGTAAGTATGATAGTTTAACGCATTGTACCAAGTGCAGAGTTACTGAGGCCCAAAAAAAAAAAAAGTTTGGTTCCGGTTGGTTGTCAGTTGAGGTCATGGGTCGGTAGGGAATTTTTTTTTTTTTTTTTTTTTTTTTTTTCAGTGGCAGCAAGGGATGGGTAGGAAATTATTCAGGGGTCGACATTAAAGGGATAGTCAAACCTAAAAATATCAAAATCGAAACTACTTTGGAAACAAAGACACCTACATCTTGGATGCCCTTGAGTTAAGCTAAAACATATAAAAAATTAATTTCAAAGTGAACTATCCCCTTAAGCCTTTTCACGTGCTTGTCCTCCGGACAAGTAAGTAAATCTGTCAATCACTTGTCCGAGTAAAAAAGTTGCTTGTCCGGATTTTTAAAATTTATTTATTTTTTATTCTGAAGCAATATTCTCCTCAGTGTTCAATCAGCTTTGATATTTAAAAAGGCAAATTGTAATATCTGCACCTTTAAGGGCATCCCCTCCACCAATATTATTAAATGCCCTATAGTGTCTTATTATTCTAAATACCTGAATTTATTGATCAAATTTAGGAATTTAAAATGAAAGATGAAGCATACTGTTACCCTAGGTAGGGCTGATGAAATTAAATCATTTACACTGAAAAATTACAATTTCATAAAATAATGTTATGAAATTGATTTAAATGTGCAAATAAGAAATATTGGAAAGAATTATACTAGGCTACTGATAAACATAACACTAAACTGCCAATAGGTGGCGGCAGGCGGCCGTATAAATGAGTGAGTTATTGATTCATTAATTCAAACGATTCGTTCAAACGGTTGATTCATTCAAGAATGAGACAGATGTTGATGTTTATGAATAGGTCATTGAATCCTTGACTCAACCGATTCGTTCAAAATACTGAATCATTCAGTAATGACAACAGGAATGTGAGATGCGTCGTGGTTCTGCTGTGACTTTTCTTTGGAACTATTTTCGCTGCTGAAATGGAACAAAAACACCCAATATTGCTCATAAACAGTAAGTGACTTAATCTTAACTGTTTATTGAACTGTTGTAGGAAATCAATGTCACTTTTTCAATCGTGATGGTATTCAGGAAAAATAATTGAGGCTGCTTAATATATCGCTGATATATCGCTCAGCCCTAATTTCAACATTACTTTCTTTTTTTTCTTTTTTTTTATCCGAGCACAGATATTGACTCGTATTACTCGTATAATATTTGTACTCGACAAAAGTGCTTTATCCGTACCGGATACTCGTTTCAGCCAAGTATCCGGCTCAACTCTAGTAAATACTATGTACCAATATGTATTTACACTGTACTTACATACTTAGTACATATGTAGTAACCATGTAATTTCACAGGTATTAGGGCCACTTAATATAAAGTGGGACCAATAATTTAATGATAATAATCTGCAGCAGGTAAAAATCATATTTTTTTTTATTATTCATTGCTAATTTTAAATTATCAAGAGAAATCTGAAATGAGTTAAAAGCTTTCTGTAAAGACTCCATTGCCACTTTTATAGATGAAGCGATTGAATAGATAATAGTATCATTTGCATAAAAGTGTACTTTTACTGTCTCTAATCCTACACATAGTTCAATATAGATGGAAAATAAAATTGGTCCCAAGATTGATCCTTGAGGATCACCTGTCTTCAATATTAATGGGTCTGAAATATAATTATCTATGGACACACGTTGAATTCTTCCAATCACATAATTTGTAAACCACTTAGGAACTGTACTACTAAAACCTACACATTATATATTTAATAGAGTAACTAGATTCTCATATATTTTGCCCTTTACTAGGATATATCTGCCCTCCTTGTCTCCCATTTCAGATACTTTTTCAAAATTTAGTCTGTTTGAAATAAGAATAGCGACTTCTTCTTTGTCTATGCATACACTTCTATGTCCTGATTTATATGAAGAGAAAAAAAACAGCCCAAGAAGCCCATTCTCCTCAGTTTTTCATGCTCTTTATAGCCCAGATGTGTCTCCTGTAAATACACTATATGGGTATATGGGTACTATATGGCACCATTTTTTCCAGGCTTACTTAGCTCACCATAAGTTTGAAATTAGTCAAACTTAAAGGTCTTCTGGAGGAGACAGGGGCCTTCTACTGAAAACTTGCAGTCTCTCCCTTATATTCTTCTCTCGCTCTTCTATATTCTTCTCTCACTCTCTGTTGTCTCGGGCCTCTAACCATTTCCCAGACAGTGCGGGACAGCTGCTCTGATAGACTCTCCCTCGGCATGATTACACTGATGGGTAGTCCCCTATCTTTCATGTCTGTGGTTGCCTCCTCTGCCGACTGGTAAAGTCACAAGTTTAATACTCGTTTAGCTTCAGAATATTCCTTACATTTCTGAAGAACCGCAGGGGGGTAGTCTTGGTCAAAGTATATTGGTCTCTCAGTCAACAACACCTTCTTTTTTGCCCAAGCTTTGCGCAAAATCTCTTCTTTAATTTTGTAGCGGTGGGATTTGATTATAATTTACCGTGGTTTACCTCCCCAATCACCGGAGGGTTTTGAGGCAAACGCGCGGTGAGCTCTCTCGATGCCAAGGTCCGTATTCGGAGGGATCTCCAGTGTATCTCACAGTAACTTTTCCACAAACATCACCATTGACGTGCCCTCTGATCCTTCGGGAACATTGTAAAGCCTTATGTTCTCCCTTCTAGATCTACCTTCTTGGTCGAGTAATTTGTTTTCTTGTTGATTGATGACTTTTCATCTTGCTCATAACCTCCTCCACATTTTGAGCGCAATCTTTTACTTTTCCAATTCGCGTTTCTGCCTCTGCCAATTTTTGGTTAACACTGGTGATTTCTGAAATAATTTCGGTTCCCAGATAGCATGGTAACATTAATTCAATGTTGAGTTTTTATCCAAACCATCATTTTGGTTGAGATTGACATTTCAATGTATAAAGTGTGTTGGATCAGCATTGAAATGCTGATGAAAGCCAGCAGCACACATGGGTGGAGACAGTGACATTGAACTAACAGTGATTTGTAGTTGATGAGCACAAGATCTTTCAGGCATGTATCTCTGCAGAACACTAGTGGGCGTTTTTCAATCAGTGGGGCGTTTAAACCACAATGGGCATTTTCAACCGCTTTACCCGATTTGCTCTAATCCACTGGGGGCTTGGTTTAGGGGTGGGCCTTCATGAATTTAGCATATCTGTTGAAAAACATTAGGTGTGTTCGACATTTCCTGCAGCTGGATGCAACCGATCGGCGAAAATAGCCGCGTACAGGCGGGGAGGAGCTGCAAACAGAGACGTGAAGTCGGACAATTTCTGGTTCCCGTAGTGACCGCTCACGTGGAATTAGCATGCTTTACCACAGCTTAAGTGAAATAAATGCAACATTTGCCAAATAAACAGATATTTCAGACACATTTTCATTCAACACTTTACTGCTTCATACAGCATCTGTTTGAACTAGAATAAAGTTCAAAATAAGCCTATAATCAATGACGTGGAGTCAACGTTTTTTAATCAGTTTTATTTTGATAAACATGATACAATATAACATCGCGACTACATGAAAAGACTGTTTACTGTTATAAACAACTGATTTGTGAGCTTTAGTGGAACTAAATGTGTGAGAATAAACACGAAACGCACGTGATCTTTATCATGCGTGCGTTGAATCCGGCGAATCGTGGAACAGCTGTGACATCATCAGAGCTCGTGCAGCCGCTCTTGAGAAGCTGCGCTAGCTGAGTCCTCCGGCTACTCTCGTATCGCTCTCGCGGTACTTTGATAGCATACATCACAGTCACGTGGAGTCAGCGCTGCATCAAGTCGGACAAAATTTCTAACCGGCATGCACTGTTTCAAGTCAGCCGCCGATCAGTCTGCGCAGAGCTGCATGGAGTTGAACAAGCCTATTTATTGTAGTTTGAAATTGGCCACTGATTGGTAAACGACCATTTTTGTTTTGCACGTGCACTCCTCAATAGTCTAATGCTTCCTCATTAGAGAGAACACAGGTGCATGCAAGACAGTCCTCTTGTTTGTTGAATCACCTGACATACTTGCATGATTTCTCTAGGACAGTTTCAAACAATGGTGCATCTACCTTATTTCTCGGTTTTGTGTGCTTATTTGTGTTGTTACCGTAATTAGATAGGCTACATTAAAAAGTTATTTTGTTTGAATAAACCATATATTTTTCTACATTCTTAAAACATGCATCTTGCTTTAGTAAAGTTTATAAAGATTTTCCTGAATAAAGTTCTAATGTCATTTAACTGATTTCTTCAAGTGTAAGACACATGAACATGAACAAGAATGTTACACTACAAACAGAGCCCATGTCTTGAATGCAGAGCACATTGCTCCTTTAGTAGGAGTGAAGGCAGATGAAGATGGACAACAAAAAATAAAAAAAGAGAAGCACTCTCCTGATGCTGACTGATTATACACTGAGTTGTTGTCGACAGCATAATCACATGACCTGGGACTTGATGATATCCTTCATCTTATCACTGCTTAATCAGGTAATCATTCATAATCCTGAACCTGTATTAAATTTGAGAAATATAACGGATTTCCATTCAGTTAAACTGGTTTCCACTGAAACACAGTAACAAAAAAACATCTTGGGCCCTATTTTAACGATCTGAACCGCAAGTGTCAAAGCGCAAGTAACTTTGTGGGTGGGTCCCGGTGCTGTTGCTATTTTCCCGGCGGTATAAATGCCTCTTGCACCTGGCGCAAATCTAAAAGGGGTTGGTCTGAAGTAGCTTCATTATGTGTGGTTTGGGAGTAATGTGAAATAAACCAATCAGAGCGCCATCCAACATACCCTTTAAGAACAGGTGCGCATGTTGCATGACGGATTGTTATTATAACGGCGTGTTTACCAGGCGCGCGCCAGGAGCGTTCACAGCCGATGAGACAGACGTTCTTGTCAGGGCAGTGAAAGACAGAGAAGTGACGTTGTATGGGGATGGGAGAAACCCTCGCACATCAGCCTCGGTTAAACATTATATACGTATGTTTCTTGCCACTATTGGGAAAACAGCTTTGATCCTTTAGTACTACAATTAGCCTTAAAAATGGGTAAAGTTTTTTCATCTTCATGTAAACCACAATGATTTCCCTCATGTGTTAATATTTTTCCTTGTTATAATGTATGATTTGCAAAAATAAAAACTGCTGCATCTGTGTTGATGAGAGAATCAAAGTGTATGCGCGTTGTGCACCTGCTACGTTATGGCCAAGCATGGGTGCTTAAAATAGCATTATGAGCAACGCGCCACTGACTTTAGACCAGTTTTTTTCTGGTCAGTGGCGCAATTGTTTTCTGGAAGTGTAAAATAGCACCAGGGAATGTTTGCGCCGAAACACTCCTCCTTTTTGCGCCGATCTGCCCAAGGAGTGCAAGTTAATTTCCTAGTTTACCGACGTGCGTCTGTGGAGGGAAAAATCCCACTTAGCGCGCGTGCAAAATAGTAATGAGACATGCGGCTGTGTATGAAGTCATTGGCGCCGGGTGCAAGATAGAGCCCCTTGTGTTTATTAAGAAAGTGACTGACATCTATTTTGTCATATTTAAAGAAAAGGTGAATCTTCAGCTTTAACCCTTTATGACCTGCCATAGAACAGTTCCACCAGAGTATATCTTTCTATTTTTACATGCTGTGCTGTCATTCTTTTGAGCATTTTCATATGCCATACATCAAAATTATCCTTACTCTCCCAACTTGAAGGCTATGTTTGTAATAAATCAATAGTAACTAGATAAATATCTCAATAGTGCAATAAACAAAAAGAAAAACAATTTTTTAAAAAAAAATTCTACATATGTTATTCAATACAAAAAATTATAAATGTCAACCTCCAACTTGTCAATGTGAAAAATGTGGACAAAACAATTTAAAACTATACATAATTGATTTAAACTGTGTACATTAATTAGTTTTTAAGATACACTCATTCAAAAAAATAGGGACTATGCCATGTAAAATATTCAATTACATTTGTGGTCAAACAGACAACATTTTGCTTTTGAATATTGATTGAACATTGAATTGGTTAGAATATAAATTAAATAGACCCTGTCAGAACAATTAATAATAAAATAAATATAAAATAAATAAATAAAGGCGATGAGCAGACGGAGAGTTCGGTGCGTCCGTGTACTTTTTGACATAACGTTATTTTGACATAACGTTGCGCGCATACGCGCGCAGACATGTGGAGACACATCCGCGACCAGACTGTCTCGCGGGCTTTGCTTTGTGATCCCTAGGTCTAGGTCGAGTTGGCTTCTCTCACAGACTCACAGTGGAGAGTGGTGTGAGCAGGCTGGGATGGAATGGACGAGAGATGGCAGAAGGAAGTGACGGTTCAGGAAATGACTCAGGAGAGATGGACGAAGGTGGCAGGAGTTATGGAATTTGGAATAAAGCTGGTAGGACAAACAAGCATAAAAAGAGTGTAAAATCAGATGGGTGGGATAGTGACAGGAGAGGAAATGTAACAGGAAGGAATAGAGAGGATTTCAAAATAATAGTAAAATTAGCGCAAGAGGGGGCTTCATTCGGCGATTGGAATCCAATACAGCTAACTAAATCCATAAGTAAAGAAATCGCGGAGGTAAGGAGTGCAAAAATATTGCGAGATGGATTATTAATTATATGTAAGGATGGAGTACAACAGGGAAAAGCAATTAAAACTAATAAAATAAACGACAAGAAAGTGCAATGTTCTCTGATGAATAACAGAAAATGGGTCAGAGGAGTAATTACAAGGAACAGCAGAGGATATTAAAGGAAATGTAAAAAATGCAAAAGTGAGCGAAGCCAGACGTCTCAAAGCAAACAGAAATGGGATTAGAGGTGATAGTCTTTCTGTACTAATCACATTTGATGAGAAAATACTCCCGGAAAAGATTCTTATTGGGTATGTGCTAGGGGTGGCACGGTTCACAAAACCCACGGTTCGGTTTGTATCACGGTTTTAGGGTCACGGTTTTCGGTTCTGTACGGTTCTTGTTATTTTTTCTTTTAATCTTTAATTTTCTTTTAATTTTTAAAAAATATATATTATATTCATGCAATCATGCACAAACTGAATTTTAGATTTCATCTCAGATTTAGATACAGCAAGAGAGAAGAAATTGACATGCTTTTTGTTTATTTGGCAAAAAAGGAGAATGTGTATCACTATCTCTACAAGAACTTGTGCATTTTTATCACATAATTCTTATTTACACAAAGAAATTAACTTTCATGTATCAACTGCTAACTTTTGTAGCTCTTACCAAAATTCTATCTTTTAAAAGAAAAAGAGAGGAACTCTTAAAACACTGTCTTTTAAATGTCAATATACATGAAACCTCATTGCCTATAGATAATTAAGCTATAGCAATAGCAAAGGCCATAAACATAAAGTGAAATTGAAATTCAACCTCAACACAAAAACAGTATCAACAATGCTTCTATTCCCAAAATGTGAGGGTACTTTTTTCCACTTAAAATTAAAGTGCAGGGTTTGGAAACGTATGACTGAAGCTCTTATCTATACATAAAGTGCCACTGTAGTTAAATTAAAATATCATAACATGAAATCCAAAATGTTCCCACACACCGGACTTATACCATAGACTTATACGACGCTGGCGCATCCTCCAACTCCCTCATCTCTCCCACTTGCCATTTCTCCGCGTGCCGTGACCTGCAGCGCTCCATACTCCACTTTTACTGGCTTGTTTATTAACTTGAACCGGCGCTGCACAGAGCGATCGGTAATGACATCAAATACCGCGAAAGTGATGAATGCATACGGAGCCGAATCGCGCTAGATTGATGTTATTGATGAGCGCCGGTCCAAGTCGAACAAGTTTATGTCGCGCGAAAAGAAAACACACGTCACATACGTGCACGAGGTTACATTGCGCATGCGTCGAACCGTGAGACGCACACGCGCTCCGAACCGAGACAAGCGAACCGAACGGTTCGGGTGTTTTTTCATGTACCGTGCCACCCCTAGTATGTGCTATGAAGTGAGGCCCTATGTACAACCACCTCTTAGATGCTTTAAATGTCATAGGTTCGGACATGTTGCATCTGTGTGCAAGGGAAAGCAAACACGTGGTAGATGCGGTGGAAATCACGAGTATGGCAAATGTGCAGAGGGAACGAAGTTAAAGTGCTGTAATTGTGGAGGAGAACGTAGCTCAGCTTACCGAGGTTGCGAGGTTAGTAAAAGAGCGGAAGAGGTGCAGCGAATCAGGACTGCTCAGGGAATAAGCTACGCAGAGGCAGCAAGGAAGGTTTCAGGAGATGCGCAAGTGACAAGGCAAAGTGACATTAGAAATCAAGATGTAGTGAAATGTAGTGGATGTAATAGGTTGAAGGAGGAAACTATGATTGTGAACAAGAATGACTTTGTATTCTTTATGGCAGATGTAGTCAACTGTTCAGCACAGACAAAAAGTCGGAATGAGAGGATGAAGATTATTGTTAAATCAGCTGAGAAGTACCTTGATGTAAGAGGGCTGCTCTGAGAAACAGTTAAAGTGTGTATGTCAGGTTAAATTTTTTTTTTAGATATATTAAATAATGTTTAGATGTCTGAGTGAAAATGTAATTATCATTAAAATTATTACTGTAATTGCCCTACATTAAGCTTTATAGCCATTTCTGTCAAGCTCGTATTTTTAAAACCTCCTCCTTTGAAATGATGTGGCCAGATCTGGAGAGGGGAGCAGGTGCATCAGAACCCAAGGCTGCACTGCACTCTTGTAGAGCCTTTGGTGATCTAGAGTACCTGTCTTGGAGAGATTCCATGAGTGCTGATGCATAACCTGGGTTATAGAAAAGCATGTATATTCAGTGACATTACCAATGACTCGTGCACTAAAACAAATTTCAAAATATGAAGGAACTGATTGAAAATGCTAACCATATGAAGGCTGCTGCTTGATGGGGCGCACAACCCAGCCACCTTTACGGAACCTTGGGTAGCTCACAGCATAGCACTCCTCACCGTCAGTCGTTCGCGCAACTTCTCGACTACTATTGTAATTGTAATGTAGAGCTGCCAAACAAAGCCTGAAAAAAGCAAAAAACAGAGTATGAGACTGACATGTTTAGAATGATGAAATAATGACATAGGTTATGGTTACACATGTAGGTTCTGGTTCTTTAAAAAAAGCATGCTGCGCTTCAGACCCTCAAGCTCACACCAGGTGCTGTTTGGGACCTCAGAGCTCTGTAACATGTCACAGACAGTGTAACACTTGAAATCTGGTAGTGGAACTGAAAAAAAAAAGGTTTGTTTGATAGCATCATACTCACCTGGACAAGCTGAAGATCTATGATCTTGTTTATTCTCTCCTCTATCAAGGAGTAAGTGCCATACTTCGCACAATGCCCTGGGGAATCTGACCTAAGAATGTTAAAAATTGAATTAATGAGTTGCAATGTAAAAATTTTCAATCTTAAATGAGGCCAACAATGCATTTACTTGCAGTCACCCGAGATTGCCAGTCCTCCGCCCATCTCCTTTAGTTCCCTAATGACCCCTGTCTGTTCATTCTGCCAGGCCTGCATAATGACTGGGATTGTGTAGAGTTGCTGGTGGCGGAAGAAAGTCCTTGCACTGATGCACTGAAGACCAAATAGTGTCAGCATCCTCAGCATTTGTGTGGCCATACAACCCGAAAAATGTATGGCCCCACTGAGAAGAAGGTTGCAAATAGGCATATTTCTATGCAACATGGGCTGGTTCTGCTAATAACGCTCATAGCCACATGTAACATACATATATACATATATACACACACACACACACACACACACACACACACACACACACACACACACATACGTATATATATACACACACATCAATTTCACTAAAAACTATATGGTTTATTTAAATTGTATAAACAGTGGAATCTTACTTGCTTTATTTTGATAAAAGTTCCCTCCTTCTGGTTCATGCTACCCTTGCTTTCCCCACAACATGCAGGGCAAATTGTGAATAGAGACATCAACTGGCTTTCACAGACAATTAACTTATCAGCCATGCTGAAAAGAAAACCATTTCCTGTTATTCTCTAGGCCATCAATGTGTGCTTACATTTACGAGTCATTAAATCATCTTTAATTTGGACTTCTCTGTGCATGCTCTTTGAGGTGGTGACCATATACCTGCATTATAAGACTGACAGACAAGAACAGTTATAAAAATTGAAAATACTGTGAAAACAAAGACACCTACATCTTGGATGCCCTTGAGGTAAGCTAAAACATATCAAAAATTAATTTCAAAGTGAACTATCCCTTTAAACAAAGCACACATTTACAGAACCTTCGAACCACAACAGAATTTCTTGACAGTCAAAATCTAAAACCAAAGTAGTCTAATTGCCCTACTTGAGTTCTGGGTTAGACTCCTGTGGCAGTGATGAGTCACTCATCATCTCCTCCTCCTCTGGCATCCATGACATATCATTGTCGCTGTCTATGAAAGAGCTGGTCTAATCATCACTATTAACAGGACTGGGCAGAGGGGTTGAAGTTGTCTTGACTTTTGGTGTTACTGTCTGTGTCCCTACACTGACCATCTTCGGCCTTACCTGAACAGCTGTGATTGAATGAAGGCCTTGCATTATAAAAAGACACAACCAAACCAATATGACAGCCCGGGTTACACCCTCTAGAGTGGGCTCGGCAACTATCAAGTCCCCACTCTATGTTAATTAGTGCCACAGTGACAACAAGCCAACCTAAGATATAAGACCAATTATAACCTAACGTTACCTGATGAACGTCGCAAAGGTCTAATGTTACACTGTGAGCCACTGTGATGGACAGATGCTGGTGGATAATAGGCCTCTGGTTCTGGGTCTACTTCTGGGTCTACCTCTGGTTCTAGGTCAACATCCACTGCATGGCTGACTGTGGGTGCATCCCTCCGTGACGGTCCCGCTGCATCTTCCAAAAGCTGAAGCAAACAACAGTCAAAATGCATCCTTGAACAAACAGACTAATGCTATTTTACTGCATTTTTAAAACAGGAACCGAATAATGTGAAACGTCTCGGTTACGGATGTAACTCTCGTTCCCTGAGTAGGGAACGGAGACGTTACGTCAGAAGTGACGGAGAATGGGGGTTTCGCATGAAAGCCAATCCTCTTCGAGTATTTAACAACGAGCCAATGGCATGAAAATGCCTTGGGGCTGCGGAATTTGCATAGCGTATCTCCGCCCCACGCAGTGGGTATAACAGGAGGAAGTGAATGCAACCGCAGTATGTCTTCGCTGAGGAGCCAAGACTGAACTCCGGCGTCTACCCAGCGATACAGCTGAAGTGGCAGGGAGACGTAACGTCTCCGTTCCCTACTCAGGGAACGAGGGTTACATCCGTAACCGAGACGTTCCCTTTCGTAGTCACTTCGAGTTACGTCAGAAGTGACGGAGAATGGGGGTCAGTGCCATCACGCCATCTTCAAGCTGTCTTCCAGTGCCCTGCGAAAGTCTGGACCCCTGCACCTTACCTTACCTTTTTTTTTTTTTTTCAGGGATCCCACTTTGACACAGGATTACCAAGGTACACTGGGAAACATATCCCGGGAGATCACTGGAGCACCAACCGCAGGTGGCTCCTAGAATTTAACTCCAGGGGTGGCAGACGGCTTGCCAAGGGAAGACACATGCTCAGAGAGGCTTACAGTGGATAATACACATGAGACAGTTACCATAGGGAACCGTGCACATGGAGGCACCTAGCCGGCATCCAGAGCAACAGCAGTGGTGCCCGCATCGTCGGTGCTGGAAGACTCAAGGCTTCAACGGAAGACACTGAGGAAATATCGCACTTATCCAATCCGAGGAGTGGAATGGCGAGCAAGCGAAGACACCTAAGCGGGTCCAGTACTGGCGGAAGCGAGTACGTGAGAGGACACCGGCTAAATTCGCAGATTATAGAATCTGGCGAAGGTGTTTGGTGTCGCCCAGCCTGCAGCTCTGCAGATGTCTGTTAGCGAGGCGCCATGCGCTAGAGCCCAAGAGGCCACACTCCGAGTGGAATGGGCCGTCACACCAAGGGGGCACGGACGGCCTTGCTGCTGGTAAGACAAAGCAATGGCGTCCACTATCCAGTGAGACAGCCGTTGCTTTGAGAGAGCCCTTCCCTTCTGGCTCCCCCCATGACAGACAAAGAGCTGGTCTGAGGTCCTGAAACACCGCGTTCTGTCAACGTAGGTGTGGAGAGCACGTACCGGACAGAGCAGTGCCAAGGCTGGGTCTGCCTCCTCCAGGGGCAGCGCTTGCAGGTTCACCACCTGGTCCCGGAAGGGAGTGGTGGGAACCTTGAGCACGTATCCAGGCTGGGGTCTCAGGATCACGTGAGAGTAAGCCGGCCCGAACTCCAGGCACGCTTCGTCAACGGAGAATGCGTGCAGGTCCCCCACCCTCTTGATGGAGGCCAGTGCAACCAGGAGTGCTGTCTTCATGGACAGAAACTTTAACTCTACCGATTGCAAAGGCTCAAAGGGAGGCCTCTGCAGAGCACTTAGAACTACTGAGAGGTCCCAAGAGGGTACGAGGGGAGGACGAGGCGGATGTAGCCTCCTCGCTCCCCTCAGGAACCTGATGACCAGGTCGTGCTTCCCTAAGGACTTACCTTCTACTGCTTCATGCGAGGCGGCAATGGCCGTGACGTAAACCTTAAGGGTGGAGGGCGACAGCCTGCGCTCCAACCCTTCTTGCAGGAAGGAAAGCACGGCACCGATCGAACATCTCCGGGGGTCTTCTCCGCGAGAAGAGCACCAGCTGACGAAGAGGTTCCACTTCAACGCATAAAGGTGTCTCGTGGACGACGCTCTAGCGGAAGTGATGGTTGCCGCCACCGCAGGTGGCAGCGAACTCAAACCTGCCTCAGAGTGTCCCGTCTCTGAGTGAGTAGATCTTGTCTCAGAGGAATAGGCCAAGTAGGTGCTGTCGCGAGGAGCATGAGTTCGGAGAACCACGTCTTGGTGGGCCAATAGGGGGCTACTAACAAGACCTGCTCCTCGTCCTGCTTGATCTTGCACAACACCCGTGCAAGAAGGCTCACTGGGGGAAACGCATACTTGCGTGGGCCCCGCGGCCAGCTCTGTGCCAGTGCATCTGTGCCGAGCGTACCCTCGGTCAGGGAATAAAACTGGGCGCAGTGGGATGAGTCCCGGGAGGCGAACAGATCTCTCTGTGCCTCCACGAACTGGTCCCAAATCAGCTGGACCGTCTGGGGATGGAGTCGCCATTCGCCGGAGATAGGGCGGACCCGTGACAGCTCGTCGGCTGCCAGGTTCCGGTCTCCTGGAATGTATACTGCACGAAGGGACCTCAGGTGCTTCTGACTCCATAACAAGAAGTGGCGGGTGAGCTGCGACAACCGGCGTGAGCATAGACCACCCTGGTGGTTGATGTACGCTACTGCAGTGGTGTTGTCTGAGCGGACAAGTACATGTTGACCCCTGAGCAGCGCTCGAAAGCGGTGCAGGGCCAGGCGTACTGCCAGCAGCTCGAGGCAATTGATGTGCATGAGGCGCTGGGGTCCTGTCCAGGAACCCACGGCTGCATGCCCATTGCACATGGCACCCCAACCCCTGGTAGATGCATCCGTGGAGACAACGAGATGCCTGGAAACTCGCTGGAGAGGGACACCGGTCCGTAAAAAGCTGAGGTTCGACCACGGGAAGAAGGTTCGGCGGCATGCTGGAGTCACTGGAACTCGGAGCGAGCCGCGATGCCATGCCCACCTCGCGACTCGATCGCGAAGCCACAGCTGAAGCGGTCTCATATGAAGCAAACCGAGCGGCGTTGCCGCGGCTGCGGATGCCATATGCCCCAGGAGCCTCTGAAACAGTTTCAGTGGAACTGCACTCTTTCCCTCGAACTGTCGAAGACAAGTCAGCAGTGAGTGCGCGCGCTCGCTCGTGAGCTGCACGGACATGGCGACCGAGTCTATCTCCATGCCGAGAAAAGAGATCCTCTGCACGGGGCAAAGTTTGCTCTTTTCCCGGTTGACCCGAAGGCCCAGACGGGCTAGGTGCCGGAGCACCAGGTCTCTGTGTTCGCAAACCTGTTCTCGAGAGTGTGCCAGTATCAGCCAGTCATCAAGATAGTTCAGGATGCGAACCCCGTGTTCGCGAAGGGGAACAAGGGCTGCCTCGACGATCTTCGTCTGCACCGACGGCTGGGTGGAGGCAGCAGCTGGCCGTCGGGGCAGAATATGTTTGATCGCCTCCGTCTGCTTCTGGGCAGTCGAGAACTGTTGGGCAAAGTCCTCGACTGCACCGCCGAAAAGGCCAACCTGGGATAGCGGGGCGTCGAGCAGACGAGTCCGCTCGGCATCCCGTGTATCTGCCAAGTTAAGCCAGAGATGGCGCTCCTGGACCACGCTAGTGGCCATCACCTGACCAACGGAGCGAGCAGCCACCTTCGTTGCCCGGAGAGCAAGGTCTGTGGCCGCTCGCAGTTTGTTAAATGCCGATTGGTCAGTCCCGCCCTCGTGCATATCTCTGAGCAGTTTGGCTTGGAAAACCTGCAAAGTGCTCATCGCATGCAGGGCGGTGGCCGCCTGTCCCGCCGCTCTATAGGAACGCGCCGCCATAGCAGACGAGAACCTACAGGCTTTGGATGGGTGCTTAGGAGGACCACGGGAGGAGGCGCTCTGTGGACACAGTTGCACCGCAACACAGCGCTCCAACGGGGGCATCCCAGTGTACCCACGGGCGGCCCCACCATCGAGGGGAGGAAAGGCGGGGGAGGCTAGAGCGCGCTCTCGGGAGGACAAAGGAGCCTTCCAAGAGCGCGTCAGCTCTGCATGCAGCTCGGAGAAAAAAGGTATTGGGGTCGGCTGTGGCCTTGCGGCGGCAGCCTTGCCCAAAAACCAATTATCCATCCGTGAGAGATCGGGGCAGGGCGGAGGGTTCCACTCTAACCCGATACTCACGGCGGCCCGAGATAGCATGGCCGTTAACTCGGGATCAGACACGGGCAACGCTGGCACTCCCGAGGGAGGCAACGCAGCCGTATCCTCATCTCCCGAGGAATCCAGCCCGCCTTGAGATGCCGCGATCGACATCGCATCGTCATCTGGAGCGCCGAACGAAACAGACGGTACCTGCAAAGAGGTAGACGGCTGATTCGAACTGGCGCTCGCTGGCTCTACCACTGGAGCGTGGGGTGTGGCCCGAGGAACTAGGGTCGGGGCTTTGTTCCACACCGTCACCGTCAAATCACCCTGGCCACGAGTCGAAGAGCTTCTCGTGGAAGAAGCAGATCGAGTAGCGGGGACGGGGACTCTCACTTTTGTCAGATCATTGAGTCTAGATCTCAGTGTAGAGATGGTCATATTCCCACAGAAGGAACATGAGTCATCCACGAACGCTGCTGCAGCATGCTGAATGCCCAGGCATACAGAGCAGCGATCGTGACCATCAGAAGATGACATGAATCGACCGCACCCAGAAGAACACGGGCGAGACATCTTTAAAAAGACGTGCCACGTGCAGCTCTTTCAATGAGAGGAGGAAATTCACTCTTTCAGCGCTGAGGCGACCAGGGAGAAGCGCAAAGTCTGGCAGACCACTGCTCAGATCGCAGGCGATGCAGAATCTCGCTGGGTACCGCCGTCACACCAACACTGAAGAGGACGCTCGTCTCGAAGAGTCTTTGGATCAGTGAGAATGGCTTTAGGAGTGAAGAGGTCTCTTGGCTCCGAAGCGAAAACATACTGCGGTTGCGTTCACTTCCTCCTTTTATACCCACTGCGTGGGGCGGAGATACGCTATGCAAATTCCGCAGCCCCAAGGCATTTTCATGCCATTGGCTCGTTGTTAAATACTTGAAGAGGATTGGCTTTCATGCGAAACCCCCATTCTCTGTCACTTCTGACGTAACTCGAAGTGACTACGAAAGGGAACTAAAATTACAAAAAAATTATTCAAGAACCACTATAAAACCAAACTAATCTCTGTTATCTTAAAGTATATGTTTATCTCTGTAAAGCTGCTTTGAAACAATCTACATTGTTAAAAGCACTAAATAAATGAGGATGACTCGACAACATGACAAGGTTGCTGACTATGATCACAACGCTAGCACTATATAAATGAGGATGACTTGACAACATGACAAGGTTGCTGACTATGATCACAATGCTAACTTTAGCTATGAAGTTGCTAGAATCAAATGTGTTTTCACATAAACCACGCAATTATCTTATTAGACTTACAGTGAGCACTTCCCGCTTCTTCATCAGGGCATTCGATCGTCTGGCTGGCGGTTGACCAGCTCGCTGTCCTCCGTCGACTGCTTCTACTACAGTAGCATTCACCGTAGGCACCGCTTCAGCTACCAGTCTCATTCGGGTTTTAAATCCCATTTTATAACGCATGAGATCACCAACAGCGTACTCGTTTTCAGTGAAATGGGCGCTGCAAATGACCGAGGTTTTGGACACCGAAGCAGCACTAAAGTCAGCGCGTTTGGTACGAACAAAGTTGACCCAGACACGGAACACAGACCTGCTTTTTGGGAAAAAGTGGACTCTGTGACCGGTTTTAACTGTGTTTTTGCACCCAGCACAAACACAGTAATTCACCATCGTGATGATAATACCTGGATGAAACGCGTACAATATCCACACACTTTTCTCAGCGACCTAAGCCGACGTCTCCCTCTTATGACGTCAAGCAATTCGTTTGGGGGGAGGGGCAGTTTTATGTGAGTACCCAGATAGCAAACTGACATTGAATCAACGTGGAAATATGACATCGAAACAACGTTGATCTGACATTGTTTTGCTCATCGAATTAACATTGAATCAACGTCAGACGCGTCATTCTTTCAAAACTAACGGAAAATCAACTTGAAATCAACGCGTTGTTTCAACGTTATGAAAGCAAACCAATTTTCGATTTTCATTTAGCTTTGAAGAATGCCACGTCTGACGTTGGTTCAACGTTAATTCGATGAGCAAAATCAACGTTGTTTCAATGTCATGAGAGACGTCGTTTCCACGTTGATTGAATGTCAGTTTGCTGTCTGGGTACTGAAAATAACAAACTTTTTCATCTTATATTCTGCCTTTAGGTATCGAAAAACATACAAAACAATACACCAACTTTACAAACATGTTTTCCCCCTAACTATTTTGTGTTAATCATACTTACAAATTTAACCTGACATACACACTTTAAAGATATTCTTAATGAAGATAATCAGCCATCTCAGACAGGTGGTGGATGGTCTTAAGTGTGTTAATTCTACTCCAGTGGAATGCAAGAAGCTTAGTCTCAAATGGCCAGGAGTTTAAAAAGTATATAGATAAGTTGGAAGAGAAACCTGATGTTATTTGTATACATGAGACATGACAAAAATCACAGTTGGATTTTTTTATAAAGGGATATAATGCTATTAGGAGAGATAGAGAATCTGGCAGAGGGGGAGGTGTGATGACATTTATACAAAATGGAATGAGTTATAAGGTAATTCGTATAAGCACAGAGCATGAATCAATTAGAGTTAAGGTATGGACTAGAGGTAACATTGACATAATCAATTATTATAATCCGTGTGGGGAAATAAGTCTAGAATCATTAGAGGAAATTGCAGGGGTATTAGATGATAATGTGATCTTGTGTGGGGATTTCAATTCACATTGTTCACTTTGGGGCAGCAGTAGGACAGATTCAAATGGTTTAGTGGTCGAGGAATTTATAGATAATCACTGTTTGGTATGTATTAATAATGAGGAAGGAACACGATATAATAGTATGCAAAACAGAGGCAGCGCTTGATTTAACACTGGTGTCTAGTGAAATAGCAGGTTTAAGCACTTGGAATGTAATCAAATACACTACAATAGGAAGCGATCATTATCCTGTGGTAACGAAAATTGGCATGGAAGGCAGTGGAGATTTCTTTAAGACTGCAAGGGAAGCTCAGCTTCCCCTATAATGTCAAACAAATAATGATCAAATGTGTACTATTGTGTTAACATTTTAATGAGTAAAAATGCGTTAGAACACGGTAATCTCGAACACGAGTTCGTTCAGAATAAGCAACAAATAGCAGGTCGGCTGACTTCATCTCCTTCTCATGCATACCTGTAGCGCGTCACAGTGCATGCATTTTCCTATGGCATTTCCCCGTTGAAGCTCGGCGTCCATTGACTTCAATGGGGCTGCTTTGAACAGTTTTTTTCAGTGCTGTTAAACTAGACGGTCATTGGATAAATGCTGCGATTATGTCCCGCCCACGGACGCCGGGCGTCTCTGGGGTGAATAGGGAAGTGGGCTGGCCTGGCGTCCGGGCGTCCGCGTGATGATTGGAGGATTGCATCTCCTTTTGATTGACAGCGATTTCACCCAATAAAAATATCGCTGACGCGGAAGCTAGTTTAAAGACTTCGTGCTCAGTCTCGTCGCGGATTTTGTGTGTATTTTACTCGAAAGACGAACTGCTGTAACATATTTCTTAGTATTTGCAATTTTCATCAGATATTTTACAGTTCAACCTAATTCCCACATTTCTTCCGTCGATGTCAGGTGTCTTGTTACATGTGCGGGCGTGGTGTTTGAATCACGGCACATCTGTCTAGTTTGGTTTCACTTTTGTGTTGGGATTCGGACGTGCATTCTCCGCGTGTTTGTTTTCGGTTGTGAGTGCACAGAATGACCTTATGGTCGTACTCATGCGTAACGTTAGCGTTCTGTCTTGTCGTGTTCGCTCTGTTCAGTGTGTTGTGTATTGTGTGGCACATGGTTTATGTTTACATCGGCCGCGTGCTTTCATGTAATGTTTTGTCTTGTGCTGTGTAGCACACAGCTTGTGTTTTAAACTAGCTGTGTGCTTTCATGTTGTCATGTTCTGTGTGAACACGTGTCTTATGAGTGTTCTCATCGTTCTTCAGGTCTCATTTTGTGTGAGCACAATTTTTAATTTGTTTTATTGGTCATGTGTTTTTGTCATGTTTGGTATGAGCACATGTCTTGTGCTTGTCATGTGTTTGTTGTGCCATATGTGCTTTCCTGTCATTGTGTCGACTCCCATCTCGTTTCCTGATTATTAGTTATTTTGCCCCACCTGTCCTCCCTCGTTACCTGCCTTTTTTGCTCCCAATTTATTCCCCTTGTTTTTTTGTTTTTTGTTTTATCAATAAAATAAAGCCCATCAACTCTGCATCGAGTCCTTGCTCTTTTCACCATCCCCACACCTGACAGTCGAGTTTAAAAAAAAGAAGAAGAAAAAAGAGCTTCCCCTCTTTGAAAGACCAGCAGCCGCCACTGGTACACGCGATCCTAGGGCGTCATCTAACTGACGCCTTGGGGGTGAGAATGGGCTGTGTTTCATCTCATATAAATCTCATATTTATTTCAGAAGAAAGCAACGACCTGATATTTTGTTGGCTGATCTTTTCAAAGGAGTTCAAAAATTTTTTGCAGATAATTTACTCACCCCCATGTCATCCAAGATGTCCATGAAATTCTTTCTTCAGTCGAAAAGAAATTAAGGTTTTTGATGAAAACATTCCAGCATTTTCTCCATATAATGCACTTCAGTGGGAACCAAACGGTTCAAGGTCCAAAAGACATTTTCAGTACACACTGCAAACTGTTCAAAGGGCTTTAAACGATTCCAGGCGATGAATAAGGGTCTTATCAAGCGAAAACATCGCTCATTTAATAAATAAATAACAAAGTTTAAGTTTTATAAGCTCAAATGCTTGTCTTGCTCTGTTCTGTGACGAACGTTTGTGACTCTCCTGTTCAAACTCGTTCATCAAAATGAACAAATCTTTTTCCGAGTCATTTGGTTCATTCAACGAACGAAACGAACAAATTGACTCGGAAAAAGATTTGTTCATTTTAATGAACGAGTTCGAACAGAAGAGTCGCAAACGTGCTTCACAGAACCTTAATTTGTTTTCAACTGAAGAAAGAAATACATCTTGGATGACATGGGGGTGAGTAAATTATCAGCAAAAGTTTTTTTTAAAAGTGAATTACTCCTTTAAGGCCTGTATAATCTTAACACAATACCCTTCAAACGGTGTAGTCTGTGTAGTTTGGTGCCTAATCATGGATCTAAACCAAAAATGTTAAGATCTGTATCCTTTAGTTCCTTGCAATGTTGAAGTATTTGGCATGCAAGTTTAAAACATCTCTTGAGTAACCTCTCGTTTTCATTTTCCTTTGGAGATGGCTGTCTTGGTAACAGAGAAACCGTAAAATAAACATGAAAGAAAAATAAACAGGCACACAAACATTGGCAGAGTCAAACCAAACTGTGTAAATCACTCATTCTTTCTCTTGTTCAACGACCTAAAACGCTCCAAACGGCAATACAAAATTTCTCTCTGGCATGAAACACACATTGTGGAGATTTCACATTACATTGCTGTTAGTTTTTTTGCATTCAATGTCAAACGGGCAAAATGCCAAGCACAATGAATCCCATCAGTCTCACTATGTTACCAGATCATGGAATACCAGTTGTGGATGTGAACATTAAATTCTTTACATTATTTGTGCGAGGGCTCTGAACAGCACTGTCAATGCAATGCCTACCTCTCATATATCTCTATAATCAATACCATGTTATGCAGCCAGCCACTGGATGGAGAAAGAGAGAGAGAAACTAAAAAAGAGAAAGAAAGAGAGAAATAGAGAGAGCAGTTCTGAGCTTTCCTGTATTAAACGGCTGAGTGAATTTACAAGCATTTTCAGCACGTTAATGCATTGGCTGTGCCTTTACCAGCTGACAGTTGAGTTCTGCATACAGTTCATTGACCTCACACATGTACCTGGGCCGCACGTGTCACTCATCGCATCCAAGTTAAATTACGGGACTGGTATATCAAACATCCTACTGAACGCAGTAACATATGGGGGCTTTGCTTCAAAACTGCACACTTTAATAATGTTTCTTTAAACATTTGTCACTGAGGTCTTGTGGTTTTCAATACTGCCATGCCTCCAGGGCTCTGATATCTGAGGATTGATATTTTCTTCTAGGCTTTCCACCTGCAGTTCACTCGGACAATGACAAGAGAAATCACACATCCATATTACTGAATCAACAGAGCACAGAAAGCCAAGAGCTCAAGCTTAGTACAGTTTACACCCTTTGCGCTGCTTTTAAAGGGCCAATTAGGAGAGGTTAAAACTGTGTGCCAGAACAGTGTGGCAATATGCTGTATAAAAGATTGAGGTAAGTACTGGCTCGCCACTTGCTCATAATCTCATATGTTCTGTTATAAAGGGGAAAAAAAATACAAATGTATTTTGTATATTTCTAATTACATTTTTATTATAATTAGTTATACCACTTTTATATTATCAGTAATATAGATTATTGGATATTATTAGTAATCCATACACATTAGACATAAAAAACATTTTAATGAAGATATACCAGACCAACTTCCAGAGCTTTGCTTAGACTTTTGCTTAGAGTGTGTTGTCATGTGTGTTGGGGAATAAAACTTGCAGGATATGACTTATTGTTCTGAGATAATGTGCGATGTAATGTTCTCCAGCTCTCTTGGACAGAGCCCGGTCAACGAAAAAGCCCCATCGCCGCAGGCTACAAGGAGCGCCAAGAAACTGCACCTGCCAAAGACAGACTCCATCACAAGAGCCATATCAGGTTTTACTGCAGGGATGTGTGTGTGTGTGTGTGTATGCCTCTGAGGAAACAAAGCCTTTTAAACACCTTTTCGTCTGCACATCATCCAAAGGTACAAGCATTTCCTCCGAGCAATGCCTTTAACTCTGGGAAAATATTACATATGCAACACATGTTCGGCTTCAGGACAATGGAGACAAAAGGGGGAAAAAAAATGAAAGTATAAAGGACTAGCAGAAAGAAATGTAGAGGAAGAACCGTCAGTCATGTAACATAAGTAACAAGTAAGCATAATGTATGCATAAGCATTAATGGCATATAGGTAACAAGCCACCTTAACAAACTCTTGGTATGCCATTTCCCCCCCCGTGAGCTCTGCTATAGGTCTTGTTCAGCACTTTAAAGTCGGACACAGATTTGATAAGTCCATGGTAAAACAAAAACAAAATTACCCTTGGAAACTTTATATAAACGCATCATAACCAGTTGCTTTATGCAGAACTTCGCAGTAATTTTGATTCTCAAAATTGAAGATATTGATCTTATTCAGCCTTTTCATGGATTTTTTACACAATTGACTCTGTGCACGAGAAAAATGCTAACTTCCGGCTTGAGGGCGGATGTTGGGTACTTCGGTTCCGGTTGCCGTTGTTTACATCAGTGGACCGGCTATCTAAAGCTTAGCTATCTAAATATATTTGTCTAAAACTATGTTCGTTTGTTCATTGTCAAGTCAATCAACACAGTTTTCACTCATATTTGGGTGGAGCCAGGCGCTGCTACATTGTGAAAAGTAAACGATATTTAAATCTGCTTTTTGTCACCGCACCCAAGTAGTCGCTTTACCGAGTGGAGCGTTGTGTATCCATGACAACTAGAAGGAAGTTTTTAGGCTACTAATTATTTATTATATTATACCCTTTAACCAGGAGAAGCTCCTGGGGTTAGAACCTATTTTGCAAGGGAGACCTGTTTAGAAATATGTGTGAAAACAGCCTAACTTGATAACGAACGAACCAACGTCGGATACCTTTACTCCCTGTATGACATATGTATAGTGGTTGTCAACTGATCTATATAATGACATTAGTGGTTGTCAACAACATATAGCCTCCGAACATCATAAACAAAACAATGGCTAACACAAACTGTTCTGGAAAATGCACTTTCTAACGCATGATTTCGACTTTTATAAGAGATAACATAACAGTTACCAAATAGCATAGCTTGAGCACGTAGCATGGCAACATTAATGTCCGAGTGATTCCACGTGTATGTACCGTATGTACACGCTGTCAAATGTCCGAGCGAAACAAAACAAAATGTAGATCTACATCTGGGGAGCGATATTTTTGTTCCTAGGATGGTAGGAGTGACGGGTAGGTTTAGGGACGGGGTTGAGGTAGGTCATATGCAATATATACATATGAATATATATACAGTAACGTTAAGTCAACGGCATTCATAAACACGCTGAAAAGAGATTATGCGTGTTGATAGCATGCCAAAAATACGATAAGTGTCATACATACGCAATTTCATGAGATCAGTCTGAGCATGGATGTTGTTGTGACTTAACGTTCCCTTCAAAATTATGCAAATACTGAAAGATGTAATATTTAAACCCATTCTCTCTTGCTCTGGGGAGCTGGAGAAAAATCATTAGCCAGTCGATGTACATAATCGACGTTAATATTCGGCAAATGTTCAAGACATCTGGAGAAATATACATCGTCCATCAGGCTACCGGAAACTAGACACCCCCTATCGGTTTCGCAGCCGGAAGTAGCATATGCTAACGTGCACATAGTCCATTCATTCATATTCACACTTTCAGTGTGGTTGGTGTTTTGTTACTAGTTTCCGTGGCAAAAACTGTTAAAGTTTGTCTTGCGCTAATGAATTGCCTTTTGGCGCTTACATTCGAATGTCAATTACCTTAAAGATTTAGTTCACTCCCCCAAAATGCCATCGATTACATGACTTTTGTTCATGTTTCACAAATGAAGAAATTTTAAATTAAATCGGAGAGATTTCTGTTCTTCCATTGACAGTTTATGTAACTACCACTTTGACGCTTCAATGGAGAGATCGTTGAACTAATCTATACAAATTGGCTACCACAAAAACATCTTGTTTTTGTGGTAACCAACAACAGCACACATCCGACCCCGGCTCATATTTAACTTGACATGTTTGTGGTGTGTATGCGGGTAGCTTCTACAATGATTTTTAATGAGACCAGTAGAAAACAAGATAACAGAAACCGGGAGTCATCATGGTTGTATCCATTAGTCCAGGAAACACTCTGGGATATAAGCAACTCAGAACAGAATTTATTTCTGGGCTCAATAGAATATTGTTGCTTGACATTGTATATATTTTTGCCATTCATCAAATATCCAGAACTGTACAGTATGCACAGTATGAGATATAAATTTGATAAATGTGTGTCCTAATGATTATTTATTGAAGTGTTTTGTTAAGATGTGCGTGCGTGTGTGGGTTTCTGTACACACACACAATTTATAGGGACATTCTATAAATTATTTTTATACAGTACAAACTGTCTATTCTATCCACTAACCCTACCCCTAAACATAACCACCACATAAAACATTCGGTATTTTTTAATTTTCAAAAACATTATGATGTTTACCTCATGGGGACCAAAAATATAACCACAAGGGCAATGATTTCAGATATTGCCATCTTTGTGGGGACATTTTGTCCCTATAACATAGAGTAGACCTGAACCACACACACACCGTATATATTGTATACTAAGAAATGTATAATTATTTTAAGAAAGCTTATATAAACATCCAGATATCAGCATCAAAACAGATGTCTAAGAAACTCCTATATGCATAATTGCATTCAGAACGAGTGTAATCTCTCCCTTCCTCCATCTTCCTCTTTCTCTGTCTGCTGCTTTTGCACTCTCTATCCCGCATCAAAGAAAGAGAAAGGAAACATGCAGGCATTGTGGGAGGATTACGAAACAGGAAAAAAGGTGTGTGTGTGTGTATGTGTGTGTGTGTGTCAGAAGGAGCAAGGAGAACACAGTGTGGGAGACTGGGATGGTACACAAGAATTACAGGGTTTAGTGTGCTCATATTTCAAACACACACACACACACACACACACACACACTCGTATGGTTAGCTGCAGTGTAATTACAGAGTGTTATCTATGATTACAGCGGTGGCTTACACCTGATGCCAGAGAAAGTGCTGCACACTTTAAATATTTAATCAAATCCTTCAGAATGAACCTAATGAGGCAGAGGGTGGGGGTGGAATTACGCTTGCTACAAACACGGAAACATACCTGCACACTCACTTGCACACATACAGCAAAGGAGACAATTCTGTGTGAGGAGGAAATAAAGAGGAGATAAGAAGAAAGTAACCCTTTCATAGGAAGATGGAAGTGAGAGCAGAGGGAAAGGAAAGATTAAAACAACCAGCTGAGAAGGAACAGAGAGAACAGAGAGTGATTATTCTGCATCTGACAGTATACCTTTAGACCAAGTCTTTAGTTCTTTTGTAGAGTTTAATAATTAAAACACGCCAGGGTCTTTCATACTTTCGTTCCTTCTGTCCTCCCTTGAAAAACTGTTGGCTCTTCCACTGCCATCTCCATCACTTGAGTTGAGTTCTGTTTAGATAGATAGATAGATAGATAGATAGATAGATAGATAGATAGATAGATAGATAGATAGATAGATAGATAGATAGATAGATAGATAGATAGATAGATAGATAGATAGTTAGTTAGTTAGTTAGTTAGTTAGTTAGTTAGTTAGTTAGTTAGTTAGTTAGTTAGTTAGTTAGTTAGTTAGTTAGTTAGTTAGTTAGTTAGTTAGTTAGTTAGTTGATTGATTGATTTGTTCCTGAGACTTCAACAAAATATATAGTTAATATAGACCACTTCTATTATTGTTTGCTGTCAGGATGTGAAGCGATTTATAACCAGTATGACAAAAAATACCTACCCTACATTTAGTTGAAAAAATATGCATATGCTATCTACTATTTCCACGTTGCGTTGGTTCCACACACACACCAGACTGCATTCGGGCACACACCTTCACTCTTGTCACCCTTCCATCTGCCCAATGTCTCACCTTACGTCCCTAGCGGGGCTCTCCTTTACTCAAGGCGGTGTTGGGTTTGCGTAAAGGGTGCAATCCTGAACACAAGCCACCCCCACTCCCCCCCTTTTCCCAACACACACTCACACTCCCCATTAATTTCCAAAAAAACATTGATTTTTCTGTTCCCCAGTAATGCTATCATCTCCTGGAAACAAACCCACCAAGGAGTTCAGTTTGATCAATTCATATCCCAATGCAACCTTTCTCTCTCTCTTTCAGAGGTCATGTAGTGTAGTGGTGGTACACATGCACCAGTATGGAGGTGGCTTTATGAAGATCATCTCCCTCCCGTTTCCCAGTGGAAATGGATGTCCATTAAAGATGACATCACACAGGCACTACAACGGCCACGAGCAGCTGTGGCCCATAAGAGAGGCTCAGCTATCCTGTAATGTCTCATATGAGTCTAGCAGACTCATGCACACACACACACACACACAGAGAGAGAGAGAGAGAGAGCAACGTCATGGCTTTGGGGAAAACTAATGGCACAGCTCACCTAACACAGAGAAGTGACTTGAACAGCACACATTCAAAGCCATAGGATAGAAAATCACATCTCTTTGCTATCTTGGAGAAACAAATGAGATTAAATTGAGATCAGTTTTTTTTTTTTTGATCCAGCAATTTTTAAATTCTGCCCAGTACAGATTAGCCTAATAATTTTATGTTATGCCAAATAACTGATAAATGATAATATTATAAAACTAAAAATCAACTGTTTTAAATGCTACAAGTGAAAAGATATCAGAGCATTAAAATGTATAGAATGAAAAAAATATATTAGCCTAATTTTAAGATTTGCTAAAGATTACATTTAACTAGGTTAGTAAACTAGAGTTTCTAAAGATTAACTAGAAGTAATAGCAAAGATAAACTAAAAGTAAAAATGGATTAGCATGCATATATAGGCTATATATCCAATATCGACAATGCATCCCTGCTAAAAAAATCTCTGCTGACAAAAAGTTTGCATCTACATGTCAACTATAACTCTCATTAGAGTATGAGTAGACTGTCTGTTAACTCATTATTGTGATGCTCCTCAAACAGAAAATATACTGACTACAAGAATAAGTTTGCAACTACATGTGAAGAAGTCCACCCGTCTTCAGTCCATCTAATTTTCATTTAATATTAACATTTTTATCAGGCTCTATAGGTTTCTACCAAGTATCGGCATTTCTGAATGGGCTGAGGCTGGGATTTAGTGAGTTTGAAGTGAAAGTATTTGATGAGCGTATATTATGTGCGGAGAGCATTCACTCAATATTATCTCATTTTTGACAGAGGTGGCTTTTACAGGCTTTTGCATCGGAGGTCTTCATGTCTTCATGCAACGTATTCTAACCCAAACCCTACCAGTCTACTAATACTCTTCTAACACTCTAATATGAGTTAGTAGACATGTAGGTGCAATGTTACAGTCAACAGAATGTGTTAAAGGGACCATCAAAATAAAATGAAACCAAAATCTCTAATCTAAAAATATTTAATCTCCTGAGCTATAAAAGAGCAATATCTGAGCAATACAATTATCATCTAAAAAGTTAGGAGAGGTAAAACATTTCAGCCCAAAACTGTGTACTTGACACATAGATCTGATCATTTACATAATGTGTGTTGACATAGGTAATTTAAGCAGGATTTATTCAATCTTCATTAGGCTATTCGTTTCATGCACACTCCTTCTCTCTTTCTCCTCATGAAGTTACACATCCGACAGGTGCTCTGCTTTCGGCCAGATTGCTTTGAGGGATAACAGCAACTGTTGCGTCCACCTGTCTTTCCTATTTTTTTTTTTCTCTCTCTGTGAAAACAGCTTCACACTAAACACATTGTGCTTATTGGTCACTGAGGGTTTGATGTCATGTTAGAGTATCAGGATTTTAACAGAAGATGAACTCTCAAGTCAATGTCAATGGCAAGGCTGATATTAAATCTGTCACGGTAAGGTCCACACACACACACACACACACACACACAAACAGTCACACTAACGCAGCCCTGCAGGGCCCCCTAGTGCTGCTGAATAGTCACTAAAATGGAAATGAGCACACACACACACACACACACACATGCACATGCATACACTTCTTTGATATTTGACAGGTTGTGTTTTCCTTTACTCTTTGCTGAATGCCTTCAAACACGTTTGCTGACTGAGAATTTTCAAGCTTACAAGATTATGAACATCAATGCAATTTGACCACATATGGAAAGGTGATGCTTGAGAGGTAAAAAAATAAAAATAAACTAAACTAAATTAAACAAAAAATAAGATTTAAATAAAATTTGTTTAATTATGAACAGAACGTTTGGAGAGATTGTCTAGGTGGTCATTGTTGCTGGTCCACTGGTCATGTGTTTATTCACTTGTTCTATAGCTGGTTATTGGCAGGTTATAACCCATAGATATCCATAATAAAGGCTAGATGTCTTACAATGGAGTCTCTTTCGTCATCACCACCGGCCATCTTTTCACAGGCAAGCTGATGTAAGATGAGTGATCAGCACAAACACAAATACTCTTATCTCATTGAAATCTTGACAGATTTACAAACGGTTTGGTTTCTTACAAACGTTATTGATGTGGCTATAATTCTGGATGATTATTTATTTATAGCTACACTTAATATTCATTAGTATGCAGTGTCATAACTACATCTCTGACATTTATAACAAACCAAACCTTTTGAAAATCGGTAGAAAACCACCTTTAACTTTAAGCTAATAGCTGGTTTGCTGCTGGTCTGAGATGGCCTACTTGGCTTTGACCAGCTAATGACCAGCTTATGCAAACTAATGACCAGCCTGGTCCGTTTAATAACCAACTTGGACCAGCTAATGACAAGCGTAGACTGGCAAAAAAGAGTTTTGTCTTTTAGTTCATCTTTGGCTTTGATGCTAACAATATGCATACCAAAAAACTCTATATATACTAATATCTTAGAGAAAACACATGCTGCACACAGATTTGCAGATGCAACCTCTAACAAAAGAGCATGCAGCAAATCATGGTTAAAAAAATGCACTGCATAAATTTTGGTTTATAAGAAATACATCAACAGGAAGGATAACTGAGCTTGTCAAGCAATTTCACCATAGCCAGCTCAATAAATTATGCACAATCCTGAAATATTTCCAAAGGTGCTAAATGGTTTAACTAAGCTGGTTTGTTAAATGGTGACTCAAGGCATTGATCTTACTGGCGTAAATCTATAAGGTTATGGCTATAGCAGTGTTCTGTGCTGAGTTAGCATTACTATGATGTATGCCGCTCTCCTGAGGGATGCAGAACACATGCTGTTGCATGAACAAGCAGTCTGAAACATGACAGGGAGGCATTTGGCCTCTTGTTTCTCTCCAATACTGAAGGAAAAAAGGAGGACAGAGAGAAATGTACAATGGTCACCTAGGAAAAGGGCCTATATGACATCATTTGACATTTTGTTTAAAATCACACATGCACACAGGAACCTCATAACTCAAGATGTTCCTGCTCCTAAGGAGGGACATAGTCCTGCTCCGTTGTTTCTACAGACATGAGTGATTTCTCAAATCATATGGCTGTTTGAGGAGAGGTGTGCTATTGTTTTTTAAGCGATGAATCTTGCAATTTCTACCTGATGAAGAATAAAACAGGGACCATACAAGGACCATATGTAAAACTAAAAACCAATTAATATTGTATTGTTTTGCTTAAGACAAAAATCTGGCTTCTTTAGTATCTATTGCTTCAGAGGGGTGAAATTGAAAGCATATTTCTGTAATTTGGTATGATCTACTTTGGATGGCATTACTCCACGTTCTGTTTTTCTTCAAAAAGGGAGGAGGCCACAATCAGTGTTCAAGGTTTGAGATTAACTGAGGAATCTTTTAGGCGAAATCTTTCAAGAGTTGGGTTTTCATGCGTTATGGGGACATTACATAGACATAACTCTAAACTTACTCAGCTTTCTGCATGTTTTTCCCCCATTTAATCCCCATAATGTAGGGTATACCCAAACCACACACACACATGCGCGCACACACACAGGCACAATATAATTCAAAAAGCAGATTTCTTATTTCCCTGCAAAGAAAGCAAATATTTTCTCAGAAAATTAATTCTTTCTTATTTGAGATTTACTCCACACTACATTTGTGATCAAAAGTATACCGCAACCTAATGTTTGTCAAATGCGTAAGTGATATTTTCCTTTCTCATTTTCTGAGTGCTTTGCTATGTGAGGTCTCATACCTTTTGATAGAGCATACTGAGAAAGAGCATGACATTTACCAGCATGTGAACACACACACACACAAACATTCACATCCTCATTTCAGACTCTAATATGCAGGGCATAGGTAAATCCTTTCACGCTGACTGGTATCTGTTTTATATATTCAGGAACATCAACATAAAATACATATCCTATACCTGCATGAAATAATGTCTTAACAAATGTTTGGAATCATCTTGGAAATGGTAGGAAACGCTTCACTCTTTGCTTTCCGCCTTTAACAGGAAACATACGAAAGAGAGCACGAAAAGAAAATCTCTTGCCTCTCTCAACACATCAGTTTATATTTTACACATCAATCACAGGCCTGGCATTGGCACAACACTAAACCTGGACCACAGGCTGCATAAACCACAGCTCATTGATATAGACTCTGGCATGAGCGCATTCATCTTCTTCCCAGTTCACATATGTTACTGATCACAGTAGAACCAATCTGATTTACACACCCTCATCCTTCGTGATCGAAAGGGTCAAAAGCCAAGATTCTAATTACGGTTAATTCAAAGTGCTTGTGAAATTGGGCTTCTGAGATGGTGACGACATATAACGGTGGGAAACAAACACTGCAGGGCTGAAATATAGCCAATGTTGGTTTCAGGTTTCATCTTCATCCTTTATCTGTACATAATATTTCTCTCACCTAGCCTGAGGCGGTCCACTAACTATATTGCCATAACGGCAGCTGTCATTGTAAAAGGGAAAACATTTTTACCCAATGAATGTTTTTCAAGATAGGCACATCAAATCAAGTCTTGAAAATCCTGGCTACAAAAACTATATGTGACATTTTCACTATTTGGCCAGGAAAAATCACTCACTATAGATACACCTTGCTAGTACTGGGTTGAACCTCCTTTTCCCTTTAGAACTGCCTTACCTCTTCATGGCATAGATTCGACAAGATGCTGGAAACATTCCTCAGAGATTTCAGTCTATTTTGATATTTTAGCATTTTGCAGATGCTGTAGATCTTTCGTCTGCACATACATGATCCCAAAGATGCTCTATTGGATTGAGATCTGGTGATTGTGGAGGCCATTTGAGTAGTGAACTCATTGTCATGATCAAGAAACCAGTTTGAGTTTTGTGACATGACACGTTATCTTGCTGGAAGTAGCCATGATGATTACACTGTGGTCATAAAGGGATGGACATGGCCAGCAACAAAACTTAGCTCTGGCAATTAAATGATGCTCAGTTGATACAAAGGGGCCCAAAATGTACCAAGAAAATATCAACCACACAATTACACCCCCAGCAGCAGCCTAAACCTCAGTTTCCTCTTCTTAGCTGACAGGAGTGGTACCTTGTCTGATCTTCTTTTGCCCATCTGCTTCAAGGTTCGACATGAGCATTCAGAGATTCCCTTTTGCAGTCCTTGGTTAAAATAAAGTAAGAAATCGTAAGAAATACCAATTTGCAATATCAAGCATGTGCTGTTTTTGTACAGCTAAAAATAACTGGCAGTGGATGACACCAGAAGCCTTGCACATTCAAATTGCAAATGGTTGCACACGCCGCACACCATATGTTAAAAATAAGGGATAATCACACTACACATGGCATGTTGTCACAATTAGGACCTTCCATTAAACAGTCTATTATATAGAATGTCCAACAAATGTAAAAAAAAATCAAACAATAAATAGCAAAAACGTCCACTTAGAGTAACTTTCTTTCGTTCCTTTTGCCTCTTTACATTCTCCTCACTCAGGTTTTCTTTTCAAACCTGATCTGCATTGTGGACAGACTCACGACCCCCTGTAGCGATGGATATGCCACGCTGCATCTCTGGCTCTCTGGAGAGGGCCTATTTAAGACAGATTTGCACCCCAGGTCAAGGAACCTCCAACTGGGCATGTTAGCCAGCAACAGTAGGCCTCCTCATCCTGGTGTTTAACCCTTACTCACCATGGCACTAATACAGAAGGGGGTGAAGTGTGGTGACCACACAAACTGTTCTATAACATTAGGACAAAGAGACACACAAGTTTGGGATTTGAGAGTTTAACAGCTTGAAGCAGTGATAATCAGAAGCATTCATTAGTCTCAAATGTAGGTGGAGAGAATTACAGCAGATAGAAAATTGTTTTTACACAAGGATGGACATAAAGTACATCTGATAAGTTCAGAAAACGTCATTTAAAGCCTGTCTATTGTTAATGTGCCTATCATCTTTTGTTCTTATGGTCATTTATTTGATGGAATAAAACATACCGAATCCTCAACTTGGTGATCCGCCTCAACAGGGAAGGAGAGCGGCTCGCCTAAAGGACTCACCCAGGATTTTTACATTAACATCAAGACTCCAGCTGACATTCTTCATGAGTCAAGCAAAAGCCCCCCACTGCTTTTACACCTGAAGCCCCCTCTCTCCATCCCTCATGTTATTTTCTTTTTCAAAGAAAAAAAACCCTTGTGTTCCCCCTCTTCTCTTTCACCAAGAGGTATGCATCTGATTTTTTCCAGAGAAAACTGAGCCTTCTTAAGCAATACTTCATGCCCATAACATTGTTTTACATGCAAAAGTTACACATTCACAGAAGTTAGGATTTAAAGATCATTTAAAGGGATAGTTCACTTTGAAATTAATTTTTGATCTGTTTTAGCTTACCTCAAGGGCATCCAAGATGTAGGTGTCTTTGTTGCTTAGTATTTTCAATTTTGATATTTTTCTGATATTTATCAGTCATATAATGCAGGTTTAGGGGGTCCACACTCGGTTCACCTCTTAAGAGCATGCACAGAGAAGTCAAAATATGCAGAGAGCGTATAGTTAGAAATAATTAATTAATTATTTCCTGAGTATCATCCAGTGCTATCAATCCTATGGGCAGTTCTAGAGCATTGCTCTACAGTTTGAGCTAAAACAACTGTAAAGTTCAGACAGGCAAGGAGAGTCGGGGACATAATTTCAGCATTTTATTAACACAACAGATATAACAGAAAAGCCAACCAAAAAACTACAACAGCTTCACATACACAAAGACAATAACCAATAAATACAGTGAAACAAAGTTAGTTGTTCGGGGAAGAAGGGAATGTTCAACATAATAGTTTAATCATAAAATACCCAAACAGGTTACACTTTATTTTCGATAGTCACTTTAGACGCTCCACTAATTTTAAGTAACTTTTCAACTACATGTCAACTAACTGTCATTAGAGTATTAGTGAATTATAGTAGGCTGTCAGTAGACTGTTAGGTTATGGTTAGGTGTTAGGCTTTGGGTTAGTAGAAAAAGTTTACTTGTAGTCGCCAAGTTACTTATAGTCAGTTGAATGTCTGTTGGGGGACCAACAAATTAAAGTGTTAGCAGATATTAAGCTCACAGTCTTCTAATACTCTATGACAGTTAGTTGACATGTAGTTGCAAAGTCACTTATAGTTAGTAGAATGTCTAAAGTGGACTATCGAAATAAAGTGTTACCAACAAACATAACAAAACACAACGTAAATAGTCAAGGCCTGGTCCTCTATCGTCCTTCACTGCCGTCACTCCTCTTTATCCATCATTAGCAATTGCGCTACCGGCTCTCGACCAGCCCTGCTTACCACATACCCCCATCGCCCCTTGCAGGACCCCTCACGGTACCCTTGACGCTGTGCTCTACTCCTCCCCTCTCTGGAGGGTCCAGTCAAGGGTGGCCGCAGCACCTGGGGGTAAGGGCAGACCAGGGCAGACAAGGCGAGAGAAAGGGAGATGGAAGGATGAGGAGAGACAGAGACGAGAGAGGAATAAAAATCTTGGTCCAGTTCCCAAAATGCACTGCCATCCAGTCCTTCACCAGCTGGGCGGACTCCTCCGCAATGCCTGGCAGTGGTGATCCCTTGTTGGACAGCGCTCTAGCCCTCGGACGCCTGCTGTACGGCGACGGCTCCTCCGTGTTCGGGCAGTCGTCAGTAGGTCAGGTCTATTCCTCCTAATGAGGCTATGACAAGAGAGCATCATTTTGATATACATACAGTACATATATACAGAGATGACTACAAGTTGATGTTGCATATAAAAAGCATACAAAGATAGCATCCTCATCCTGAACATGTGTATGAAATATAGTGTTAAAAGATCTTATAGATCTTACCTTTAGCTTACAGACCAGTCTCTTAAAACCCATTAACAGATCAGTCTAATGCTAGTAGATGCCATCCAGACATCTATTGGGTTTAAATATCAGAAAATACTCATCTTCAAAAGATGACATCCAAATGTTTTTTTTTATTCCCATTCCTGTTCTGGCTTTCATTTCCTGCCCCTAGGAGATGGGTGTGTGTGTGTGTGTGTGTGTAGACCTGGAAGCTGGAGCAGAAAGTCACATGGCTCTGGTTTAGGTGGAAAATCAAACACAGTTGTGGGCAGGCACCGATTTAACCAAAATAGGTGCTTTAATCATTTTTATGGATGGTGGGAGTTTACAACCTTTATATGTATTTATGTACTCTCAGACTAGGGGAGAGGCATAAATCATGCGGCCACTGCAGGAGACGAGATCGGAAGAAAGGACAGAAGAGTAGATGGAAGGGCAAAATGAAAGCGAGAACCTATAAAGAAGAAGAAGAGAGGATAGGCAGAAAAGAACCGTTAAAACAAGCCTAATTTGACAAAGCCTTCTTAGTCGATTTAAACGTCACTTAAAATCATTCTATATCTGACAGACTTAATGAATTTTTACTATTTATAATTACACTAAAGGACTCAACATTTACTCCTAATGTGGGTGGTGTAGGGTTCCAAAAGCCAGGTGATTCACCTTCATTTGTTGAAATGAACAGACCCATTAGTCTCCTTTATTACAGACTAATTAGACCATTAGATAAGGGCCAGGTGTTGGCATGCAAAACGAGCACTTTTGTCACCTTAAAGTGAACTTTGTTGTGATGGAACATTAAAAAAGCTTTCTCCATCCCTCCCACACAGAGTATTTTACAAGTCAACTCCGACCGCTGCAGGAATAATAACAGGGTTGGTTTTGGAGGCTGAAAATAAACAGGACGGGTCCTTGAGCTGTAAACCTGAGTTGGGAGTGTTGTTTTTGTTTCCATGGCTTTCGAAGCTCCACTGAGAGCTCATGGAGAATTGATTGTGCCTGAGTCACTCCCTCCGCCTGGTTACGAGACCTTTTTGTTTGTTTTTCACCCATTTGCTTGTCGGCCCAAAGAAGTATGCCTGACCCCTTTGTCTCCCCTCAGAACAAACTCACAAATATATTTTGGTAATTAATTCAAACAATTCACACAACAGTTCAAATGATTCACACACTGCCATATATTTACTGGACGTGGTGATAAAATGGTATCATAGCTGCGAGCAGGGGATGTGTGTCCAAATGTGTGTTCTGGGGATATGGGGTGGGATGTTATGGCGCCTGCATGCTAGAGAAAGCACTAGGGGAGAGTTTGACGGATAGCACTGAGCAAGATATGTTTTGAGGGTGTGGAAAGAGTTGGGTCATTCTGAAAATCAAGAGGGAGTAAAACAAATTGGATTTCTGAAAGGAGGTTTATAATACCTGGAGAAATCTGTCAGCATTCCCACTGAAATCAATGGCAGTCTCTTGAAATGCACAGGACACCACCGAATTTTGGATGAAACAATAGAAAGACTTTCTGTAGTTCAAACAGTAGAGCGTGGCAGTGGCACTAACAATGAGTTTGTTTCCCAGCCAGGAAATGCTTGCAATAAAAGTCACTTTGCATAAAATGTGTAAATTACCAATACACTCTAATGTAAAGCTTTACTTTTTTACTTTGCTTAAAATCCCCCTGTAGTCAACCATATTATCCCTTAAAAAAGATTTTTTTCTTGAAAATAAAAAAACTTAATGTCTTAAAAAAATTTGCCTTGTCTCATTTATTATAAGTGGTTCTATGAATATGCAAATTAGCCCCACCTCCACTCACTCACACCAGCTCAGAGATGAAATTGGTTACACGTTTGTGATGTCAGAAACACCAGCAATTTTAAAACACAGTTTTGAGACTGTCTTTGGTCCACTGCAGTTTTAAGGAGAATGATGGTCCCTTTACACATTCTGTTGACTAGTAATTCTGCACCTACATGTTTAACTCTCATTAGAGAGTTTGTAGAGTATTAGTAGAATAGTGAGATACTCTGAGGGTTAGAGTAAGTTGACATGTACTTGCAAAGTTAATTATAGTCAGTAGAATGTCTGTTGGAGGAGCATCACAATAAAGAGTTAGCAGATATTAAGCAGACAGTCTAATAAAACTCTGAGATTTAATTGACATGTATTTGCAAAGTTGCTAAAAGAAAGTGAACTAGTTTACTGAATTAACAGTTTTCACAAGTAAAGAGTTCACAAGGCCTCATAAGATAAATAAATTATGAATTATTGAAGAATGAATGATGAAAAAGAATGAATCAATGAATCAATCCACCAACCAATCAATCAGTAAGTCAGTCAGTCAGTTTGATCGATCAATTGATCAATCGATCAATCGATCAATCAATCAATCAATCAATCAATCAACCAGTCAGTCAGTCAGTCAGTCAGTCAGTCAGTCAGTCAATCAATCAGAGACTTGAAAATCACTTGAAAAACTGAACTTGAATTGGAAAGGGTTCATAAAATATAATAAATCCTCAGGACTATATCCTCAAAACATTTTGCTTGTGTCTTTTTGAAGTAGCTCTCTCTGTCATTAAATGGGAAGTACTTGAGGCCTTTCCAGAGAAAGGGGCACAAAGGCTCTGGCTCACATTTGCCAGAGCTAAGCACAAAGATTTGTCTAATGTCACAACCAAAACTTATTATGATTTATTTAGTTTACAATTCTTTGATGAGTTTTTTTTCTGCAGTAGTTCTTAATTTAAAATGCTTTCAGAAGTGATGTAACTGTACAAATGTAACAGAAAGTGTGGATGAATTGAGCTATACTGGCTTTTGATAAGATATTTACAAAATGCACGAGCTAATGTGTTATCCTCCTCTACGGACAACCCATGCACCCACCAAGGTCATTCAATCTTAAGGCCGGCTAAGGAAAATAGAACACATAAATAGAGCTTATGGAGACTAAAAACAGGGCAATACAGAAAGCAATTCAAGAGATGGACAAACAAGATGAGTTATGGGAGAGGGAGATAGCCTAAAGAAGCAGATATCCACCAGTAAAAAGCATGAATGGAAAAAGAGCAGAAAGAGAGGACTCAATACATCGTTTCATCTATTATATAAAGCAAACTGTGATGTTCTGATTCTGGCAGAGGAGAAATCAGCGACTGTAAAAATATTGACGATCATAATATTCAACAACCAGCAACCTCCAGGATCCACTGTTCTGAACCAACCCCTTCGGCTAAACCAGAACCTATTCAACGCCGGGCTGGAGGTTGTCAGCATGATGGCTGCCAGCCAAACATACTAACTGTGCAGCAAGAGATTGCAGAGCATCCACTGTGCCAAACTGTGTTGAAATTAACCCAGTAATCAGAAACATTATGTTCTTGTGGGGAGAGCCCAGGCGATTGGCAGATGGCTAAGAGCATTAGAGAGATACCTGCCAAACGTTAGCCTGCTCTCTCCTCCTGGTGTGAAAGACATTGTGATAAGGAGAGAAGGGCACCCCTGTGTATCTGCAGCATATGGTGGGGTAAATATTGACTGATATTATAATTATATATGGCATAATCTAATAATTAATCATGCACATGCTCACATATTCAATACTCAATCAGACACATACTGGAGGAGAGCCATTTGTACATTACACAACCAGGTAGGCCACAAGACCTGCTGTCTATATTGAGAAGATGCTTTAATCTGGAATACTGATCACTTTCGATCTGAAGATGCTGCGATGGACATGAGACAAGCAAATGTAAAGTCATCAAGGATTGGTGTTCCTAAATAGCTTTTCTGTACTTTTAAAGGCAAAATCTTGACGAACGATATCATTTAAGCCGCAGGTTGGTGACTCAAGAGTCTTAGATTTATACAAGAGGAACCATGGTTCATATCCAGGTTTAAAAGTAATCTGTTACTTTTTAAAAAAGTAACTAATTGTGTTACTTTGTTACTTTTTATGGAAAGTAATGAATTGCAGGACTTTTGCCTAACTTTTTCTCACCTAGGATGGGCTTGTTTGCTTAGTTTTTTTTAAAATTCTTATTTATTTATTTAAGTTTTGGCAAATGTACAAGCCCTTTCACACCAAAAGTGAAACAATTAAGTCTCAGACTAAAGGTTTAGCAAATTAACGCCTGTACAGTAAAGTGCGCAGCTACAACAAACCTTTCAGCTGTGCTGCCATTCTAGGACACAGGAGAAGAAAGGTCAACAGCAAAGACACACTGGATAATAAAGTGAGATTAAATTCATCTAAATTTTAATTATTGCTGTTTTACTGCAATACCGAGTTTGCATTTCACTGTTTTTCTTCAATTTGAGGAATACTGAAACTGGAAAACTGTGCAAGAGAGATGAATAAATGCCTCATTAGTCTAGAACTATAACCGTCATGTTCACACAGCTCACACAACGCCTCTGCACGTCACTCACGATTTCTCTCAATAACATATTTTTGTGTGACTATTAGCATAGTTGTTCATAGAACATATTTTTGTTAGCAGGGCATAGCCTACGGCCATAGCACAGTGATAGGATCTGACTGGATTATGAACACTAGGACATTATTGTTGAGTAGCCTACTACAAAACCATTAAACTTTAAGATTGGCCAACATGGCACCTAACAAGTCGAGTTTGATAAGTCATGACAGAGGGTCTGCACCATTTACGTATTGTTTCTCTCAGTCTCTCTCTCTGAGCTGCATTTGTCTCTTTATCCCTGTTCTATGAAGAAGAACATCAACGTTATACAACATAAACAGCCTGTGAATACACATAGAAAAATGCATTCATACATACACTGATGTGATCAATTTAAGTCTTTAAGAGATCAATAGCTTGTCAAGTGAGACGCTTTAGCTTCTTAGAGAGAGACAGAGAGAGCATCTAATTGCAGCTGAGGGAAGTGAACGCCAGTCACTCTAAATAAACATAATTGTGTTCAGTCATTAAGACACATGGCCTTACTGGTAATAGTAAAATAACAACATTGACCTTTTGAAATCTCTCTTTTCTCCAAATATAATAGCCTAAGTTCACACTAGCGTTAGAAAATTATAATCAATTGTACTACATCTCCCCCTGCTGGTCATATCAGTTACACACATACTGTCGCTGAAATCAACAGGTGACCTGTCCCGAGCAGTTACACACATATAACTGTAAGAACAGAACAGGATTCATATTAAGTGAAGGGTGATGATAGGTACTTTTCCATATGTGTGAAATGGAAATGTATACATTTATCCATCACACATTGACTAATGTAGAAAAGATAAATATGAGAATTTGAAGTGTGAAATGCATTTTCTTTTCTCGTTTTCATTCTACCAGACTTTCCCATTCAGCTACTTTTTAGTTGTTTGTTTTATTAGAAAACACACACAATCCAAGGAAAATAAACACATTATAAAAGAGTTGCACAGTTGTTTAGTCTGTAATAGTTTTGCTAGATGTCGATTGCATTTTTAGTTTTATTATTGCGACAAAACAAGCACAATTATAGGCCTAAGGGACACATTATAAGAGTTATAGGGTTAAAATACATGAAATTCTGAAATGAACTATAGTGAATAGCCTACACACACACACACACACACACACACACACACACACACTCACAGAGAGAGACAATTTAATTGCTTTTCAGCAACTAAATTATTCTTATGTGGTGTACATAGCAAATATAAATTTAATTGAACAAAAATCGAAAAGTCAATCCAAAACACTGCAATAAACACAATGCTGACAAAAAAGGCATTTGGGCGAATCACTGGATATTTGAAAATCCCTTTGTAAATTGTGTAAAAAAAAAAAAAAAAAAGAAAAAGTTAAAATCTTGTTTTTCATTCCCTATGATCCTGACTGTGGTTATCATAATTCGTGCATGAAAGGGTTACTACTGGTAGGCTAAACACATTTAAAAATGAAACGAAACGAAACGAGTGCGAAGACGTCGGAGGAAATGACGTTGAAACGGTCCTCTCCCCAAGTGTGTACGGTACGATACGTAATTTCCCTCCGACAGACAACTAGCGTTCCTTGGCCTACCACAACTAGGCTATCTGTACCACTTTCCAAGTCTCCATAGGTTAAAGTAACGGCGCTCGATATTAGTGCAGATTAAAAAATGCCATGCATAATGACTCTTAATATAGCTCGATAGACCCGATCACTCTGAAAGTAAACATGTCCTTACAGTACGCATGCGCACTGAGTCAATCGCACTCGTAATGTTGGGACATTGTGCAGATTCAAGTCTGAAAATGGGGGACACACAGCAATAAAAGTAAAGTAGAACGCTTATTTGAGACGCGTTTCTTCTGATCGTTGAGGAGTGACCCTGGGCGAACTCTTAACTATGTAAGAAATGCGGTGTATACTGGATTCAAACTGAACTGTGCAGCGAAAACGACATAACCTCGTTTGCTAACAGCGGCTAGCTAGCAGTGAGGATCAAAATGGAGGCGCGCTTTATTATTATTAGCTCAAGTTAAAATGGTTCATGTCTCTTGAACGATATGCATCATAGCGTTTAGTAAGAAGATTCACATGTATCTTTAGTATTGGTGTAATAGACGTGTGTCTGCCTTTATCCAAGTCCAACCGGTAGCTATTGAGCTGCAGTGATGTGTTGTTTGTGACCAAACCTCTAAACAACTTATACCATACGAGATATTATGTGGACGGTTTTCGGTGTTTTAATTAGTCTTTGCTTGCCCATTGGCTTTATTGCAACTTTATAAAGAAGCATATATGGAATATATAGACAGGAATTAAATGCTTCTTTACATTTCCACTGCACACAATGAGGTCTTTGAATAATAATAATATGCTATTTAGCTACTTATTCGTCTCTTTGCCATAACATTTTCTTTTATGTTTTGTCAGGTACAGGTCTGCAGACACAGAATTGTTGATATCAACTCTATAGTAGTCATGGTTCAAAAGGTAGAGCTTTCTCTTCGCCATGAATATGCGATCTGAATGCTTTTCTAAAGTGGGATTGTACTCTAACAACTGTGACTTCAGCCCAACTCAAACAAGACACCCAGCTAGTGTCCGTAAAGAGCTCGGTGATCCTCTTGGTGACACTCCAGACAGCACCAGACAACATCTGTTCTTGGACAAGACTTTGGGTGGGAAACCTGAACGGACTTCATTGCCGTTAAAGCTTGGCAGAGAGTTGGCTGTGGCTTCAGAGGCTGGCTCTGTGGGCACAGAAAAACTGTCATCTCAAGCTAAACAAATGGGGGGTGAAGGCACCCCTGTAAAAAGTAAAACTCCCCTTGGACAGACCAACACCATTGATAACAAGCCAGAGTTTGTATCCATGAATTCACATAGTAATTCTAGAGACCCTGTGGGTGAGAAAAACGCCAAAGGGTTAGAGACCATGGGGGCGTCACATGAACACTCGGAGGGTAAAAAGACAAATTTGAGGAAGATCACGGGTCATCCTCACGCACAAGCCACCTGCCTTAAACAACTTCTTCTACTTCAGCTGGACTTAATAGAGCAACAACAGCAACAGCTACAGTCTAAGGACAAGGAAATAGATGAACTCAAATCAGACAGAGACACGGTATGTACACTGTCATTAGGGTCTGCAATATTTTATTATTCAGCAAGGATGCATTAAATTGATCAAAATACATTTAGAATTTAACAACTGATTTCTATTTCAAATAAATTCTGTTTTTTTTTAGAGCAAGATTAATAATAATGTTACTTGAGCACCTAATCATGTGGTAATGTGATACTGGAGCTTTGCCATCAAAGGAATAAATTACTATATTAAAATAGAAAACGGTTGTATTTGTAATGATATTTCACAGTTTTTACTATATTTTTGATCAAATAAATGCAACACTGATGACCATAAGAGACTTAAAAAATAAATAAAAAAATCTTTCAAACTTTTAAATAAAAGTGTGAGATTCATGGTTTGTGGGATATTGATATTTATTTGTTTCCAAATGTATTTGTCCTGCCTTGAAATAGTTGCTTGCCCGTATTGAGCGGATGGAGCGCCGTTTGCAGTTGTTAAGTAAGGAACCACGTGACAAGAAGCTCTTCCAGCCATTAGAGCGATGGGTCCCTGACACGGATGACTTTTGGGAATCAGATATGGGGGACAACCCTCAAACTCAGACATCTAAGTCAGGTGGCAAAGTGCAAAAGAGGTAAGAATGGGAAATTCCCCTGTTAGTAGAGCTGCACGATTTTGGATAAATTGAGAATCATGATTTTTGTTTTAAATAGAGTTCACATTTCTGAACAGACATATTTACTATAGGTTCTGACAAAATGTTTATTGTTGCAGTATTAAAAATGTTTAATTAATTTGAATTAATTATTTTTTAAAAGTCAGTTTGAATCAATGACTCGCTCAAAAATACTTCACTTGTTTCATTACTGGTTGAATCAGTGTATTTGAACAAATTTTTTGTATGTATGATTCAATGACATGCATCAAGTCACTACCACTACACATACATTAAGTACTGCCATAACAATGTAATTGATACAATTTTTAATTGAGGAGTCAAGCTACTTTCAAAAGTATTTTCTCTGTTTTGATCATTTCCGTAGACATTATTATTTATATATCCAAGCTATAAACTTTTAGCGTAGTACTTCTGTGATAATATGAATATTTGCACAAAAAAAAAATTGTAATACTGTGTGGTTGAAAAGACTGTTTGTGGAGCTGTTTCATTGTCATTTAGGAATGAGATCAAATGGGTGTTTGAATCGAAATTGCGATCTTTTAACAATTAATCGTGCAGCTCTACCTGTTAGTCACTCTTTCCTGTTATTTTTCACTTAATCTTTCTTCTTGTGGCTTCTGCTTGGCTGATATAACCTGTAAATACTCTGTCTAGAAAGATGAACATGTTGGAAACAAAGATGCAGAGGTCAAGGGGTAAGGCCTCTAGAATGACCCCCCAAAAATCAGATACAGGAGGGACGTCTCCATGTCAGCATGACCTGCGAAGCAAAGAGACCCCGGAGAAGACAAACGTGAAATCATCCGGACAGATGGACGTGAATCCAGAGGGAGACAACAGCAGAGAAACCGAAGAGCTTCCGTACATGACAACGACCGAGATGTACCTATGCTGTTGGCAGCAACCTCCAGCCTCTCCGTTACAGGAAGAGTGTCCAAAGATAGAGGAGGATGTTGCAAGTAAGTGCCTGGTTCAAATGCAAAATGGCCATTATAAACATTGATTTCCAAATTCTAATACAAAAAATATTTCCTTAGTCCCATCATGGAGGGAAAACATCATGGAACCCATCCAGGAGGAGGATGCTGTTGACATCCCCGAAGTAAGAGTCATCATTTGCATCATATATGTATTAAACATAAGTCACAAGAATCTTAAATATGAGGTCCATTGTCATGTATCCATCATTTGTTTCTGTAGAGTCTTGATGACGGTGTTTTTCTGAAACGGCACGCAAAGTTAGAACTGGATGAGAAGAGACGAAAACGGTGAGATTTATTTCTAAAAGGGTGTTTTCCTAATCTGTTTTTGTGGCATCAACACATTTTTAACTCCTTTATTTAATTTTTTTCATGTGCATGATATGTGCACACGTTCATGTGCACACGATCCTTCAGAAATCATTCAAAAATGCTGATTTGGTTCTCAAGAAACATTTATTTTTAATTATCAGTGTTGAAAACAGATGTGCTGTTTTTAGTATTCTTCATTTAATAGAAAGTTCAAAAGAACAGCATTTATTTGAAATCGAAGTATTTTGTTACAATGTAATTGTCTTTACTGTACTTTTGATCAATTTAATGCATCCTTGCTGAAAGAAATGACTGACCCAAACTTTTGAATGGTAGTGTATGTCTACAACACGGTGTATAAACTAAACAAGCACATATTGTTCAATTAAGGATTATGAGTTATGTTGTGTTATTTAAGCCTCTTGCTTAAATTTCTGACAAGAGCATAGTTCATTCTAGCTTAAACCTATCCACACATGCTGGAATAATACCTGCATATATAAAGAAATCAATCTTTATGGTTACACGAGTTCCCTTAACTGATTAATTTTGTGGTAGTTTTCTTCACAACAAACTGAATAACTGTCAAAAAGGTTTATGTATGGTTACAGACTGCTTAAAACAACACTTTAAATGCTCTTAATACTCATACTGTTTTTTCCGTTAGATGGGACATTCAGAGAATACGTGAACAGCGTATGCTTCAAAGACTGCAGCAACGCATGGAGAAGAAAAAAACAAATGTTCAGGAGAGCGAGCCAGAAGTGTCCTCGTTTCATCCTGATTTGGAGAATGGTAAGAGCCTAAGAAAGATCGATTTGATAAAATATTAATTGTGTATTGTATTAATGAACAAACCAGCTGTTATCAAATTATATACTATAATTTCACCGACTTTCCCTTGTACAGTGGAGGCCATCATGGTCACACCTTTTCTGCCAGTAGTTGCATTTGGTCGACCTTTGCCCAATTTACCTGCACAGTAAGAACCTTTTTTTTCTGTTGGAAATATCTCCTGTGCAACATGTAAATGCTCTTAACTACTGATCAACTGTCTTAATAATCATAAGGCATAGTGAACATGTCGATCCACTTTTGTTGTCTGCTAGGAATTTTGAGTTGCCCTGGCTTGATGAGAGAAGTCGATGTCGCATTGAAAATCAGAAGAAACAAACTCCCCACAGGACCTGTCGGAAATAAGCCGTACGTGTGCTACTTCATGTCCAGTGGCAAAACAGGGGTTAAAGGAGGCAAAGCACTGTTTGGGTGAGAAGGAAATGGCAGCATTACAGCTGAGTTTTCATTTTATTGTGCCGTGATGATAGAGCAACAACTGCCCGGTTAACTGCTATTTTAAGTTCTCTCACAATCAGTGTGTGGCCTTGATTCAATTCTTTACTTGTAGTCCTGTTCTGTGTACTTTCACTGAGGCTAGTGATATTGATCATTGCAGGCTCCACTGCAAATACTGTTTTAATGTGCACTAAACTGTGGTTATGGAGTATTGCTGCACATTTGCATGTAGTTGTGTTCCGAATGACTTTAAAGAGCTTGTTTTGTTTTTGAAAACGTAATTGTGCATGAATGTCTTGATAATTCCTCTGCCTCAATGTATATATTTTGTAGGCATAGCTTAGTCGTTTAGAGAGAAAAAATATTGGCAGGATTAGTGTGAGGATGCTAAATTGTTTAGACGAACGACCCTTTGTAAAAGAGTAGCAAGAATTTGTTTGTAAGGCATTTAGGGTTCTCTGAAGCTGTTCAGCATCCCATGCAGGTTTAAGGACAATGCCCTTAACGTTATTTTTTAGATCGATTAGTTGGTCTGTTGATGGTTGTTTTTTGATCAACATTCTTATTGAAAATACATTTATTTTACACCACCATTTTCATCCATGTCCAAAAGTGTTGCTTGTCTTTTGAATTTTTTATTAATTCTGTGCCTCATGGGATTCATTTCAGGGCCTTTGAAATGCATTTCCTGAAGATCTGTTCTAACTGAAAATTGGTAATTTTCCTGAAAACGTTTTTTTTTGTGTGTGTGTGTGTGTGTGTACATGTGTTGATTTTGTGAACACCATGCACATCAAGTTTTGTTTTCTTTCTTTCGTGAATGTGTACAACTGGACCGATGTAAATAGCCTTGCTGACACATATTGGCTGTAAATAAGGAAAATGTTGCTGTTATTTTTTTATTTAATGTCAGAAATGTTGTATGTCCAGCATAGATATATTGATAGCATTATTTACAAAACAAGAATTTTTGTTTTTCAAAAAAATAAAAAGTAAACAAAACTCACTCTTGTGATTTCATAATTGATGCAGTTTTTAGTGTCTTATGTCCATATTTGGTTTTACTGTAGTATTTCTTCCCAAATAACTTGAATTGGAAGCTTACCGTTGCAGACTTTATGGTATTGTAGACTTTATGTATTATAATAACACTTTAATACAATTTAATCTTGTGTTATATGCATAATTTCATTTGTTCATTTTTTTTTAAATCCACAGAACCTAGAGATGTCTTTGTGAGAATTACCCATTTTATCTGATGTGAGGCCATTGTTATGCAAGTGTAACACCAAATGTCACAAAACGTAAGTGTGAAAAATGTTTATTGACCAAAAAAAATTGCAAAATAAGATATTCAAAATATACCAACTCTTTTGATTCACCATGAGATAAATACATTGATAATATTTTTAATATTTCCTTAGATTATTCTGTGACGAAACAAGCTTTGGAAAACTGCCTCCAAGATTTTTTTTAATTGAATGAAAAGTTACTGAGATGTTGCCTTGCACAAACTTTAGTTCATGAAGGTTTACAGTTCACTGAACAGGCCTGGGACTAGAAATCAATCACTTTGAGAAACAAATATACTGTACCACCACATTTATTATATGAAAGTATTTACCACTAAAAGATCACAATAAAAATATTATTAGAAGATAATGATAGTATAATAGCATGGGTATTTCAAAGAGATTTCTCTGATATACCTTTGGAGTGACTCCATCTTGTACATATATATATTTTGCATATATATATAAAATATTAGTATCACCATCTGTTTATTAGAATTAAGATATGATGTGTGATAAACCGATTTTTATAGCAATGAAATAGTGTTAAGACTTCCTCAAAAGATCAAGTTGGAATTGGAGGGTAAGCTTCTTTGTTGATTTATCTCCTTTAAATGGTTTTGTCTAAACAGGAGCAGTCTGATGCATTGCATCTTCATTTGGGTTACGTGTTTGGTAACATTTTCATAGCACATGTCATCAAAAGAGGACAGAAAAACAAAAGGGACGCATTAAAGCGTCAAATGTCAGAATAAAAGAGCATTCATATCCCCTCTTTGCATCAGTCTACATTTTAGTGAATCAAAACCTTCACTGAAAGTCTTTCTCAGTCTCTCCTGAGGTTGTTCAGCCTCTCCTCTAAGTCAGCATCCGCATCTGCCAGTGTAGGCTGCGGTTCAGCTTTCTTCCCAGCTGCAACCGAAAGGCTTCCTCCGGTAGAAGGCAGGCCTGTTTGAAAGAAATAAAGTTAATATGAGAACGAATTTGGGTTAATATGAGAACGACAGAAACTCTGGTGTCATTTTGGCTTACTTGATAGTTCGTCAGACAGATTTAGACCCAGCTCATCCAGAACTTGAGAAACCACAGCATCACTGCATTTGAAGCAAAAAGAGTGCATGTCAGTCGAGTACAAAAAGTCTGGTATAGAGACTGTTCCAGATCTCTGTTCTGGAGCTACACTACTGATTTTGTTTATGTTTTGAAAAAAAAGTCTCCTTTGCTCACCAATGTAAAATAGATGTTTTCAATGCAAATATATTATATATATTTCAGAATTCATCCTAATATGCTGATATGGTGGAATCCTCACCTCTCCTCTTCATCGTCTTCATCTCCCATTGCATCATCGATTGCATCGTTCATCATCTCCTCCTTCATGTCCATGATTTCACTTTGGCGCTCAAACTCCATCATGATCTTCTGAATCTGTGGCAACTTCAACTGCATTGAGAGAATAAGAATTCACATAATCAAATAGATGCACAAGCTGTCTGTTGACAAGACAAATACAAACTGAGAATGCTACTGCAGATATACCTGTCTGTTCATGGTGGCCATGGCTTTAGTGACTCCTTTCATGGCCTGCGCCATGCTGTTATTTGATTTGAGGGTTTGGATTTTAAGGCTGACAGCTTGAATATTGGCTCTCATCATTATGAATTTCTTAACGTATCGTCTTGTGCGGACCAAGTCCTTAGCCATGATCTTCACAGCATCCTGTCGGTAAAAGAATATTACTTGCACTCAAGCGAGACTTCATGGATATGTCAGTAACAGAAACATATCAAATGAAAACTCTTCAAACCATCTGTCCTTGTTTGGCCATTTTCTTAATGTCAGCAATTATTTTCTTCTCCTGTTGCTCCAGCCTCTGGCGTTCTCTGTCTAGATCTCGCATGGCTCTGTTTAGCGCTCTCTGATTCTGTCTGAGCATCTCCTCCGGAGTCTTTCTTTTTCCAAACAGGAACTCCATCTGACACAAAAAAGGAGAGAAAAAAAGACCAGATTGTTAGGCGTTTGAAGCCGTTTAAACCATCATTAATTACTCACCTTCATGTTGTTCCAAACAACACATATAAACATTGATCAGCGAAAATGAACAGAAGCACAACCGAACCTGCTTGACGTGTGAGAATGGACCTCTTGCATAAGATCAAACGTGAGGCATAACACGAGAATGAACCTCATTGTTTCTCGCACATCTGTTTAACACAACTAATGTGTGTGTTGATGAATGTTTATATGTGAATAGAAGCCTAAATTCAGTCTGTTCATCAAAGAAAGCGATTGAGTTTCTTCTGAAAATTTTAAGTAAGACCACTCAATCCATATCATGTATTAGTTATATGATCTCTTTATGGACTTTTTGACGTGTCAGTGCAGTCAAAAAGATCTCCATTTGTGTTTTGAATATGAACGAAAGTCTTAGTTTAATCCCTTTAGGGTTTCCACAATCTGATAAATTATCTAGACAACAATACAGAAAGATGATTGTCATAGATAGGAATTCATATTTCCATTTCAGACTTAATGACAGTGACTCTCGGGCACGTGATGCTATGACATCATTCTTTTCAGGAATATCATGGTGGTTAATAGCTAGTCTCAAATTAAAATATTTTACAATATTGTTCTTTTCTCAGTTTAAGAAAAAATATCACTCCATACTATTTAGCTTTTATATGATACTGTTAATGACAATGTAAACTGTAAACACCGCCATAGCATTACACTCTGTGACTGACTCGAAAGGACACTCATAATTCAGACTCAAGCTTAAAAAAATAACATATTCAAATGATTATTCTTTTATAAAAATCACTCAAACTTTTCCTAAATAACATATATAATAATGAGGTCAGTTGCTAAAATTAGCTCAATAAAAGAAAGAAAAGCTGGAGGCCTTCATCTCTATCGTTTTTACCTTGCCCTTTCTTAATGTGGAAACCGTCCACCAGAGACAGAAATAGTTGAGCAGGCCAAATGTCACGCCGTCGTCTGTTTCTTTTATTCCTTATTCAAAGTTACAGTTCGTCGATCCACCCGATTGTTTTCCAGCTTCTTGCTTCTTCCGCATATGAATGTTCTTCCTTTGTAAAGATCTACGTCACAGGAAATGCGTCATACAATACTTTCAACAAACAACAGGTAGCCTAGGTGCATGTAAAACAATTATTGAATAAAAAAGTAAATAAAAAAAGATAGTCTACATTCATGACAGACTAAACTTATAAATTACAAATGGTTCTGTAAATTTATTTTGCTATACTACCGTTATATTCGTTTTTTTGTAATTATACGTTATTTATCTTGTGATCATACTTGCTGTGTATATTCAGCAATCAGAAACCTCTTTTTTATGTGGTCCTGAAACAATTAGAAAATGATATACTATGGCGAGCACAAGCATAAATGCTGTTAAAACCATGGTTAAAACTGTTTCTTTATTTAATACATTTAAGATTTTGTGAAATAACAATGCCTTGATTATTTTATTTATTATTTACTATTTTTTGGTAGTTTTAGGCTTTTTTATTATTATTATTATTATTATTATTTCCTTTATTTTAACCAGGAGAGTCACATTGAGATATTACTATCTCTTCTTCCAGAGAGACCTGGTCAAGACGGCAGCACAAGAAGTTTCATACACAAGAATCACAGAATAAAATACCACAATGTACACTTCACAAACAACATGGATAAAGACGAATTAAGAAAAACAGTTGCAATTGTCCTTTAAAACATTGAGAAAGAGACGTTTAAAGGAGGTCAGAGTTGGGAGTGCATCTAAATTCAATACATTTTGTAAATCATTCCAACTCCAAGGGGCGTAAAAAGAAAAAGCACTTTTACCAAATTCTGACAGTACACTTGGGACTTTTAACCGGAGATGAGAGCCAGACCTAGTTTGGTAGGTATTTGTGTGATAAATTAAAAGATTTGATATATAGGAAGGTAACTTACCTAAAAGTGCTTTTGCAATAAATAAGTACATGTGTAGTTTTCTCCTTTGATTTAAAGATATCATATTTATCATATTCTATAAGATAGCCTAAACATATTTAAAAAAGGGACATTTATGACTTTTTTATTTCTTATTATAAAATTGTATTGTTATTGTATTTATCAAATTCAATTTTTTATGTAAAATCAAATTATCACTTTTTTAGAGTGTAATAATAATAATAACATTTGTAAGATCACGTTGAAATTCTTCAACCTCTTACACTGCACATACCATCTCTTTATTTTGATATTCTACAATTCAAATTTTGATATTCTGCACTGTTCCAGTATTATATGACTTATAAAACACAAACAAATTCATATACAGTAATACAAAAAAAACCCCCACAATGGATAATTGGATTAAAGAAAATCTCCAAACAAATTTTAAAGTCAAATCTCCAGGAAAAAAACATAAAATAGGCACGTTTAAGTTATTTATACATACATACATCCATATATATATATATATATATATATATATGATGGCAAATGGTTAAAACACTTTTTTTGGATGATGAGAACAAATGTGTAGGCTACTGCCAGGACCTTCTGTGAACCATAGACTGTGAAAAAAAAAAAAAAAAAGAAAGAAAAAACATAAGCTATATTTGTAAATACAAGGCACATCGTTCATGCCCTTCAATGACAGTAGATGGCAGTACTGTCGTCGCATTCAGTGTAGTTGGTCTTCAGTGAATCAACAGAGGAAGAAAACCCGACAGAAGCACACAATGCAGTTTGACTGCTACGGGTTATCCACCCAGGCTTCATGTATTCTTTAGCCACCCAAATAAACTGAAGAAATCTATTTATTCCATTTTGACGATCGCAACGAAAAGCAAGCTTTCATAGATCCTTTTTCACGATACACTAGAGAAAGAAAACCGCTCCTGCTGCGGACACCGGCGAAATCTCCAGCTTGACCGCACTCAGTAGATCACAGAGCGGGCCGCGGAAGGAGGAGCCCAGCCTGCGCTGACGGGGCTGCGCTCAACATCCCTGACGGAGCAACTCCAGACCGAGGCCTCGAGGCCTGTTGTATATTATTATCGTTTTAAATGGAGGCTCGGACGAAAGCAGAAGCCAGAGGAAAATGGCCCTCTGTACAGCGCGAGTGGTGGGTGTGATTGGAAATATTGTCGTTGTTTTGTTCGTGTCTGTGCCTTTGAGTATCGACAGTAAAACAAGACGGAGTGGGTGTTAGTTTTGAGCTAAAAGAAGGTTTTATAGTTTAGTTGAGATTTAAGCCTATCGCAGTGTCCCCTTTTCTCATCTGGTCGTTAAAGAAAGCTGAAGGGCTAGTATGTATGATGTTTCAGCTGACGGGGTTTGTTTTTAAATCCGCAAATAGACAATTGGGTACATTCATTGGTTGCATTAATGTACCGAACTGAGTGATTAGTGTAATTTCCTTATTAAATGTGAAGTGCAAGGTGGGGTGTCAACGAAGCTCAGGCTAACGTTACATGGCTAGCTTGTTTTATTAGAGTCATAATAAATAGCTTTGGGCACCTTCGACAGATGTTTTGGGAGAGATGTAACGAGCTAGACAATTGTAAAACGGGTGATTGATCTTTTAAAATGACATTTGATAAATGATAAGGTGGTTCACGTAACGTTGGCTGATGTTTGCTCGCCTGGTTATTTAAGTTACACCGGATATATTATAATCGTTGAATAATTGGCAACATCACAATAACATAATTCTAATACTGTCATGTATTGTACAATAAACTAAAATGTTACGAATTTGGTCGTTTAAAAGCGAGTGTTTAATTAATCCGCGATCCTATCCTGGTTAGCTAGCGAAGTTAGCAAGCTAACATCGAGCGATTTAACTCGTCGCTTCATTAACCGATTTATCTGCTTCAGATTGAGAAAAGAAACAATTTGGCTAAAATATTTTAGTCTAAAAGGATCTTTTTTTGCGCCACGGTTGGCCTTTGTTTGTACCTTTTAATAAAGTTTACTAACTAAAACTCAGCCCTAACTTATAAAGTAGCATATTTTTGGGCAGATGTCATTAACATAATGTAGTTATAGTTTGTAATTTGAGTAAAAAAAATTTTTTTGTCTTTTAGTGAATATTCTATATGAAGAAAAATAGTTGTTTCCATCATAACTAATGCATATTTTCTTAGTTAAACAGCCATGTTGAATCTTTAAAAGTCCGACTACGCCACTCATGGGTAGTTTCTCCTTTTTCCTTCCCCAGATGAAAGTGACAATGTCTTGACAGAAAGACAGTAATTGGATTATCTAGAAGCTTTCATAATCGCTGTGTTATTGGATAAAACAGGCCCGGTGATGCCCAGACATGACTGAACTCAGACTGCAGTGTGCTCGCACCATACAGCTTCCACTGGACTCCATTAAATTATAAGACAGAAACCTTAAACCACAATTACATCTGAGATCAAGAGCACTGGTCCTGGAGGCGTTGGTTTTTATTCAGTAATAGTTTTAAAGTCTCCCAGGCAGGAACAGGGTGTGTTTTTAACAAGTGCCTTTGTACGGACATTGACATGGATGGTCCCAGTCGAAGCGGAGGCTTCAGGCAGAGCCGCCGCTCCCGCTCGCAGCGTGACCGAGAGCGGCGGCGGAGGAGAGCGGATCTCGCGGAGCACAGGGCCTCGTCGCCATCCTCGGCCTCGGACCAAGAACTCTGCAGAGGAGACTCCCTGCTTCGTGCCAATGGAGGAGAATGCAGACCCAGCTACCCTGGGGCCAGACACCGGCCTCCGCGTCGGAGGAAGCGAGAATCGGTGTCTTGCGAGGAGGATATCATCGATGGAT
>NW_024121122.1:12249892-12417392 GCF_016745375.1 Pimephales promelas
AAGATTAAATTTAGCTACATTTAAACAGTCAGTAAAACAAAGGTTGAATATTTGTTCTTCCGAGTAACAAACATGTATAGGGAGACCGGGGAGTGTTGTAACACTGTCACAAGTCAGAAAAGTTATCAATATCATACACTTGCATCATCATTCGCATGTTACTGTGAGCAACATTGGACATTGTATGACCAAAAAACAGAATTTCAGGAAGGAAGGTACATTTTTTTTTTTTATCAAGATTACTTTTTGCCTTGCAATCATTGTATTGTAAATGCAGTTTTTTTACTTGTAAAATTTAAAGTAGCCTAGTTGTTTATCTAGTTAATTTGATGCTTTGCATTCTAGCTAACTTCAAACTTACTTGCTAAAACATGTAGCCAAGTTATGACTGGATAGTTGTAATGGTTCATAAAAAAATGTTACAAATGTTTATGATAATTCCAAATATCAGATCCCCCATTAAAGGGACATTTCACTTTGAAAATAATTTTTGATATGTTTTAGCTTACCTCAAGGGCATCCAAGAGGTCAAACTGTTCTGGTCTGTCAGTCATATAATGGAGGTCTATGGTCACCACCTCAAAGAGCATGCACAGAGAAGTCCAAATTAAACATGACTTAATGACTCGTAAATGTAAGTACACATTGATGGCCTAAGACACGAAACGAGCTGTTTGTGTGAGAAAACGAACAGTATTTATATCGTTTTTACCTCTTGTAACCACATGCAGCCACAAAGCGCCCGTGCCCTCATTTCACTTGGACGTGGCTGTGGTTACAAGAGGTAAAAAACAATATAAATACTGTTCTATAACACTGTAATACGTACAGGATAATCAGTATCCGCCCCAATTAAACACATACATTTATTTATTTATTTATTTATTTATTTTGTGCACATTTGTAGAATGTATGTGCATCTCTGAAATGGTTCACTTTATATAAAATGATTATTCTTTGTTCTTCAAAAACATTGTGTGGATCTTACAGTATTTCAGCAAATTACCTCTCATTGTTACATCTATCCCCAGCCTGTTACAACTCACCTCAGTAGTGGGTAACAATAACTCTTTGTGTTTGACATTAACTCACATAATCTGTATTTGTGCTGTACGTGTCCAAGTGCATTATATTTTTAGCAGATAAATGTGGATACAACACATCAAATTCACAAACACAGATGCTCAAACAAGAGGTGTACTTTCATACAGTCTTCCCCTAATTTGTACGACAAGCAGCACACATCTGAACATGTTTCAAGAAACACCAGCTATTTTGAGTGATTCTGAAAAAAAGAAAAAGAAAAAAAAAAGCTAATTTGTCTCTTAAATGTTTCAATTTTGCAGCCAATGGCTACAGTCATTTTTTAGTCTGCAGTCAGTCCTGACTTTCACAGGAACGGATCATGAGAACACTGCAGATCCCTGGGGAACTAACCCAAGGTCAGATGCACAGATGCAGAGAAAAATGATTTTTCAAATTTCACACCAGAAAAAAACCTTCAGAGAAGGTCTTTAAAAAAGACTTTTGTCTGTACGTATACCAGTCATTAAACAAAACTTGAAATTATAACGTTGGGTGCGTAACATCGGACAATAGGGCTTTTTGCATTTTTATTTCTGTGACATTTCTGCGTTATATTCTTTATTTATTCATTTATTTTTACCAGATGATTGTTTCCTGAAATATATTAGTAAAATACAACCAAAAACTGTAGGCTAAATAAATGCACGCTGTCTCTAAACATTCTTTGAGAACATTTAGTGGCCAAAAGTGCGGAGCGACGATTTGACGTCAGGAGCTGCGGACACCGACGAGTGCGCTCAGACACATCTGTCAAATATCCAAACAGTGTGTGTGGGGTCTTGCGCACCTGACATAAAGTTCCCGCGTAGAGCTCCGCATTCACCGCGAGCGCAATGAATTACAACAAGTCTGGCAGTGTCAGCGGTCCGTCCCGTAGCAACTCCGGTTCGGTGGACGAGCTTGTGATAACATCGACTTTCGGGACGCTGCTGTCAGTGGTTTACATCGTTGGAGTTTCGGGAAACGTCTACACCCTGGTAGTTATGTGTCATTCCATACGCTTCGCCACTTCCATGTACATCTCCATCATCAACCTGGCGCTCGCGGATCTTCTTTACCTCTCCACGATTCCTTTTGTCGTGTGCACGTACTTTCTGAAGGACTGGTATTTTGGAGATGTGGGATGCAAGATACTGCTAAGTCTGGACCTGGTAACTATGCACGCGAGCATCTTTACTCTGACAGTGATGTGTATGGAGCGATACCTGGCAGTGACTAAACCATTGGATACCGTGAAACGCTCCAAAAGCTATCGAAAAGCCATGGCGTGGGGAGTTTGGATTTTATCCCTCGTCCTAACTCTTCCATGATGGTCATGGTTAACCAGACTACTAAAACAACCGCAGATGGAGGGGTGAAAAGAATGTGCGCACCCACCTGGGCACCCCAGGCGTATAAATTGTACTTGACTATCCTGTTCTGTACGAGCATAATGGCGCCAGGGCTTGTAATTGGTTATTTGTACACCAGGCTAGCCAAGACGTACCTGGAGTCTCAAAAGACGTCGGCTGTAAATAAAAGCAGCAAGCGCTCGCCAAAACAGAAAGTTTTGATAATGATTTTCACGATAGTGCTCGTGTTCTGGCGTGTTTTCTGCCCTTCTGGATATGGCAGCTTGTCCCCCTGTACCACAAGCCCTTCAGTTTAGCCTCACACACGCACACGAGCATCAATTACCTCGTGGCGAGTCTGACCTACAGCAACAGCTGCATCAATCCGTTTTTGTACACGCTCCTGACCAAAAATTATCGAGAGTATCTTAAAAACCGACACAAGAGTTTTTACCGCTACACGTCATCATTTAAAAAGCGCCCACCGAGCTTGTACTCTTGGGGAAAGTCTGCGTCATCCAGTAATCAGTTTGACTTCAACTCTGAGACGCTTGTCATGGCGCAGTTAAAGGTGATGCAGTGAAGAGATTGGAAAGCCTAACCCGACCCGTTCGTGTAAAGGTAAGCACGATTCTTCAGCTAGGCATTTCAACAAGCAAACTCCAAAGCTTTTCTATTTTTTTCTAACTGAAAAAAAGAGAAAAATTACAATCACACATATTACTGTTCCACATTACATTAATATCCACTAAATACCTGTCAAGGCCATATAACCTTATTTGAACGATGAACAATGTTTACAGAGAAATGCTGAGAATTGATCCCCGTCCATTCACAAAACAACCAACTCATTCATATTTTCCACTTTAGCTCGAACCTTATTTTATCCAGTGCACTAATGCCACATCCTTTGAATACTTCATGGAAACATGTTCAGAAAAGTGACATCCAAGCAGGACTGTCTTGATTTCAAGGCCTAAGAGATACCCCTGTTGGATATCACTTTATTTTACCATCCTTTTCCCCCATGTATATTATTATAGTAATTAAAATAACTGGGTAATAACTACTAACCCTGAACCTATAGCTAAACCTAACCTTAACCCATGTAGTTTCCTTATATTATCCAGTACTTTCTTAAGTATACTGTAAGTGCACTAACTGTAAAACAAGTGTGCAACCCCCTGCAGAAACAATTGAAAACATACGGCAGGCGCGTGGAAAAACCCTTTGGTGGAAACACGGCCCAACTCTGATCGGTGCTTCAGAGAGGGAGCGCTTCAGAACTCCTGACATGATATTTAGATACACTATTCAATCAATATATTTGTTTGACAGGGAAGCTGTGCGCAAACAGTAATATATAATATTTTTCAAAAATAAAAAAACACCCCAGAATAAAAGGCACTTTCTCTCCAGGAATAAAAAGGGCAGGTTCTCAATACATGCCTGCATCCCTTTATGACCAGCATGTACCCATCCTCTGATGGCTACTTCCAGCAGAATAATGCACCATGTCACAAAGCTCGAATCATTTAAAATTGGTTTCTTGAACAATGAGTTCACTGTACTAAAATGGCCCCCACAGTCACCAGATCTCAACCCAATAGAGCATCTTTGGGATGTGGTGGAACGGGAGCTTCGTGCCCTGGATGTGCATCCCACAAATCTCCATCAACTGCAAGAGGCAATCCTATCAATCAATATGGGCCATCGTTTATAAAGAATGCTTTCAGCACCTTAATGAATCAATGCCACGTAGAATTAAGGCAGTTCTGAAGGTGAAAGGGTGAACACATTATTAGTATGGTGTTCCTAATAATCCTTTAGGTGAGTGTACATATACATACATGCATACCCACACACATATACACACTCTCTTCAGTTGTCCATTCTGTGCTTGGACACTAAGAAATGACTCAACAGACAATCTGGGCTAAATTGCTTTCCCACCTCACAATATGGTGGCATTTGCCGCTTAGAGCTAAACTGGCCTATGCATATTCATATATTTGAACTCTGAGCATAATGCATTCAGTCAATGAGTCTGGCATATTTATGGGAAACACTGATATAGAAAAGTGTATATCAGGTGGTTATAGTGACACTTTACACTCAATATTCTTAGCATAAAATAGAAACCATGTAAACTTGCCAGGAACATCAGAAGAAGAAAAATACCACAAAAGGTCATGCTGATGATCTGTGGTCTTAGTCGTAATCAATAATATCAAGATTAACAACAGCAAGTCAGTAGATAATCCATTTGGATGGCTAAAAGAACACACTCCTGCATTGTTCTATTTTGGTTCTCAATGTCAGGAAGGACTCAAAGGTATTTCAATTGTGTAAAGTGGGGATATATTCACTCACACCATCTATATCTGGCAGATCCAAGGATGTGGAAGGATAAAATTGATTCTCACAGCCTCCATTTCTCTGGAGACAAAAGAACAGAAGCCACACAACTGGGGCCTGATGCTGTCATCAAACTCAAGAGTACGATGACGCTCAGACCAGGGTCATACATGTACAAAGTTATAGAATTTCTTGAGCAGCTCAAAGTGCCAAGCCTCATGCTGGCAAAACACACCAAACATGGTTTATCATGGAAAGATTAGCTCAAGAGTGGAAGAACTGAGTCTGATGTCAAGAGAGAGCATATCACTTTACTTAATGACACTTTAGAGAAAACACTCATTTTAAAGAAAGCCCCCTTTATAAATTGCACAACCAAAGATTGAAGGCACCAGTCAAACGTTTCACATTTCCTTTTGTATTTATCAGTCTCTACAAAAAAATTTAATAAATCACTATCTCGCCTTGCGTGTTATTGTTGGGCTCTTCAAGTGGGTAGTCATAGGAAATTGCATGACTTAAGTGTAAACAGTGAGGAATGTTGTATCGCCAGAGGGAAGCTTGTGTTACTGTAGCCCTCTATCCAGACTTTCTTGTGGTCGAACTACAAGCTCCAATGGGTCCTCCATTTGTTTCGTTGCATTATTTAATTAGTAACATCTGTTCTTCAAAACCGTAACTCCTACTGGCAAACCCTTGCTTCCAAAAGCCATGCAAATCAGCTGTGATTTATACCAGCATCAAAAGTTGTGTCAGTAATATTTATGAAAATAATAGTTTTTTTTCAGAAAGGATGCATTACTGCTCTTTTAATTCAGTACTGAAAAAGACATATGACTGTTTTCTCAAAACATTATTAATAAGAAATGTTTCTTGAGCAACAAATCAGCATATGAAGATGGTAGTAATGATGCAGTAAACTCAGATTTGCCTTCACAAGAATAAATTTAATTTTAAAATATATTCAAATAGAAAACAATTTGTAATAGCATTTTACAATATTACCATTATTTAATAATAATAATAATAATTCATTGCATTTATATAGCGCCTTTCTGGACACTCAAAGCGCTTGACATAGAGGGGGGTCTCTCCTCAACCACCACTAATGTGCAGCATCCACCATAATTTAAAACCATTAGTTGAATAAATGCAGCCTTGATGCACATAAGAGACTTATTTTAAAAACGCAGTACATCCTCCCCATATTTCAAATCAAACAAGCACATTTACACGCATGAAGCACATTCGACATGTTCAACCTCATCATCTCATATAAATGCAGCTCATCATAGATAAACATGCAACGCAACAAGATATGGACGGATTGTATTTCAATCTATTGTATACAGTGACAATAAATCAGTGGTTCAGCCTAGTCACTGAGGGGATCGTGCCCTGAGACACAAGACTGTGATTGCTGTTGGTAAAACTGACTTGTTTTGCATAAACCTAAAACGACCATTTTATGAAGAGTCTTTGAACACTTGTTAATATTCAGCCTTACAGAGTAGCTAAAGCATGAATGAATTAGCAACTGGAAAAGGGACATTACTAACCAAGAGAGATTTCCAATTAAACTATTAATGATGAAACAGGAAAAGCAAATAAAGCATCGGCCAAAATTCATGAATCGTCATATTTGAGCAGACTTGGAAAAACAAGGAGCCTAAAGAGACTGCTTTTTCTATTATAATAAAGCTGATGTGTGCGTTTGAATAATGGGCATTAAATGCACAAGCGGATTCAGAATGCGTCTAAAATTCTAGCTTAACATGCTACGTTGTCCTTTTTTATTCATTAAAATTCACCACAGGTTGACAGATTCATAGCATAAGGTCTGAAAAACATACTTTTGAGACAATTTTAATAGTTACCTATGCTTTACATGAAGTAATAACCATCCATTTTAATTGGGCCAGTAAACAGAGAAGCCAATTAGCTCAACACAAGTGTGTTGTGATTGGCTGCACTTGACTTTTACCACATGATGTCAGTGTAATTATATCTAACACACTTGAAGGAAGGAATGTTTCCAAAAGCTCACCAGATACACAATACAAAATTCCATACTTGGCACTGGAAAGTTAGAGACATTCAAAAAAAAAAAAAAAGCGAGACATATAAGGTCAACTTTCTCTCCTTGAATATTACAACACACTCGTGTATCAAAGATATCAAAAAAAGTTCTCTTAAAAAATTCATTCAAGTAGAAAGACATATGTGAAGGAATAAAATGTTCTTTTAGTTATCCGATAAGTTCATATTTCATTAGAAGCATATGCAGTTTTAGAAAGCAATTCTGCAAAGAATTTTTTTTCAGTTGGTGACATAAGCAGAGATATCTGACAATCAGGTTCCCAACCCTTTGTTTTCATTACATACACCTGTTCAATCATCCCATTTGTGTTGTCTGTCTAGACAGTGATTTAACTATAATAATATAAAAGATTTTAAAGAGTGAAAAACAGCCAGGAAAGAGAGAGTTCAATTGTAAAGAAACACCTTCCAAACTCCAAAGATATATGTCTTTAAAATGACAGCAGTTCAAGTAAATCTCCTGAAAACTCCTCTTAAATTAAAAACAGAGACAAAACCCATTTGAGCACAGGAAATCCCAAACATTTTTCTAATGGGACAATAAGGGTTTTTTTATGCCATGAACCTGACTGTTGAAAGTGCCAGAGAGTGTTTCAGCATTTTTCTTTGTTTCCCCTAAGGTTACCGTCACTCGTCCGTTCGAGACAGATGGATCCTACGGCAGGGAGGGGTCATCAATGGCATAATCGGGGTCACATGTGAAAGACACCGTAATGGCATATCGTGTGCCCCAAACGACCTTCTCCACATGGTGGAGGTTCTCAGAACCGGATGAGAAAAAAGATACTCGACCTGCAGGAGATGAAAGGAGAGGGACGATGACATAGAGAAACAAGAAAAAAAAAGGTTGAAGTGATATGCGGAAAAACTGCACATGAAGAATGCTAACATCAGGCTAAAGTCAATCATGATGTTCAAACTAAGGATTTTCTACAGATGTTCCACCCTTATGATTAAAAAGTAGTTTTAAGTTGTATCTGAATTTATATGTTTGTGTTCGACAATTATCGTTGCATTTCATGTTGACCAGCATACAATAAATCTGAGTGTTGATGGAAAAAGGTTCCAAAGCCTCACAGTTGGTGCTGGGATAATTACTAACTAAAACATGCTAATTTTGCTTGGTTGGATTGTTAAATTCATTTTAAGACTACATTTTTAAGAAGAAGACAGGAGGCCTTTGCTAAAGTTGATTTTTATGTAAATTACCTTCATTATGTCTACCTGGACTGGCCTTTGTAGACCTTGTTTTTTTGAAAAACAAAAAAAACAAATTTGAAGTGGAAATGCATGTGTAAAATTCTATGAATAAATGCTGTATGTTGAACCGCACTGCTGGAGGAATATCCATAATGCATAGATCCTGCAATCGGAAAGAAAGCCCGAGTAATTTGGAAGTATTAGGCGATGCAATTGGAATTCTGTAATGGAAAAGGATGGAAGGAAAACGCAATATATGCCAAAGTGGAGAATGGTTAATAAAAACAAGCATGATTTAGGAGGGTAAAAGTATGACTTTGTAAAGCACTATTCAACATGTTCAGTCCTGAATTTTTACAGGGGATAAAACACAAATCTAATAAAAGTAACAAACTCTTTCAGTGACGGAAGCATGGTCAGCTTTAGGTTGTTTTGTAAATTATTCCAAGCAACAGAAACATCAGATTAAAAATCTTATTTTTGAAGATCAGTTCAGACCTGAGGAACTTTGAGGTAAAACATGTCATTTGAATTAAGATTATAGCATGCATTTGTATTAAATAAGCTTAAAGACAAATAAGGAGTTACCTATACATGAAATAATGCCAATTATGGTAGTCAATGGGAATGAGATCTGTTTGATTAAAACATTCTTCCAAATATCTTCCTTTGTGTTCAGCAGAACAAATAAACACATAGAGGTTTGGAACAACATGAGGGTGAGTACATACTGACATAATTTTCATTTTTGGGTGAACTAACCCTTTAAAACCTTGAGGATACAGAGATGGTAACTCAGACTTATCATATAAAATGCAGTGAAGAGTTTGATAAAACACTGTGGAAAAACAATATCCAGAAGTGTTTTTAGATAGTGTACTGAGCATTCATTTGAAGCAGATTAAAGTCCAATAGTGGTAAAAACGTTGCAAACCCCAAACATTTCCTTGCAGTGAAAGAAAAAGTTATGTTTCTGAAATAAAAAAAATTAAGCTTAAGTTTAGAAATGATTTAATCAATATGAAGCTTAAAATATAAATGAAAGATTACTCATCTATCAAAAAGAAAACTCAAGCACTTAGAACTTGCAACACATTCTATTTTTGTTCCCTAGGACTAGGATGATATAATATCAAAAAAATTCCTTGGTAGAGCTTTGGAATTTGAAAATATCATTCATTTGGTTTTATATTTAAAACCAGTTTAAGTTGACAGGCGTATCTGTACAATATCAAACACTGATTGTAAGTATTGAAGTGCTTGTAAAGCACAAAAATAAATGGCAGTATCATAAACAAAATTGATACCTAGCATTGGGAATGTTAAAGAGATATTACAAAGAAAATAAAATGGGTCCCAAAACAGAACATTGTCTCCTTTAGAGACTGAAACTTTTTTTTTTGCGTAGAACACTGATACAGATGAGACGATTTAGTCTTATGAGCCGCGGGCTGGTTCTTTTTTAGTAAATTAACACAGCAACATTTGATTATTTTTAGAGTATCAAACTGTATTTATGTCACCTCTAAAAATTCTTGAGATTGTAAATGTAAGAATACTTGCATTGATTGTTTTAAATCAGTTCTGTCAAAATGGGAAAATTGTTTTATAAATCAATAGTTTGTCTACATCACCTCATTATTGATTCTCAATTATTAAGTGAACAAATTTCAATTAATTGATCATAAATTATTTTCTTATGGTGCTATTATTGAGATTTACAGCAAGAGGAAATGAGTATTTTAAACTAGACCCTTTCAATAAAAACATTCCTCCCTAAAATGTTAGATTTTACAGTAATCCATGCAGGTTGTAGCTGGACGGATATTATTAAAAACCGCATGCTGCCTCCATGCTAATTAGCCAAGTCTAATTATGTATACTTCAACTGAAGATGCACAAGGAGACATTTGCTAAACAGGATATTTATGCAAATTACCTCCGTTGTGTCTGCTTCATTCTGACCCTCGTCGACCATTTTTGATTGTGAAAGCTACATTGAATCTCATTAAAATGTTACAATGATGCTACACGTTTAAGAAAATGAAACGTTTCTGAAGGAAAATGTATAATGCCATAAAATCTGCAAGATGCCCAGGGACATCTGGAGTATTAGGCTAGAAAATTTTAAATCCAGATTACAGTGTTTGCATGGAAATTAGAAGAGGAATGATATCAAGCAAGAGAGAAACTGGCTAAAAACACCATATAGAAATTTAACAAATCAACAAATTAAGCATGAAAAGCTCAGAGAAGAGCTCATGGTTGGTCAGCATGTTGTCATTTAACTTGGTTCACAGGGAAACAATAACATGGCAATTATTTCCGAGTTTCTAATGATATGATTTGATTGTGTTTCCATGGAGAGGAGTTTATTTTAAGAAACATTTTATCTCAATACAATGTAGAAATTGATGTGTCTGTATGTTGCAAAAAACATTAAAATGTTTTTGAAGCTTAATCATGAAAAACAGTTTTGGTCGCCCAGTGAACCGACTAGCCTTAAAAGAACATACTGATGTTATTAGTAGGTAAAATGCAAAGAAATCGATATAAGAGAAATCGATAAAAAAATAAATGCATACTATAAGGTCAAAACATGACAGTACCTCACCACTTCAAGGTCTTCTGCTTTTAAAAAAGCGTCACTATATTTGCACATCAAAACAGTGTCACATCTGAAACTGCACCCATTTCCTTTCGTCTGCCACCACAGATATAAAACACCAAAAAAAATTGTCAGGTTTGTTTTTCCACCTGACATTGAACATGCACCTGTTGCCTTCTTTAAACTCCTCAGCTGGTTCTAACTGAACTTGCTAGGCCAAGAGCACGTTGCTCCTCTGTGCCTCAAATCAGGAGATGCAGCTGTGATCCCACAGGATTCATCCAGCGCCAGGCGTCAATTTTCCTAGTGCGTCAAAAATAAAGTGCTTTTTGCCCCATGCAATCTCATCTTAAAATATGACGTCATTTTCCACACTCTTCTTATGCCTGTATCAGCACCCCCCTTTCTCATCTCACCTCTGTCATCCTCCATCATATTAAGCACTGTGTATCTCAACAGGCCAATATCTCTACTCACATCCATCATGGAAGAGGGAGGTTGATTGTCAGTCTAGTTATAATTACAGCCTGCATGTTCGACAGTTATACAGAGTAATAATTACCGTAGTGAAGATCAGGGCTCATCAGCCACACCTGATGGAAAATCAATGCACCAACAGAGCACACTGCTCCTGCCACCCACTGAACAGGAACATGTTCCACCTGCTACATCCACGACACTGTATCTCAATTAATTTAAAACTGGTGGCAGGCATTCAAAAATCATCACCCTTGCTGGAGATGGGGCACGGCGGGAGGGAGAAATCCAGAGCTAAAAACACTGAGGTCTGATGAATAATGCATTAAAATGGGTATTTTAAGCCTAGAACATCAGATCAGTGACACTATATATATATATATATATATATATAATTTGCTTCAGTGCATTTAGGAAGACAATGTCTTGAACTACAAGTCTGAGTATTTCACAATCTGCTCAGTTACTGAGATTTTCTCGCAGAACCATTTCTAGGGTTTACAAGGAATGGTTTGAAACGGGAAAAACATCCAGTATGCGGCAGTCCTGTGGGCAAAAATGCCTTGTTAATGCTAAAGGTCAGAAGAGAATGGGCCGACTGATTCAAGCTGATAGAAGAGCAACTTTGACAAATAACCACTTGTTACAACCGAGGTATGCAGCAAAGCATTTGTGAAGCCACAACACGTACAACCTTGAGGCGGATGGGCTACAACAGCAGAAGACCCCACCGGATACCACTCATCTCCACTACAAATAGGAAAAAGAAGCTACAATTTGCAAGGGCTCACCAAAATTGGACAGTTGAAGACTGGAAAAATGTTGCCTGGTCTGACGAGTCTCGATTTCTGTTGAGACATTCAGATGGTAAACAGAATGAGAACATGGATCCATCATGCCTTGTTACCACTGTGCAGGCTGGTGGTGGTGGTGTAATGGTGTGGGGGATGTTTTCTTGCCACACTTTAGGCCCCTTAGTGCCAATTGGGCATCATTTAAATGCCACGGCCTATCTGAGCATTGTTTCTGACCATGCCCATCCCTTTATGCCCACCATGTACCCATCCCCTGATGGCTATTCCAGCAGGATAATGCACCATGTCACAAAGCTCGAATAATTTCAAATTGGTTTCTTGAACATAACAATGAGTTCACTGTACTATCCTATCAACAATATGGGCCAACATTTCTAAAGAATGCTTTCAGCACCTTGTTGAATCAATGCCACACGTAAAATTAAGGCAGTTCTGAAGGTTAAAGGGGGTCGAACACAGTATTAGTATGGCATTCCTAATAATCCTTTAGGTGAGTGTATATATCTTAATAATGTCAACACCTGGGAAACAGGCAGTTTCTATTTATTACTGTGTTTCACCACAAATTGCCTATAACACAGCTTACAAATCCACTTAGAATAGATTAATGCTACTTTTTGTATAGTTTTCAGTGAAATGTCATCCTTCAGAGCATCTGCCAGTTGCTGCAGAGATATTGGAGGGAGAATTGAATGATATTCAAGTCAGGTGATTAAACTGACCACAGCAGATGTTGAAGTTCATCTTGGTGCTCCAGCTGTCCAGATTTTATGATTATTAATGGCACCATATTTTTCAAATATTAGCATTGAATCTGTGATTAAAGTTTTAGCAATTGTGGCATTTCATGGATGTTGGCCAAGTTCTCTATGATATGAAATAAAAAAAAATGAAAAAGAGAGAAAGAGACAGAGATAAAATGCCATACTTACTGTACTTTAAGTAAATAAGCTAATGTTGTTTGCTGTTCAAACTTGCACACACGTTAGATATCCAAGAGATTATAATGTAAGTCCAAATCTTCAGCCCGGTCTACCTTAATTTCCTGTTTGTCAAGCTTTGAGAGATACATGTTGTACCACCAACTAAATATATAAAATGTAAACAAAATAATATCTGATCACTCACATAAATACGCACACATATTTATGTCAGCACCAGTACTGTTCTACAGGAAATAAACACGAAACAAATTAGATCTCTTTAATGTTTCTCTAAAACGTGATTGGAGATCTTAACGTCTCAAACTGTGTGCATTACTCACCTAATTCTCCAATAATCCAATTATCTGAGCTATATTCATATTCATTTAACAGGTCAGTATTGTGTTTAATCATTTGTTTCTGTTGTATTTCTCACAAAGAACATGAAAAATCTAAGACTGTTGATACTTCTTGTATTAGACTAACTTATCTGCTCGGAAACAAATGATCACACATTTTTAAGTAAACGTTATATAATACATGACAAAAATATGTTGAATTTGCCGTCCATGGTCTGTCAGCGTCAGGTTTATAATGGACCCGTGCTGCTGTGGAGATGCTGTGGCACGTGTCGAGTTTGAACTCAGTGTAATTCTGCTGTAGTTTCCGGGTCCCTTTCGATAACGTCTACTTCGAATTGAGTAGCTATACGTAGGGGGGAAACTCATTTTCCTCGAATTCTGAAGTTTAAAAAAGTAAAACTCATTTTGCAGCTGCACAGCTTGCACAGTAAGAGTCTGGCACACTCATTGGCTGTGCTGCGGCAACTGCACATCCAATGGCGCGGGTGGTTCCAGTGTGTGTGCCAATGAGCTATCATTTCGTCATACACGTCAGATATAATTGCATTTGCAAAATAAAAAGTTTATGCTTAGTGCGGCCTCTTTCCTGCTTATATATTTTTATCATCAAGCCAGCACTCTTAAAAATTTAAGAGCAATCATTGAGTGAAGCCTTCTCCTATCTCCATTCAGTCATACACGTCAGAGCCATAAGTGGCATGGCCTTAGCCCATAAAGGCCCCTGAAATACCCATTATAGCCGATTTCATCTCCTTCAGTGACATACTTCACGTCTCTCTGTCCTCTGAAAAATGCTTTGCCGTCAAATCCAGCTATACAGAGAGTGTGCATCTGTCGGCGGATTTCGCCTTTGTTCCAGAAGCAGTCTTCACCTGTCGCCTCTCTGCTGTTTCTATCCGGCAACATATCCTTTGTTTGCTTTTTTCGGTCTGTGCGGGCATGCCCGTCGCAGCTCACTCTCTCCCAAGATGCCGCTTGTGACGCCGCTTCCACTGCTCTTCCTTTCCCCGCCGTCCTGCGGCCTGGGAAAAAGAAGCGCCGCAGCCAGCGTCAACCGGAGGTGATGGAGATAAACGAGCCCACACCAGCCAGCAACTCCATCCCCGGTTCTGTTCGAGGGAGACCAGCGTGCAGGTACAGGATCCTCTGTCTCCTCCATGGACAGCGCAGCGGAGAAGGGCTATGAGTCATTGTCGCACCTAGAGGAGGCCGTGGCTGCTCATCTCTGCCCAAGCACTGCGGCTAGTTAGAGAACTAAGGCGGTGCATCCTGTGAAGCCATGCAGATGCACTTCAGCTCTCGCTGGACGCGCTTTCGCCGCCTCCGGCCAAGCTGCTTCGGCCCTGGACACGATGGCGGTGTTGCAGGTCTACCAGGCCAAGCTTCTACAATCTATGGACAAGACTGGCCCAAGTCCTTCCAGGACCTGAGGAGTGCCACGGACCTTGCTTTGCGGGCTACCAAAGCTATGGCGCAAGCCATCAGGAGTAGTATGGTGATCATACATATCGTGCTCAAACACCACCTGTGGCTCATGCTCACGGACATCAAGGAGGCGGATAGAATGGTGTTCCTCGACGCCCCGGATTCCAGGTCAGGCCTCTTCGGCCCGGTGGATCCCTTATACTGTGATTATATTATAAATCACAATATAAGGGTATCAGGTCCCCGTGTTAGGCGGCCCATCCCAAAACGTGTGTCAAACCCTAGCCACCCTGGTTATAAACACAATAAAGCGAGTTTTCGATTCCGATTCACTCACAGACCCCCAAAGTTTCAGGCGGTTATAGAGACTTCGGTGACAAGAAACGTAGGTCACGTGCTTCACTCCAAAACGCACAATCTGATATCATGTAATTTAGTCTCCCCCTCCCTGTAGACTAAATTACATGAACCCTTTGGCTGTTCACACTATTTTGTTCAACACCTGTACATGTACGCACAAAAGCATATATCTTATCTGCAGTCACCTGCCATCTTCTAACACCTGGCATCAAGCTTTAATGGGTTCAGAGAGCACTCCATGATCAAATGTCAGGCTGAATGGCAAAACACCTCTCACTGGCCCAGTGGGGATATGTGGGGACAGATTTTAAAAGGAGGAACCTGACAGTTTCTATCATCATTGTATGATGCCACAGAGTGCACCTTGGAAAATAGCAAACATTATCCACTCAAAAGTGACAGATTCTAATAAAGAGCTGAAAGGTAAATTAATTCACAGGCACGAGCCAAAATAAAAGCTTCTCCGTGCAGACCAAATAATCAGGCAGCTATTCATGGATGGCGTCATCATGGGACATCAAAATGCCAGGCTGAGAAAACAAAACAATTAGTCAATGCAAAAGATATGTAAAACAAGTCAAATTGGTTTTGGAGTGTGGCTGAAATCATTGCAATAGAGGAGAGAGCCTTAGCAAAATTCCATATTACTGTAATTCATGGTGGCATCCAAAAAGTGATAACTGTTGCCAATCCTTTCGCACTTCAGTGCAACTGCAGAACCACTTAAATGATTCAGTAAATGGACTCCAGTGTGTGAAAGAACCTCAGTAATGCCAATTTAATAACCTCAAAGTTTATACACACTACCAGCAGTGTATCTTCACGACAGGTTATCAACTTGTTTTAGTACATAGCTATAAGTGTACTTCCTGTAGAAAGACACAATGGTTAATTTGCAATTTCCCCTTCCCAATAGAATGGAAACTTACCATGTTATGCAAAACTATCATTCTACATTGCACATTATATGCCACATTAGGCAGAGTTACCAGGCAGAGCGTGACTGATCTTAATTTAAGCAGACGTAACACATTGTCTGGTAAGAGGTTGTTTGAATCCAACAAGGTAGAGTTTAGCTTTAAGCATTTTCATACATATATTAAATTTGTTTCATTTATATTATCGTACACTGTAATTCACAGGTTTGGGCTTGGGCTTAAAGGGAAACCATTAGTAGAAAACCTCTAGCATTTTTAAATTACCATGCTTTCCACCCTCATATCCCCCTGAGACGAGAGATTTATGTATTTTTTGTCTGGAAAAAAATTATCCGATGATGCAAAAATTGTCATTTTGTGCCATCGCAGGATTTTTTGGCGAGAGGTTTAAAGACTACATTCAGTAGTATGGGCTGTTCCGCATATTTTCAATATGTCCGGCCGTCGATGTCCGGGATTCAGCTTTTGCTTTCTGCAGTCGCCATTTCACTGTTTACATGGGCAGCTTTTTTTTCAATCTAACTGAATTCATTCCGATTGGTGAATCTGAATTGTTTACATGAACGCTAAACAAGTGATCGGTTGATGTGCATTTTAACATTGCTAAGAAAATTGCAGATGTGGAAATAATGCATAACAGTGGTTTCCTAAATATCATAAAACTTCAAATAGCAGAGTCCCAAATAGGCGCCTGTCTCTTTTGCACACCTGGTGTTACGACCCAGTTCCACCCCGGCCGCGCGTGCACTCTCTCCCTCGCGCATGGCAATCAAATAAATTCTAATAGAATTCTAATTGAATCCTTATCTTGCTTGACCACATTGCATTACTTTCATGCTTTTATACAAATCCCGATGATGTGTGTGATATTGTGTGCATTTACCGGCCCGTGGCTCCACAGTTCTGTTGCTATTCGGGTCCATGAAGACAAACCGTCCACCACCAAACTCCAAACCATAATCGGACAAGTAGAGCAAAGATGTGTAGTCAAAAGATCCATAAGTCTCCTGTTAAAAAATAACAATAATAAAAAAAAAAATCCACATTTTAAACCCCATTAACATTTCTGTAAAAAAAAATCTCAGCATGAGCCTAAAGCAATAATTAAGATGTTTTAATAATCTTAGTTGGGTGGGGAGAACCAAATGGATCATGACATGATATGTAAAGGGTTTTTTAGTTAATCTCTGTTGATTGAAAAATGTATTAATTTAATTAAAAAAAAAAATACATTTAAAAAAAAACTAGTAAAACCGAAGATTTCCTGGCTTAACGAAAAACAGTGGTATAATTTAATAGCATCCCTGGGACTTTAAACTCTGCTCTGCTTTATGAGGGAAATCTATTTAGTGATCCCAAACCACACAGGCGTCACTTCTCTGCATGTCGGGCCACACTTTTAACTACTTTAATCTAATCTAGGATTTAAGGCTGGCAATATTCCGGCAACGGCACGTTGTTTCCAGTGTTTTTTCAGAGACTGATTAATGAGGAATATTCCACACACCTACCGCAGAGGGAGTACATTCAGCATTTGAGACGCTTATTTGCTTTTATTATTCTACCAATGCCAAAATATCATCCCACAACCCATATGGATAAACCCTACCAGCACATTATCACTTTGGTGTAATGCATTTCTGACTAAACACGAGTCGATTCAAGTGAATTGTAAAATTGTATAAGCAAATGACAGATGATGACGCAATGTGGACAATTACATTTCAAAAACAAACCAATAGGAGCAGCCACAAGCTACAACCTTCTCAATCTGTTTATATTTTTGCATCTCATCCAACATGAAGAAATCCAAAACACAAAAGCACTTTATCTTCAATGTAAGCAGTTTATTCCTGTGTTACAGCCAAGCGCATAAACCTTGCCTGCAAAGTTGAAATGATCACTTTGATTAAAATTACCCTAATGGCCACATTCATAAACGCACAACCAACTCAGAGATCAAAGGTACTTCTAAAGACCAGAGATAAATTAACTTAGACTTGTTTTTAAATCCCCTCAAGACCTAATTTCAACAGCTATAAAGTTATGTAGGAACATTAGACCGATTAAAAATAAAAGCACATCTTTTTAAGGCAATGTTGTTGCGATTTTTCAAGTCTGGCCAAATAAAGAATTCAGGTCCTAAACATGCTTTACTAAACATTGTTTTGGGTGCATATATTGCTGAGCACTTCCAGCGACTGGCAACATGGTGATTTTTTTTTTTTTTTTGGAAATAAAACACAAAAACAGCTATAGCTATGCAACAGTCATTCTGAATGATTTGAAAACTGGCATGTGGCGTCTTTGTCCAAGGTGCTGTGATGGTCTATGATGATATTCACACATCTCTAAATACAAGGCCACTGTCTTGCCAAAGAAGTTTGAGCAACTATTACATAATGACTTGTTTGCCTCATGGCTCAAGGTCCTAGGTTTTTCTCTCAACCTCTATAAAAGCACAGTATAACTCTCTGAACTCTAGGTCAAAAATAATTTTAAAAAATGTGAACTTTAGCATTTGGACAGCTATAAAAGAGTAATTTATAATATGGGCGTGGCCAAGTGTACCAAAAAGTCTATCAAACCGAAACGCAAAAAATTCACGAAATTAGGCGAGCATATGCAACTTATGACTCTAAAGGGGCATGCAAGCTTTTAGGTGACACTATAACTGTTAAAAGGGTATACAATGCTATATTTCTATGGCAAATCACATGATATTGTTTAAAATCGTCTTTTTCGTGTCTGATTTACATAGAACATTCACAAAAATAGGTGAAATATGGGGGGGGAGACCTGATAAAAAAAAAATCCAAAGTAAATTTCCAATATTGGCTGTAAATAGTCTCAACAATCTATGATCTAGGACGGTGGTTAAAGGCTTAAAACATAATACCTTTCTACACATGGGCTTAAATGCCTTAAAGCAATTGAATCCCGATAACTATATAGCTGAAAGCTGAAATTATGTTATATTGAGCAATTAAGCCAGCTCTTAAATACTTAAATATGTTGCCAGTTCGATTCTGAAATACTTTTTGTAAACGTTTCGAATCAGTCTTTTAGAAAGCATAAATGTCTCATCAATCAGCATGTTTCACTGCAAATCAATAAATGAACATTACAGTGTGTGATTCATTGTTCCCTGTGATTGTGATTCATGTATAGAATACATCTGTGCAGCATTAATAGTCTGTATAAACACGACATATATTTGCCACTTTAAAATCAAATTCAACTATTACAAAAATGGTTCATGAAGCCGAGCAGCACAAGGCTGTGGGGATCTCCCATACGCCAGTAATTAGGGTTGAGTTCCAATTAATTCCATATCTGCAATAATTAGCTGACAGGTGGTTACATCATGAATATAATATTAATGTAGTTCCATTATTCATATTCAAATCTATTTGTGTGTGCTATTGATACTTGTCTAGGGAAGCAAATCTTTAAAGTTCTGCTTTATTTCAAGTCACTGAACTAATTTGATGTGAAACATTATTTATTTATAAATGTCAACTTTGTAATAACATGGCCTATAAAAACTACTTCAAAACATCTGAGCCCTTGCGCATGGAGATATTTTTGGTCCATGTTCTGAGATACCAATTGGCAGTTTCAGAACACTGGTCATTGAGTAAACATTAGGAGTTCTTTCACATTCCAAGCATATGATTTAAAAGCTAGACGTTACATGTTTTCTTGGATGTGCCGGTTACCTTATCGATATGTGGGTGCCAGTACTCATCATGAGTGGTTTTGGCAGAGGTGCTGTTGATGCAAGAGAAGAAGGTGGGCTTGGTCAGATACATCTGTTTGGAGTCCAGACCAAACGTCTCGGCTATCACCTTTTGAATTCGGCCACGAACATCCCTGGTTTTAAAACGGAGCACATGGAAATTCTTTATATAGTTGCCATCGGCTAGTGGTACTTTTATCCATCCATATCCATATTAGGCATTACAAAAACCACAGATTTTCTAAACAACTAGTTGGTGGGCAAACTATTTTTAACTTGACACATGCTAACAGTTTAAAACCTACATGAGTCACAATGCAATGATCAAAAACGTCTCTCTGCAGGTATACAGTTAAAGTGACAATGACAAAACTAAAAAGAAAAAAAAAGCACACAAATATTAATATAAAAAATACAATTAAATAAAACATTATTTTTTAAATACAATAAAATGAAATGGACCAATGTTGGACTCCAATATTTAAGAACTGAATGATTTCCATTAATAGATTTAGTCAAATGAAATGATTCAAACATTTCCACATCACTCACTTGTATAGTTCAAAATCTTCTTCTGTGAAAACATCCCTTATCTCATTCTTAAAATATCTGTGGATGAAAAATCGCATGGATTGATTTGAAATAAAAATAGAACCAATATCAAACACACCACCTTAAACATTTGTAGGACGGCAGCCATTTAAATACTGCAGCCACATCAAAATGCAAGCATCAATAGATACACACATAGAGGACCAAAATGTCACAAAGCGTGACAAAACATTCAAGCTGTGCAAGTTAACTGCCAACAAAGTACCAGCCTGTGTGTGGGCACCAAAGTGTAAACCTCATAAAGACATGAGAAAAATCTCCAGGTGTAAGAGATCAAGACAAGATCTTTCACAATCGAAGCTAGAAAGTCTTTCCCATCATTGCCGCCACTGATTTCTGTTCAGCTCCTCTGGCCTGGGCCAAGGGTATACTTTGAAGTGTACATGAAACACAGAGAGATCTGATAGAGCTGTGATTTGGACAGATCAAGCTGTCGGTGGAGTTCAATTGTAGATCACTTCCTGTTAGATGCCGTATAAATCCACACGGAATACTCACTTATAGATATTAACAAACTGCTTTCCCATCGACAATGCCCCAGAGTGAAGATCCAGGATGGAGGCCTGTACACAACAAAAATGAACAGAATAAAGACAGTGGAAACACTTTCAAAGTGGAAACAGTCAATATTTGACTAAAAAAGCCCAGCTTTCCCTAGTGTCTCTGGGTCTGACTCAACTCCAAAGACTTGCAACTACCCGAGTGCTGGACTGTACCGCTGAGGTTGCGGTTATTCATGCTTAATCATAAGGTCAACAGATGGACTCCTCTCAGCCCTGGTATTCCCTGCTCTCTGTCTCCGCACACATCATAAATCATCATGATGGGGCTGTTCTGCTCTTAAAAACACAGCAGGACCCTCTGTTAAACCCTCTTTTAGTTCACTGGTTTCACTAAAAGCCTCTTTGCCTGGTGAGATCCCAGACTAGGTTTCTACCTGAAAAGTTCATTTTATATAACATTATACAGGCATCAGATATCCTCTGTGTAATCCACAGTGAACACCTCATACAAGTAATCAACAGTCCCTCCATAAGAGGGGTTCAAATGTAAACACAAGTGAACATGCTTCAATTTAGCATTTTTCTACACATGAAATGTATTACAAATTATATTATCAGCATAACAATGGGTGAAAGGCTTGAACATCTACACTCAAAAGTATGGGATCAGTATGATTTTATTTAAAAAGAAATGCATACTTTTATTAAATTGACAGAAAGTGGCAGTAAGGACATTAAAAGCTATACAAAAGATTCATATTTCAAATGCAAATAAATGCTTTCCATTCATAAAAACATTGGGGGTAAAAAGTACTATGGTTTCCACAAAAATATTAGTCACATTATGAGTCAATCAGCATATTAGAATGATTTCTGAAGGATCATGTGACAATGAAGACTGAATTAATGGCTGCTAAAAATCAGCTTTGCCATCAAATACATTTTAAAAATCGAAAAAAAGAGTTTTGTAATAATATTTCACAATGTCACTGTTTTTAGTGTATTTAACAAGTACATCGCCACTCTGTGCCACTATAGCACAAACACCATCAACACATCACTTAAGGTAAACAAATCAAACTCTAGCCGCTTAACTATTTCACATAAAGGATCTTATACACCCTTCTGGTGCATTATTTTACAACATGGTTCAGGTCACGACAACAATTTTCTCGACCCGGTACTTTAATTTCTACTATTATATTTTTTAGTATTTTACCATTAAACCACAGAGTGATGAACTAGCGAGTTGAGCTTAATCTGCTACGAATGCAAAATTTAATTTCACCACTGGCAAAATCACACATACAACAGTTGCTTCCCAAATCTGTCACCCATTGAATGCGAATTTTCAAATGCGCTCTTGATGAAAGTGCTTTCCTGTATAAACTCAATCATACCAAACAATTTGGTGCCATCATAATGGAAAATAAGTTTGGTTTTGAATCCCAGCTGAAGTCACAACCATAGTATGTACTGCCCTCTTGTGTTCTCAAACAGCTGCTTTCTTGATAGACCAACATGCAAACATTTTTAAACACGGATGAAAGCATGAAGAGTTTCTACTCACACCACCATCTGAGCCAGCAAGTGATAATCCCCGCTCAGCTAACCTGTGGAATTAGAGGGGAAACGTATTTATTTATGCATGTATACTTCTATTCAAAAGTTTGGAATTTAGATTTTTTTTCTTTTCTTTTTTTAAGGATGACACATTCAGTTGTTTAAAAAAGACAGCAAAGACATATTCAAAGACCCGTTCACACCAATAACAATAACTACAAATATAATGATAAACATATTAGCATCCACACTACTGGATGATATCATTCATTTATTATAAGCATGCTGCAGTGTTGTTTGCTGCTTTGAATTCCAGATGTCTTCAAAGCATGATGGATTCTGACTGGCTGTCAGTGTTTTTATCGTTCATTTGCTGAAAAAAAAAAATCATTCTGAAAGTGATTCCAACTATATAGTTCCTTTGTGTTTGTTTTTTTTGTGTGTTTTTTTTGTTGGTTAAACTTTCCATACACTTTCAGTATCACGGTTTCCACAAAAAATAATCAGCAGCAAAATGGTTTTCACATTTTGGTTTCTCAAACTCAAGAGCGAGCACTCACTACCGGCCACACTGAGACTGTCAATAACGGAGAAAGCATCACGCTGAATCATGCTTGAAACTCATGTAAACTCCCACTGCAACGTTACAATAAGAAGCTAATTTTTATTAGCATTTAGCCAACATGTAGTGTTGACTAGCATAAAGCATTTCACTCTTAGTAAAGAATGGTAAACATATTTAGATATATCGAAATAGTCTTCCATTGCGATATCCTGTATATCTAAATATGTTTAGATCTTCACAATGAAATGTAAAACTTCCAAAATCTCTGTGTAAACAATGAGTGACGTACACACGCAAGAGATCACTTCCGGCGCATGTGCAAACCGAAGCGCCCGTGCCTTCGGATCACTCGGACGTGGCTGTGGTAACAAGGTAAAAACTATATAAATACTGTTCGTTTTCTCACACAAACCGCTCGTTCCGTGTCTTAGGCCATCAATGTGTACTTACATTTACGACTCATTAAATCATGTTTAATTTGGACTTCTCTGTGCATGCTCTTTTAGGAGATCCCCATAGACTTCAATTATATGACTGATAGACAACAAAGGTTTGACCTAAAAATATCAAAATTAAAAATACTGTGAAAACAAAGACACCTACATCTTGGATGCCCTTGAGGTAAGCTAAAACATATCAGCAATTAATTTCAAAGTGAACTATCCCTTTAATAACAGTTTTACGTTGAATCCGGCATTGAATTTGAGGAGATTCTGGAAGCTGTCTTCCGTAAAATGCGCAGCACAGATCTAAATTACGATTGTAATTTTCAGGAACATAATCAAACATAAATTGTATCCACTGTTAACGAACTACAACATCCATAGGAAGCCTGAACACAGCAGAACTGACAGCTGGGTGAACATAACTCACTTTCGATGAGTCGCAGAAATATGGCCATGCCCTTTTTTGCATGTTCCGGATGGAGGGTTGATGTAAATGTATGGGTTAGTTACATATAAAACACGTAGTCGCATTCGAGTCGTTTTTGTAGGCAATAAACTTCCTGATTTTTAAAAGACGATTTCTCTGCTTATATTGAAATTTCAGCGCTGCAACTTTGCAGATACTATTCATGCACCAACAGCAACATTACACACTATTTAAAATGAAAAAAGTGAAAATCGGAATCAACCACCCCTTTAACTATTTCAAAAGCTGAAATGATTTTTTTTATATTATAGTAAGTAAATTAAAATTCCACATAAATGCTTCCTTGCAAAAAAATAAAAAATAAAGATTCTTCCCGACCCCAAGCTATTGAATGATAGTGTATTTGATGTATGTCTGTATTAATGTGTACCTTCTAAGCTTCTGTGCCTCCTCCAAAGTCACCACACTGTCTGAAATAGCTCTGCCGCATTTTGTTGGGGTGCAACCTGGGGACAGAATGCATTAGCCGTTCATATACATTAATTAACTGTAACACCAATTAAAAGGAACTGGCTCTACGCCTCTGCCAAATTTGCTCTTCAAACTGCATATTCAATGACGCATTCAGCGAGGCAGCTTGCCTTGCAAAATGTACTGCATAATGACTCTGAAGTTTATTCCAGCATCCTTTCAGAGAGGAAACGCTTTTGGTCAGGCAACATTCACACTGGGGTGTTCAATTCACAACAAGGCTCTAAGTCCAATCAAATTCCACAGTATGCAGTATTTTGGCATAGATTCATATGCCACTAGGTAGAATCCAGTATGAATTCCTAGAGGGATTTGTAAGACCTTTCAGCAAAATGGCTACGGTTGGCTTCAGGACAATATATTTTCCTGAACACATTGCCTCTTTCCCAGAGTTTATTTGCACCTGTCTTAAAGATAGCGGTGTGAACTAGAGCCAAGGGGACGCTTGTTAATCCCAGCACTTGTTTTGTTCGTGGAGCATACAGCTTTTTAAAGCTGGTGAGAGGTTCGGTAATGAGTCCTATGTGGGAGGCTTCAGCCTGTCAATCATAGATCTGGCTCCACAACAACCTTCCTGATTTACACCGATGGAATGCACAGGTGCTGGCTTTGTTCAAGCAAAGACTTCTACTCCTAAAAGTGGTTTAGTAGCAGGTTTCCTCCAATACAGCAATGCCCATTAGTATTTTCAAAGTATTTCAAAATATTTTCATAAACTTTTGGAAACAACTGCACACAAAAAAAAGTGAGTTTAAGTTAAATGAATACTTTTTTTTACACTAATGGCTCGTTTCCACTGAGCGGTACGGTATGGTACAGTTCGGTACACAATTGTTTGCGTTTCCACTGTCAAAAGTTGTGAATGCTACCAAAAAGCCGAACCGAACCACTTTTTGGGTACCCTTCCGTTGGGGTAACTAGCATAGTGGTACGGTACTAAAAGGTGGAGCTAGACTTAAAACTTAGTAAATTGATTCCTTTAAGTGTTTTTAAGTTGAGAATGAGAAGTTGAGTTGGACTCCCTCACATGTCAATGTTTTCGTTGAGATTTCATTTGTAAGTGCATAATCGGCTTTTATTTGTGTGTCTTTGTACGTATGTAATGATGTGATGTAATTTTGCTGCCTATCTTGGCCAGGTCTCCCTTGCAAAAGAGATTTTTAATCTCAATGGGTTTTTACCTGGTTAAATAAAGGATAAATAAATAGACTCACTGCAGAACGGTGATTGGTTGAAAGAGTATCGTCACTTGCGCGTGCTACAAAGGCATGTTATTGTGTCACTACATGTGGTTTTAAGAGTTTTTCAGGTGAGAATGTAGTTTTTTAAAGCTCAAATCTGTGGTTTATTTATAGATGTATGATAATTTGACTGAGATCCATTCCAAGCAATCACCGGTGTGTTCGGTGCTCGCGTACCCCGCCTGCAACAGCTTTTCCTCGGCTAATCGTTCTGATGTTTGCTGCAGACTCTGACGTTTCTGTGGTCAAACATGAGATATAATTCATCTTGTATAGACGTTACAGGCGATCTTTGTTCTCGTGAAACTATAATTCGTTCCTTTGCCAATACTTTTGGCAGAAGGCCAAGTAAAGTTTCATAGAGTTGAGCGCTGAATTTGTATATTTTACTGAATTGTTTGTGTTATGTTATTAACGCTTTACTGTATAGCTTTTTTTTACTTTTTACTTATACTTTTATAATGTCTATTATTGATAAAACTGAAATTTAACAAAAAAGAGATAGAGTTTAGATTTTTGTCATTATTTTTAATTTTATTACAAGATCATAATGCTGTAGCGCTTTTTGCAACATTTGTACCAATGCAATACGCAATACATTACATATTGCCTGGAATATGTTTAATATTTTAAAATTTAAATGAAAAGAGGCAGGGTTGTTTTTAGGTTTACCGACCCAGGCAGGTAGGTTTACCGACCCCAAACCGTTCTGTACAGTACTGTACTGTACCGTACCGCTCAGTGAAAACGAGCCATAAATTGGACACTATATAGATATACCTTACTTGCATCGGGTTGGACAGCCTTTTGCCTTCAGAACTTTATGAAACTGTCCAAGATCATAAATTACTGGAACCATTGTCCTGTGGCCTGATGAGAGCAAGATAAACTTGTTTGGCTCAGATGGTGTCCAGCATGTGTAGCGACGCTCTGGTAAGGAGTCCCAAGAAAATTGTGTCTTGTCTACTGTAGAGCATGGTGTTGGTAGCATCATTGTCTGGGGCTGCATAAGTGCTGCTGGCACTGGGGAGCTATGCATCATTGAGGGAAACATGGATTCCAACATGTAATGTGACATTCTGAAGCAGAACATGATGCCCTCCCTTTAGAAACTGGACCGAACGGCCTGATAACAACCCCAAACACACTGCCAAGATGAAAACTGCCTTGCTGAGGAAGCTGAAGGTGATGGAGTGGCAAAGTATGTCTCCAGACCTAAACCCTTTTGAGCAACTGTTGGGCATCCTCAAGTGGAAGGTTTGAGAAGCACCATGTGTCTGACATTCAGCAGCTCTGTGATGTCATTATGGAGGATTGGAAGAGGATCCTAGGAACAATCTGTGCCGCTCTGGTGAACTCCACGCCCAGGTTTAGGCAGTGCTAGATAACAATGGTACTCACACAAAATATTGACACTTTGGAAACAGTTTTGACATGTTCACTTAGGGTGTACTCAGTTTTGTTACCAGCTATTTTGACAATAACGGCTGTGTGTTGACTTATTTTCAGAGGGCAGTAAGTGTTAATACACATTTATTATATTTTCTCTACAAAAAAAAAAATCAATACCTGCAAATGCATTTTAAATGTCACAGTTAAAAAACTATAAAAAGTACTTGCAAGATTGCAAAATTAAATATAGATTGGATACATTTACAAAAGACCTTTTCCAGTTGTATGGACACATTCGACCTGTGTTGGTAGTAACTGGAGGGAATAAAGTTAAATTACAGTTTAAGTATTATAACTGTCATTTGATGTTAAATTTATAAAACCCAGAAATGCACAGCAAAACCAATAAAAATTTCCAATAAAGTTTGCAATGTAGTCTGTCCTTTGAGGGGATGAAGCTCAGTCAATGGAAGAACCACTAACATACCTGGGAATATCTTGTGCTCCTTGTAGTCTTCAGAGCAGTCCACTGTGAACACTCTGGGCTGAGTGAGGATTTCACTTCTTGACACCAAAGTGTGAGTGAAGTCACCAGTCCATGTGAAATACACCAGGCTCACTAGTCCAGTGACTCCTATCAACAGCAACAGCGTGGGCCAGTTAACGTTACCTCTCCATGAAGAGGCCTGTCTCTGCGCATTTCCCCTGAATGAACACAATATAAATACAGCCTAAGAACACACAGGGCGATGATAGTAGACTGCCAGGTGTGCATTTCTTTCATCCATTCATTTGACTGTCAGATTGAACAACGAAAGGAACATGAGAAATACATGTATTTTCCACTATGTAGGGAGTATTCTGCAAGTAAACAAGGATTTGAAGCAACATCACTCATTATTTGCAGCAAGGCAAAGTCAATGTGAGCTCATAAAGTTTCGGAAATTGAAAATCTTTAACGTTACCTCTTAATTTTCTTTTCAATGGCGCTACTTTCTGGGTTTTTACTGATTACTCGTCGTTGTACAGTCATGTTTAATATACCTGTCTGCGTGCATCAACATAACACGTGTATGGTTTCGTTTCACTCAATGTTTATCTACTCTACTGAACTAACCCATACAAGTTCAGAGCGAAAGCGCCCGGAAGGACGTCGTCAAACACCGGACATTTCTAGAGTCAAAATAAAAGTATATTTACTGGTAAAAAGATTGGATGGCATTCTGTTGTATCGTGGGACGGAATTTAAATTATTTATATGATTCGAATAAATAAATCTTTGTTCGAAGCTTCAAAAAAAAAAAAGAACCAATGTATTATTAAAAAACTTATGCAGGTTAAAGTCATAGATTAAATATGAGGGCTTCTTTTTTTTTCTTTGCAAAATAAAGGTTACCATCCACACAGGGTTAAGTTGTGGTAACTTAGGTCTTAATATTATCAATATTAGACATTCTTCTGGATGCACCAAAGTGACTGAAGGATTGCCGTAAAGCAGGTGTCTGGTGGTACGATGTGTATGACGTCATTGACCCTATTAAATACTTTTTTAAAGCAAATATGTGACTCTAAAAAATCTAACACCCAGTAATGTGTTATTTCTTTCCATCTCCTTTCGAATACCACATTCAAATTACTAGACAAAAAATTATATCCTGAGAAAAGTGGATTTTTAGGGGTATAGCTCCATAGACCTCCATTCATTCTGCACTCGTCCTGTGAGCGCCCTCATATGGACCAAGAGTGGAACTGCAAGCAGTTCAGAACCCGAAAGTTAAATGTGAGTGGGCGGTCTCACCATACTAGATTTTCTGATATTGTTTTTATCGGTTGTTAAAATCTAAATTAATATTACTATTTCAAAAGGCTGCCAAAGGTACTAATCCCAACCTGATCAAATAAACTGTAATATGGACTAAGAGAAATGTACACTCCACACTTATTTACCCAACTGGTTGTTCAGTTGTTGTTTTATTATAATTGAGATAATTTCTTTAATGTAATTATTTGTTCGTTCCCATCAGTTCTGTCTGCCATACATATTACAGCAAGATATACAAAACAATACATTAACTCTTTAAAAATGGAACTTAAAAATTCTGCTTTAAGCTTTTATATTGTTATCAAATATAGCAATCTGATCTAGTTTGACCCAGTGGTTTTTTTAAACTCATTTGAGGATCTAATAAATTATGTGGTTATTGTTTTCCTATTTGAAAGGGGTGTAAATTAATATATTTCTTTATTAGCAATAATATTTTGGGTAATCTTATAAAGTTCACACAAACAAAATTCCTTGTGATTTAGTATTCCATCTTAATGTACAGTATTTGATATTGAAATCCCCAAATACTTCATTAAAAGAAGACACATTGCATAACAAACGTACATATACTTTGACATAAAGGGAAATTGCCCTGTATTTATACCCATGTACACATAATAAGAGATAAGGATAATTTCCCTCAAAACAAGTAATATAATCAAAACATTTTAATTAGTGAACAGGCCAACTCATACAAAAATAAAACAGTCACTTTCACTTTCCTCACTGTAATATGCCCATACCAAGATTTCGATGGTTGAAATGTTGAGCTTTGATAATGGACATTTGTGACTCAAAAAAAAAAAAAAAAACCTTTCCAAAGTATTTATTCTCTCACTAAATGTTCAACTGATCAATGCTAGATCACCACTACAAATCAATCACAATCACATGCAGGAAGCTCTCAAATCAACACTGGACTTTAAAAAGTCTTTTAAAAACACCATTCTCCCATAAGAACTTTTATAATTCCACACTAACCAGAATAAATGAAAACATAAATATTTTTTTGCAAAGGATGTGTGAAAGTATACATTTACAAAAAAAGTACAAAACATTGAATTTTAAAATAATATGAGTATTTAACTTATATAATGGTCTATTGCTGGCAAACTAGAAATGGAGTTTGCATCGAGATACTGATTGGGGGGAAAAAAAAATTAATGAACGATAAAAGAGTAAAGTTCAGAACAGTGGGAAGATTATCTTATAATCAAAGACGACTAAACCATTTGTATGACTGGGCCATTTAATATAATCAACCTATCTTGGCAAACAGTACACTGTAAATACAAAACCGTAAAGACGGTAAGTATACTGTAAAAGTAAACAACAAACAATACCCTTGATCATACTAAATTTTCTAGTGTGTGTGTGTGTGTGGTAATATGATTGGCAACTGTGCTTATTACAGAGCCTCTTTATAATAGGCAAGTTCCTTTGAATCTCTCACCTAAAACAATCAGATAATGTGCGTCCATAAAATGAGGGAAAAAAAGATATGCACTACAGCAAACCACCAATGAACCGCCGACAACCGAAACCAGGAGCCTCTGTATCAAAGTTGCTGTAATTAAAAAACTTTAAATGTAGAAGAGCTATACATTTCTACATGACATTTTAGGATTTTATTGTAGTTGTACAACATTCCCTGATGGCCTGTGTTGGCCGTTGAGAGATACAGAGAAGAAAAACAAAAAGGTCAGAAAGATGAAATTGTCCATTTGAAAGAAAAGAAACATTAAAAACTCTCAACTGGGGAACAAGTAGATCTTGCTCAATTGTTGTCCCTTTTTGCTGTGAAAAAAAAGTTCCACATGTTGGCCATACACGCATACACACGGGCAAACTCACACGCATACAACCATTTCACACAGTAGCAGCTTCTGACGTTTCTTCTGCAGAAGAAAACAAATACTCATTAGAAACCAGTTCATGAAATCAGATTGAATAAACTAGTTATAGACATTTAACACCTCACCTATGTTAACTTCTTAGCCTTGTTGTACAGTGAATCCACAACTTTGCTCATGTTCTGTATGGTTTCTAGAGCTGCCTCATAAGTCTTGTCCACGGGCGGCTCCTCAAATATGATGAGCACTCCTTCACCTTGGTCAAGGATTCCTGCAATAGTAGAAATACATAAATTAATAAATTGTGCTGTGTTGAGAAAAACCTTTACGCAATTTGGTGTTCTTTGCTTGTAAATCACTCATAATGCTATTGATTCATTCAATAAGCAAAGGTTTTGTATTTATTTTTGGAACTGACTGATTGAAGATTATTGATCAGGTCCTATCTAACTTTTGGATTTTGGAGTGGGTGAATAAGCTTAAAACAACTTTTTTCACATTCAAAACGTAAAAAATATACAATCTACTCGACTGCAAAAATGTGCATTTGGTAATAACAGTCATTTTTGACATCACACCACAAAATATTACAAAACGCAACAAAAAAAATGATCAAAACATTTTTGGGAAGTTATATCTTGTGTGAGTCAAGTCAGTATGTTTTAGTCCAAAGTGATAACATTAATGCCTAGTTCACACTACATGATTTTAAAATGTCGGGCTGAACTGTGCAGTTCACACTACATGACTTGCTCTCAGTGAAATCATGAGTGTTCAAGTTGTTTAGCTGTTCACACCACACAACACAACGTGATTGATCCACAACAGGAGGTAACTCACTACACGAGTTAACAACGCACTACATAGAGATACAACCACGATCGGATGATAAGAGCATATCATTTGTGACTCAATGAGAGCTGTTTCAGTACGGTCTAAATCCTGAAAATAATCAACCAAATAACGAGTTGACAACAACACGATTCTATCTGGTCTAGAAACCATGTTTTGTAACGAAAAACCACGCAATAAAACGAACCAGAAATGACGCGAAACTGCAGAGAAGAACACAACACGCGAATATGGACGTCAGACAGAAACTAGTGCTGCACACTGTTTGCTCGACGATATGCTCTGAGAAAAAAAAATGCAAAAAGAAAAAGTAAGATTTACCTGGTGTCCTCAACCCATGCGTTGCTATGATTGGCTGTACTCATGACATCACTGAGATTGAGTCGCGCGACTGCGCGAGATATCTAGCATGCTAGATATTTTTCTGAGCTCGGTGACCTGTCTGCGAGGTGTCTGCGAGCTGTCTTTGATGCGTTGTTGGCTCTTTCACACTAACTGATTGGCGAGCGTTAATCGTCCGCTAATCGCCCGCGATTTGCACGCGATAACACCCTGACTTGTCGGCGACTCAACGATTTGCAAATCGGGCTTAAATCGGGCTTAAAATCACGTAGTGTGAACTAGGCTTAACTAGCCTTTGTGGGCCAAAATGTCTAGAATGTAACATTCGTTGGCGATATTGTGACTCCCATTAGATAATTTAGCTATATAGTGCAGAGAGACACAAAATGAATGGGAAGAGAGGGGGAATGGGATTGGTACACATCTCAGGCTGGACTTCAGTTACCCATAAGCACTATTGGTACAAGATGAATGCAAAAACCACTACAACATGACTGACATTTTTTATTTTTACTTGGACTGGTTGCGAAAGATAATGAGAAAGAAAGGTAATGACAAAAAAGATAGACTAACCATGGAACTTTTTGTCCAGGATCATTTGTGACAGTTTCCTCTCAACATCATCCTGTGGGCCACAACAAATAACAGAGAACATTATTTTAGCGATCTTGTATAAATGCGATTGTTTCATGTTATGGTTTGTCAAATTTTTGGTTTATGATGACATTAAAGGCATTGTGATTTCCTAAGCTAATATTACTTTAAAGCTATACACAATACTCTGTATGAGAGTGAAAATCTCCTGAAAGAAAAGTACAGTTCATACCTTTGAGAGTTTGATGAGACCAGCTATATGTGTAATCTTAAAAAGAGAGAAAAGGACATCAAAATCATAGTAAAATCTGTTAGCGTTGTCAGAGATATATATGGGTCTTTTTTAAATAAAATATAGAACTTCTTAAAGTATTATATTGACAATAAATAACTAAATGGTGCACTTAAGGCTAAAAATATCACACATACACACACACACACACTACCTGTACTCTGGAAAAAGGCTCAATGACCCGAATGAGGTTCTGTTCCAGCAAATTGTCGTAAAGCTTGGTCAAATGCGTGCTGATGATGGGGTCGTCCCTCAGCTCTTTAGTGTACTCTGTCAGGGCCTTCATGTGTGAAAGAGCAACAGAAAGCTGAGCATGACAAAGACGTCCGTTGAAAAATCATATACAGAAATCAGTCAAAATCTCACCTTTTCAAAATCTGCTAATGATCTGTTCTTGCTGGCTTGTGCTATACACTTCAGTGCATCGGTCTGGTGGAGAAAATAAATTAAATGAGGTATATCAACTATAAATGAGCACTTACCTAGAAAGAAAGGATTTGTCAGATGTGTAACAGTTTGTTAAAAGCACATGGCCAAACATAAAAGCCTGGTGCACAGAAGAACCATGAAATGCTTCTGTAGAGCATTTGTTTGTAAGCAGTCATTTCATCTAGAAAAAAAGACACTGGAATTTAAATGAGCTTACCTGTCGCCCCGCATATCGCAGAGCCAGTTTGCCACTGATCAAGGCCTGTACCTCCTCTGGCCTGGAACAAAAGAATAAAAAAATGTCTCAATCAATCGCTCTGAGTGAACAACTTAATTTTAATCCGATCAAGAGTTCTCTTGGAATCTCAGATCAGGAAATTGAAAATTTTAATTTCGGCATTTCGGTAAAAAAACACACACAAAAAAAAACATTTTGGAGCATCACTAGCTTTTACTGTATTATTGCTAGTAATACATAACTAGTTTTTACTGTAAAAAAATAAATGTAGCCTTAAGGAGAATGACACTTCTTTCAAAAGCATAAAGAAAAACTTATCAACCCCAAACTTTTGAACAGTTGTGTATTATTAATGATTATTTTAAAATACATGCTACACTTTCTGTATTGTAGCTACATGGGTCATTATGTGTAGGCGATGCATTATGGAGATGGATTGTACTGAAGAAATAAAGTTGGCGTTACATAACAGAGCTTGGCGTAACTAACACAATAACTGTTCTATTATCCTGTGGCCTCCCACACACAAACAGGGATAAAATGTAAGCGGTTATCTCACTTACAAGCTGAGCATGATCTTGCAGAGAAGCATGTATTTCAGTGCAGTGACTGCCTTGGGGCTGTCAATGGAATCGTAGCCCTCGAAAGCCTCGAAGAAGTAAGAATAGGCAGTTTTACAATCTTTTTCCTCAGCTGCATGGATGATACCTGGAGTGAAAGGGCGAAAAAGTCACATGTCAATATGCACACTTCCAATCTCAAACGCACTTGTAGATCGCTAAACAGAGAGGTGAGACTTGCCTGACTGCATATCAAGAGCTGCCTGGAGCTTTGGGGGACAGTAAATGGCATTGGCGGTGGTCCTGGCTGAGGTGAGGGCAGCCCTGGCTTTGGGAAGGTTGCTGAGAGCGTGGTAGGTTTTACTCTCTAGCAGCTGGACTTCCACCAGCAGAGCTTTATCATCCATCTTCTTCAGCTCCTGCAGCAACTGTGTGCCTGAGGGGAAAGAACAGATCTTATAATGTTCAAAAATAAAATCCGAATTCTGGATCTCATTGCAAATACATATATTTTTAAATTATTCTTACCTAGATGAAGGGCTTCCTGGTATCTCTTGGTGTCAAAATAGAGTGAAATGAGTCGAGCCTGACAAAAAATGGCAAGGAATAAGAGATTTATACAGTTGTCGACTGCTAGTTAAATTTAATTTATTAATTTAATTGAGAATATATGCATATTATTAAAGGTCCCCTGACATGGGGTTATTTTATTATTTTATAATGTTAGTATGCTTTTTAGATCAAAAATAATTAATTTGGAAATAGTCATTTTTCCTAGCCTGATATTAGCCTCTGATTTGAACGCTCTGTTTGAAGGGGCGTGTCTGCTGTTTCAATTATCTGTTATAAGACAATGAACAGTTCCAAAACACTATATTGTATAAAATGGCTTGTTGCTTTTATAAAATGTGTTAATCTTTTTTTTTTTTGCACAGTAATATACAATTCACTTGATGTCACAGTTCTTCATATATATGCATTTTTATGGCATCCAGTCAGATCTTAAGAGCTTCAACTGCCCATTTTATATTAATTATTGGCTTGTGTAGTAGCTCTGATCATCCTGACAGTTCAAAGCTGATGCTCAGTTTACCTCTAGGGCCTGTCTGAGGAAGGTTCTCTTCTCAACTTTAGCCCATTCAATGCATTCGAGACACAGCTCAACCTCCTGGCCCGTGGCTGCCTCCATGTCCAGAAATAGATCCAGTAGCGAGCGCACCAAACGTGCTGCCTTTGCCTTGCTTATGGAGATCAGGAAAGGTCTCACAAACTTCAGCAGGCCTCCAAGTTCTAAACAAAAACATGCAGAATGATGATGTGTCAAAACGGTAAAAAAACAAAAAAAAACTCATAGCAGGCACAGAATCACCCCAGTATGTTCATTGTCACCTGCAGCTTGTCCCGTCTTGGCCAGGAGAGTGCCCAGCTCCAGGATGCTTTGCTCCTTGACACGAACCGCCTCTTCATCATCCTCCTGGACATCTCGTCTCACTGAGAAAAAAAAAAAACAGACAAAGTTAAGCGGTAACTGAGGCCAACACCCTCTAAAGAATGATTTATTTTATACTTCTGTTCTGTGTCATTGTCCGCATTGACGCGCAATTACACACATAGAGGGAGCGTGCGAAACCCAAGGAAGGGTTTCTAGCAGACCAATCACAGCGCTTGTCTGACAGTCACAGTCTGATGCAGCACGCAATGTTTTTTTTTTATTATTATTATTATTAGAGAAGGAATGGCAGAAGGCAGTGACCATACTCGGGAGATTATTTTTTAGCCTTGTTTTAAGAGGACCAAATCTGAGGGGTGGTCATATTTTGGGTTTTACAAAAGTCCTGAGGGAAACTTGATCGAGAATGGTCACTCTGTCAAACAAAAAGTCACTGCAGTGCAATAGAAACACTACAAATCTTTTGAGTCGTCTTATGTGACCATCACCCACTCTTGTATAGCGAACATAAGGCACGTTAACTTTGACCTCAATAACCAGGGTCGGCCCGAGGCATTAGCGAACTAACCATAGAGTCGAAAAATCGATAAATATTTTTTTGATTACTCGAGTGACAAATTAATTAATTAATATGAATGAATGAATAATTAAAGACAAGAAAATTCTGATTTCATGATCAATATACCTCCCAACATCTGCTGCGGTGTCTGCCAGTGCATCATTACCAGTATTATGGTAACAGACTTTGTTGGATCCTTGATGTACAATCCAACAAAGTCTGTTACAATAATTATAATAATTTTGTGGAGATTTTGTGAAAATAATAATATTTTTACAGTTTTCAATAATAATTGTCATTGTTGAACCCTTGCTCTTATTATTTTTTTTACTTCAGTTGTCTTTATTTTAGCAAATAATTTATTTGATGTTTTGAGAGTTTGTTTTAAGAGTCAAAGAGTTAGTAAAAGAATAAGTAGGCTATCTATTTTTAATTAAGTATTTATTTTGTGTTTATATATAACCTCAATGTATTAATTTATAATGCATCATTAATGCGTGATATTTGTGTCAATAATCATCAAGCACAGGTGACGCCACGTAGTAGGAGGGGCCCTCTAATCAAATTCTGCTTAGGGCCCCTAAAAGGCTCGGGTCGGCTCTGTCAATACCAAAACTACATCTGGGAAATAACTGGGCACAAAATGTTGTTTTGAGTTGAAATATTTTGTCACTCACTTGAAATAGACGTGAAGCTTCCGCAAAGAAAAGTTCGCAGCAAGTGGCTTTGACCCAAAGACGAACAGACAACTTCAAACAAGACTACTAAGAGTGACATTCTTTAAGGGATAGTAATGTATAGATAGATTCATTGTACACTTTTTACAAAACCGTGATAATATTGAAAATGACAATCACGATAATTTTGGACACTATAATCTTGATATGCAATTTTCATACCGTCCCACCCCTAGGCTTAAGCCTCCCATCAACAAAAAGTAATTGGCCTATGGGTTTTGTACATAAGCCGCAGTTAGAATTAAAGTTACAAATACATCAAAATATAACATTTACATTTATTTATTTTTTTTAGTTAGCAAATTTGATGTCAGAAACAGCTGTATAAACACACACACACACACACATATCTATATATATTAGTCTTTGACATCAAATGTGTTGACTGAAAACTTTTTGTTAATCAATGCAACCCACCATCAGCCATTGGTCGGTAAAAAAGATAACCCCACCTGTGACCGCATGTCATTGGTTGAGTTAATGTTGACATGTTTGGGCTTGTCAAGGTGCTCAAAATAACAGTTATGTTTCACCACAATTTCTACTTGTATCACATACGCCTAGTTGCTGACTCCTTGTAAGACCTCATGTAACAGTTATCATTAATGGTTGTGTTCTTGTTGTAAATTGTTTTATTTGATTATTTATATTATTTTCTTTTTTCCCTCCTCGATGTGTACAAATAAAGGAAAAGCTGTTTAAAAAATAAAAGTAAAAAAATAACAGTAATGTTTTTATGAGGCCATATTATTTACACTTTACCAGCAAAATAAAGCTACAAATGACTAGTTATAGTTGTCTCTGCGAATTAAGGTGGGTCTGAAAAAATACTTCAAAAGCTTTATTTTTTTTAAATAATCTTTTTTTAAGGCGCCTTGTAATTAATTACATATAATGATCTTAGGTAACTCATTTAAAACCAACTTGTCATGTGAGCCATGGAAAAAAAAAAAGTTGAAACGAAAGAGACTTGTGTCTTGGAGTCGAAAAAGACAAACAGAGAGTGCAAATAATCGGCAAGTTTTCATTAGTAAAGGTTTATTTTACTCTACCAAACTGCTTAAGTAAGAATGCGTGTAATGACGTGAACAGATATAATAAATTTGGGATTTCAGCAGCCAAAAAAAGAAAGAAAGGAATTTCAGTCAAAGTTACGAAAGCAAAAACAAATGTCAAAGATTGTCTTATGGTTGGTATGAAGCACGTCAAGTTGATCAAGTTAAGACTGTCAAAAATACTGAATCTCAAAATAAAATGTCATCGGTTGAGCTTTTTATTAATACAAAATTAAGATAAATCCTAGATGTGTTAAAATGCGCCTTGGCCTGGAAGGGTGGCTAATAGTGCAGCTAACTGTCCATACACATCGGACTGTGTCTCAAAACGTAGCTAGCTGCCTACATAGACAGTTCTTTTAGGGAACCGGGGGCGCGTTCGAACATTCGAATCATATGTCTGAGCACGCACATGAAACCATAAAAAGCTGTCTTTGTTCTATGCTCGATTCGTAAGTTCGAATGCCGCCATAAGGTCTAAAAATGCTGCCTATGGAGGCAGCTTACAGTGTTTTGAGACGCGCGCACACACAGTACAGTGAGTCAGCACCGCAGCACCGGCTCGTGGTACCTTAGCTTCCAAATACTGAAACATTACAGTATGCAGAGTGAAAAGAAAAGTTTTATACAATAATTTAAACACAACCTTACCTATTGAATGAAAAATGTCAATAGAAGCGTTTCTGTCTGTGCTAATGAGAGACTGAGCTCTCTGAAACTCCACTACTGCCGCGGCTGCCATCTTCCCTATTCAAAAATCTCACTGCCCACAAGCACTTGCGAACTCACCCGGAAGTGCGTTGGTACGTACCGTACGTACGTGCGTGCGTGCGTGCGTGCGGGCGTGGGGTGGTAGGTTGGGTTCTTTTTTTTTTCTTTTTTTTTTACAGTCTAATAAGTTGCTATAAATAAAAGCAACTGCTGTATGATTAAATTGACTTATTTTTAATTATAATGATTTCAAATGTTAATCATAATTATTGTAAATTATCATAATTTAATCATAATTATTGTAAATTATTGTATTATTAGGCTATTATTCAAATCATGATTTGATTTAGTAGGCTACCATACTGCAAATAGAATTTGCTTTTGTTGTTGTTGTTTGGTCAGTCGGAGACAGACCCTATAGAGCCATGTCTCTGCTCCTACAGTCCTTCCATGCCATCGACCATCCTGAAAATTCCTCTTGCAGAATGAAACATCCCATCAAGATTTTATATAGAGATTTATGGCTATTTTGAATTTAAAAAAAAAAAATAATAATAATAATAAAAAGTTCATAATCTGTGTGATGGTGACTTTTATGGTAAAATAAACATACATGGTCTATAAAAAAATATAGTAATTAAATCCAGAAGGGAATAGCAAACCGTCTGCCTAAACTATAGGCCTCTATCAATTATTTGAAAAGTTGGGGTTAAGTCCAGCTGGGATGTTTGTACTTATGAGTTAGGGATTCGAAAGTCATCAAATGCATTCAAGTGACATTTTGTTGTAAATAAAAAAGCTATATAATGCTAAATATCTATTCTTATCTTAGCTATTTTCAGTTTTTGCTCATCTGCTACGTCTCTAAAGACATTTCCTGTCAGGTGTTAAATAAACAATTAGAAAATGTCTTTAAGATGTTTATGATTTAGAATGTAGCCCATGTAATACCGACTTTTTAACCCTAAAACCGAATTCTGGACAAATGTGGGCAAAGTAGGTAATTTTGATTTATTTAAAAAAAAAAAAAAGAATACTTCCCTTGATCTGAGCGGTACAAGACTTGGCTACTTTTGCCTCCTGACCTGAACACACACCATTTTTTGTTTTTGTTTTTTGTTTTTTTGACTCAATTCTACAATGTTAAGTGGGTGGAAAAAAACTCCTTAATCTTGTATTTGGGTAAAAAATGGGCACCCATAGAAACGAATGGGAAAAACTGTAATTTAGAGCAAAATAAAACACCAGGCGACAACAAAGTCACTTCATCTTTAGGTTTTAGCTCTAAGAACTTATTGGAATGATATTTTAATGTAGGGCCTAATTAAAAAAATAAATAAATAAAACAAAACATAAAAATAAGCATAATTTACATAGAAAATATGGTACTTTTTGAAGTAACTAAATTCAAAAAATAGCCCTAAAATAATTAAAAAAAAAAAAAACAGCGATAACATTTATAATAAATAAAAATTAGCATCACACCTGAGTCCTCGGTGCCCACATTTGTCCACAATTACAGGATTAAGGGCTAGGTATAAAGTGAATACGGTTTGAGGGCTACAGATGTCTTCTACACATGCAGGTGATTTGCAGATGAACCATCTTTAACAGACATCTTGGAGAAGTGCTATCTTATTCCGACACGTTCCTCACGCCCCAAACTTGTGAACTCCCAATTGTATTTATAACATTGGTGAGGTGCGTCAGTCCTCCTGAGCAAAAATATTATAAGAGACCATAGGCTACTTAAATAATATTTAAACGTGTACAAGTAGGCTATACACTACATCTAAATAAATATTATTTTTAAAAAAGGCCTATGTTTATTTAGTTATAGGATATAAGCTAGGCTATACATTTTAGGTCCTATATGCCTAACTCATTAATGGATTTGGATGCTAAATAACTATAACTAAATAGCCTATTCATTTTCTATTTATTCTGTGGTTTGTTTTATTTATTATTATTATTATTATTTAACTTTAAAATGAGGTCGAAATTTGTCGTGATTGCAAGGTGCACGAAGGCGGGGCAGTGGAGAAACAGGCCACAATGAGGCGCTCAAGCACAAGCTTTCTAATAGTAGGACGCAGTGCGCGCGGCTCTCACAGCACAACATCAACCTAAATCCCGTATCTGCCTGGTGTGGACCAATAGCACAGCTTCACAGTTCTCAGCATCACAAACCAAAGGAGACATCCAGCATCCCCAGACCTCTGGAGCGCCTACAGAGACCTCCGACAAGACGCGAAGATTGTTTTGTTTGATTAAAAGCTTATTAATTTTTGGAATTTAGGCGTCCTGACAATCTTGAAATTAAATCTTTTACTTGGTGTGGCCGATTCTGCATCTCCTTGATGCGCAGTTTATCAAGGATAAACCCAGACAGCTATTACTGCGGCTCTTGTTTTGCCAAAGCATCGTGGAGGAGAGCAGATTCCTGTAAGTGAGCTGCATTTCATCGAAGCTTCTGTAATCATAGATGATATATTTGGTTGATTGTTGGTCATATTTTCAAGGTTTTGCTGTTTTTATCGAGAAATTGTTGGCTGGTTTGGTAAACATTTATTTTGTAGATCTTTCTTTCTTATAATTGCATTGACGTGATGATGAAAATCAGTCTTTTTTATCTCTCGTGCTCATGTAAACATCGTAGGGAGGATCTAACATTTTCAGAACCTTGGACAGTGGCTGGCATATTTCAGCAAAGCACAAATTCATTATAGTGGCGAAAGGAAAGTTGTTGTTTTTTTCTTTTTCGTTTGTTAAATAATCTACAAACATGTTTTGAACGAGAATGAGGTAGGCTGTTACACTACAGGTCCCATCAAATTCAGATTTACGAACGGTGATGTACAGTATTTACAAGAGAGCCGTAAACACTGGACTCTGCCAAATGGCGATGTCTTTATTTATGTTCATTGGCGGGTTTGAGTTTACTGTGTAAAATGCAGTCTATATGTACGTCGTGGGTTGTTTTAAGTGCGACAGAGCTTCATAAATCAATTGTTTTATTTTATAGCCAAATGAACAGTTGAATTCGAGGGATTTGAATGTTATTGTGTGCATGTTGAGTGCCTATAAAGAATTCATGCATTTACTTGAATCTACGACACAATGCTTTTATGAGGCCTGTTGTCGACATAAAGAAAACAGTAAGCTACAGTTGTGGCCAAATTTAAAACCACAAATAAATCAGGGAATTGTGTTCACATGTTCAGAATATACAACAACAATAATATGGACATTTTGACCTAAGATAATTATTTTCCCACTTGAGAAAACCCATTGTCCAATCATCTTAACATTAATCATTTAAGATTATTTTAATGGAAACACAAAGGCCCAATTCCCAAGTCAACATGCAGCATCACTCCTGTTAGGACACTACAGGTAGAGTATTTGTAGATGAACAGTTAAAGATGACATTCAACATCATGAATACAGGAAATATAAGCAAAAAAAAATAGGTCAATAAGATAAAATGTACTCTTATCATATTAAAAATGCATCTTTTAATCTGAAGAGAGCCTATTTTGCAACAATATACTGCATAGGTCTACAACATGCATGCTGCAATATAAAAAGTCTGTGATGCTAAAATGCTAGAATCAAAATACACACTTATACTATTCCCATCAGAAATGTTCCAGGAAAGCACCAATTCAATATGTATTTATATATATTTTTTTTTTTATTGTCTTACAGGCTTTGCAGTGACAGAGTCCTCATCCATCTCGACATCATTCTTCTTTAAATAGAACACCAACCTAAATTTGGATGTCTTACAGATTTAACTAGTCTCAGGAAGCAGTGGGGCTCCAGTTTGGCACTTTCTTTAGCTGACCCCTAACCTTGAGATTCAAATAACCCGAGCCCGGAATCATGGGAACCGTGCTATCGCTTTCACCCAGCTACCGGAAGGCTGCCCTGTTCGAGGATGGCCCGTCCACCGTGGGCCACTACACAGCGGTTCAGAACAGCAAGAACGCCAAAGACAAGAACCTAAAACGGCACCCGTTCATCAACGTACTTCCGTGGAAACGAATAGTAGCCGTCTCAGCCAAGAAAAAGGGGTCTAAGAAAGTGCAGCCAAACACCAACTACCAGAACAATGTTTCTCACCTCAACAATGAGAACCTCAAAAAGTCACAGTCTTGTGCAAATCTCTCGTCCTTTACGCAGGACCAGTCGAGTCCATCAAACCAAGGCTCCAAAAACTCCAATAACACAGCTTCCTCTGTCAAGAAGGCGCCTCTTTCCAACTCCAATATTGTTCCTGGGACACCCAAGAGGGTGATTGTCCAAGCCTCCACCAGCGAGCTACTCCGCTGCCTGGGGGAGTTCCTCTGCCGGAGGTGCTATCGGCTCAAGCACCTTTCTCCCACCGACCCCGTGCTGTGGCTCCGCAGCGTGGACCGTTCTCTGCTGCTGCAGGGCTGGCAGGACCAGGGCTTCATCACCCCCGCCAACGTGGTTTTCGTCTACATGCTCTGCCGCGACGTGGTCTCCTCTGAGGTGGCCACGGAGCACGAGCTGCAGGCCGTGCTGCTGACCTGCCTCTACCTGTCTTACTCTTACATGGGCAATGAGATCTCATACCCTCTCAAGCCATTCCTGGTGGAAACCTCCAAGGAGACATTCTGGGACCGCTGTCTGTCCATCATCAACTTGATGAGCGCCAAGATGCTGCAGATCAACTCGGATCCTCACTATTTCACCCAGGTCTTTGCAGACCTCAAAAACGAAAGCCAGAAGGAGGAGGAAAGGAGTCGTCTGCTCATCGGTCTGGACCGGTGAGGAGGCTATGGAGATGTCTTTGGTGGAACTCTTGTCTGGCATTTTGAAAGAAAAAAAAATGATAGTTCCCCCTAAAATGAAAATTCAGAGAAATTTACTCACCCTCATGTCATCAAACCTGTCTGACTTTCTTTTTTTTACCTGTGCAACACAAAAGAAGATATTTTGAAAAAACTTGAGTCAATGGGGTCCAATAGGGTTGTTTTGGACCCCATTGACTTTCACTGTACACTTTTAAAAATAAAGGTTCTAATGGGGGTTTTCACAGCAATGCCATAGACGAATGATAAGAACAATTACACATTATTCTCACATTATTTTGATGGTCCCTTTAACACATTCTGCTGACTATAAGTAACGTTGCACCTACTGTACATGTCTATTAACCATCATAATAAATAGTTAGCAGATATTAAGCAGACAGTCTAAACGTACTCTAATGAGAGTTAGTTGACATGTAGTTGCAAAGTTACTTATAGCCAACTGAATGTTTAAAAGGGACCATCAAAATAAAGTGTTACGTAGGTTTTTCAAGGAACCATCCTTCCCAATAAAGAACCTTTATTTTTAAGAGTGATGTGGACGAAAACTGTTCTTAAAAAAATATCTTCTTTTGTGTTTTACAGAAGAAAGAGGTTGAGTAAATGACAGAATTTTCATTTTTTGGGGGGAACTATCCCTACATGGGATGATTAATTAATGGGATAAGTTATTATTAATGATTAATTAATAAGGATAAGTGAGCAATGAGTATAATGCTAATGTTTTTTAAAAGGAGTAGTGATTCTTTCATTACCTTTAGAAATGGCAATTGGGTAATTTTGGACCTGAATACTAAAAAAAAATGCCAGACTTGAGTGGACCAAACGCTCTAAAGTAGTGAATATTTAAAAGCACTGGCCGAAAAGACTTCAAAAGACACAACGGGATAAAAAGAACAACACAACCATGAATGTGGACAGGACTCCAGCTGTTGTCTAGCTGACTACTGGACACTTTGCACCAAGATCTTTGCCACCACCGTCAATAGAGCTGGAGGTCGATTCACTCCTATGTCCATGAAACCGAACACACACTGAATGATAAACACATTGCTGTTGCAAATTCTCTGTTACAGCCAATTGCAAAAAGGGAAGAGCGTCATAATGTCCGCAAGCCACAAACAAAGAATAAAGGGAAATGACTTTGAGGCCAGCATTGCACAGTGGCTGTTGTTGATAGAGAAGGCGAAGAGAGGTTGTCAGCACATTTGTAAGAAAGACCTACTTTATTTTCATCCATGATACAGAGTTAAACAGACCTCTCCTGTGGTTTACGTCTCTGAAGCTTTTTCATTTTCTAAAACAACTGTATTCATCTGAATGCACAAACAACCTGGATGAAGTTAAGTACTTTGAGTTTCTTAAGCAACTGTATATGTGTTTAGGGAATGAAATCTGAAAAAAACAAACAAAAAAACAAACAAATAGTTTATCTTGCTATGCCTGCTTCAATGAGCCATTGTTTTGTCATTTTGTTTTATACTCAGACTAGGTTCAGCAGGGGGTTTCTGTACAGAAAAGCCTGTAAATGTATCAAAAAAAAACAAAAAAAAAACAGTGCCATACCTTTGATGGAAATCATGTAGGTCTAAAAACACATACCAAAGGCGGCAAAGTTTGGAACAGTAGGATTGTCATTAACAACAACAAGTATCTATCGGAATCGTAATTTATTGTTATTTATTAATTATTTTCACACATTTCTCTCTTGCATTTAGAGATTTTAGTGACGTGTTGTAAAAAACAAAAGCTAGAAATTAGTTTGATGGCTACCTTTTGGTGAGAATGAAGATTACGGCTAATGCACATTTGCATTCGAATGCATTATTCATGGCGATAACGTCTTATAAGAGCTTAGTTTAAAACCATTTTCAAATCTGAGAAACACCAAGGTAATTCATCTTAGTGACAGACGATCGGTTTCAATCGAGGTTATCTACCTGAAACCAATTTCTCTGTGAAGTACTGTTGGGATGTTCTACATATCAGCACTGCAAAAGCAATCATGAGTGATTATCCCATGACAACACAGTGTGCCAAACGCAGACGGCATCAAACTCCGGGCATTAAATTGGATGAGATGTGGTCTATTTCTGGAGATAAGCAGCATATTTCAGATTCAGATTAAAGTACCAACAATATTACAAACATTTGCAGGCATATTGATGACATCAATCAAACTGGACATTGGATATTGATCGGTGGATTGTGTGTAGTATGATCTATTTGCCCACTTTAAAACATCTCAGCAGTGCTAAATTGTGCATGCTTACTTTCGGTAGTTATGTATCTCTTACTTTATTGTCAAAAAAAAAAAAAAAAAGATTGTGACAGTCATATAAGCAAACATTATTATGTCTCTGTTAATTCATGCAAAAGCCTGTTCTTCTCATGATCTGGATGGATTCTGTGCGACTGCTCGCCCTGCTGCATTGCTTTATGTGACTTTACGTGCCAGGAGAGGTTTGGATACGGGACTTGCACTTTTCTGTGAGCTATTTGTCTGAGGAGACTGCAGGGGTTTGAGGTTGTGGGGGTTGAAGTAGGTGAGCCCTGTTTCACCGCTTGCCTGCTATTATTTGCCCCCAGCCCACAACAAATGTGCCATTTTTTTCACTTGCATCACAGAGTAGTCCTTTGAAACCAAGTAAAACACTTAAAAAAGAGAAGTAAAAACTCCTGTCAAACTCTCTCTGTATCTGTTGTGTAATTCTTTGTAGAACTGAGGACAGTGTTCCAAAAAAGGATTGCATGAGCGTGCGAGTGAATGTGTTTGTATCGAAGAATGTGACGTGTGTATGCTGGTTTTCTAGGATCAGAGCATGGCCGTGCTTATTAGAGGGTAGGACTCTATGGTATCTGGCTAGAGTTTGACAGGCGGGTGGGAGGGAGGGGTTTTGTTCTTTTTAAAAAAGACGAAAATCTGTCGCTGTAAATCTTTGCATTTTGTTTCTGCTTATTTTTATTTATTTTTGTACTGTGATGAAAAATAAAATGCACTGATCGTTAAAGATAGACCACGGTGTGGTTGTTTGAGGAAGGTAGGTTTCAGTTGACATCACAAAAAAACAAAAACAAACCTGTAATTCTTAGCAGGACTCCAAATTGTACCTAGTCACATAGGTTGTTACTGCAGCTTAGCGACATGAAAACATCCTTTTTTTTTCAATTATGTGGTCTCACGTTATCATAGATCAATTTAGTTAGAATACTCATAGCTTCTTGAAAAAAAGAACATTTCCCTACTATAATGGCTACCACTTTTTTTTTTTTTAAATGATTTTAATTTTTTTAAAAACTAGCTTAACAGCAGAGTCATAAGTGCAATTTTAACTACAGTATATAGCAATATAATCATAAACAATGTTGATTAAAGTGCTACTTTTTAGACTATATAGTTTGAGCACATATTCAGGAATAGGTTATGCATTTATATCACCATATTTACCATTATTTATAATTATATTATGTGGGTTTTTGAATTAAAGAACAACCTCAATTAGGGGGTTCCCCAATATATAAAAATGTAGAGATTCAAAACATCCAAGTTCACCAGATTGATTTGGCCTTTCCAAAGAGATCTGTTTAGGACGAAGCGATGCATTAGAATAATAGCCGTTTCTTCCCTATAGAGTGGTGCAGGTATGATGTCACTTTGTAGGCAAACCGGTAGCATCACACTGGTTCCCTCGACAAAAACCCAATAGAATTTTCCCGTAGGCTTTAGGATTATCATAAAAAAAACAAGCTCTGTGATCAACAAAAGTTTCTGATATTTACATGTTTTGCCCATCAAGATAAAAACAAAATTATAAACGCAACACTTGTTTTTGCCCCCATTTTTCATGAGCTGAACTGAAAGATTTAAGACTTTTTCTAAAAAATGTCTCTCAATTGTTGTTCACAAATCTATCTAAATCTGTGTTAGTTATATCAAGATGCTGACTACACAGCATGATTATTGCACAGGTGTGCCTTAGGCTGGCCACAATAAAAGACCACTCTATATTGTGCAGTTTTACTGTATTGGGGGGAAAAAAAGGTTGTTGATTGTGGCCTGTGGAATGTGGAAAAATACGGACCTCATGACATTGCACAAATAAACACAATATAACATTTTGTCATCATGAAATATTAAAAGTTCCTCACAACAGATGCAAGGATATGTTTTTCGAAGCCTTTGTGTTTAAAGGATTTGACATTTTCTTAAAGGAAGTAAAAAAGGACTTTATATCAGAGGAGAACATTCTAAAATTAGGATTACTGTGAATGACTTTGCTCGGGCTTTGGGAAGAGGAAATTACCCAGAGGATAAAGTAATACTGTAGTAAAAGTATGCGCATGTAAGTGGGCACATAGTTTTTCTTTACAAAGTGACATCATCAAATACTTGCATTCTGGCATTCATAAAACAGCTTTATTAGTCATTTTCATAGATCCGTGTGAACGGGGATCATTTTGATAACGTTGTCATCTGTACAAAGAAAAGTTTCTTTTTCAGTTTTTAGCAAATCATTGTCATGTAAACGTACTCTAAATACAGGTGTAAACAGGGTTTGAAATGGCTTTGCAAACAAGAAAAAATGTAGAGCTGGAGTTGATTTTGTGATTGGAGTTTTGTACTTGGCCATTGCTGTGATTGGCCAATTTGTCCCGCCCTCGAGCCAGTGAATCATCATAAGAAAAGAGTTATTTTGATCAAAGATTATGAGGGCACATGAGTTTTAAATAGAATGATGTGTACGGATAAATAAGATTATTCTATAAACATAAGGATTGTCAATTTTAATTTCATGGTGACTTTTATGTATTCACAACAGTAATAAAGATCATTCATACAGATGCTAGATGTCCATCATGAACTTAAGAACTATTAATTAAATAAACACCTATGAGAATAAACAGTGTCATTGCTGTCAGTGCGGTAGCCACACCCACAGCGAAAAGATTGACAGGTCCAATCGTCGTCATCAACATCCCAGCGGCAAACAGCTGCTCACCCTGGATTAATAGCCATGTGCAGCAAATCAATGAAAAAATGACAATATATCAGTGTGATGGAGCAAAAGCCTCAGAGTAGACACTTCAAGGGCATGTTTATTTGCATGAGCAGATATTTGGTACAGCGTTAATTTGATTAAAAAAACAAACATAAATCAGTACTAAGATTTATATGCAATATAATTCATTTTTAAAGCGTACTTGTTTGGTTTCCATATAATAATATTCGTTTCTGCAAGTTAGTAATGGTTAATTATTGCATTAATATACATATGAAAACAAGCTTTTTTTAAACAAACACTATAAACTGGATTCCCTTTTTGATTTGGTCCAAGCATTCCAACATTTTAAAATATATTAATTAAATAAGAGAAATATAAAAATTAGGCACATCATTTGATCAGATCAGGCTAATAGAAAATAAAAAAAAACTGGGAACTGAAATTATTCGGCACTTGGAATCACTGGGGATCACGACAAGAAGAAAAAAAAATGATATATTATAAAACCGTCATTTATTGTCATCTATCACTGCCAAAACAAAGCAGACTGCTCTATCCACAAAATGGGCTGGATTGTATGCAAATGAACAATCATATAACTCCTATTATCAAGGTAAAAGATCATTTAGACATTGTCAGTAGGTTTCTGTCAGATTTAGAGTGTGATTCAAGAGAAATAGACCTTTTAAACTTTCAGAAAAAACTAGTCCATTTATTGTGTTCATATCCTTGCTTTTAACTATTGAGGTAAAAAACGGAGTTGTACGACAGTACTATGTTTTCATGCTTTTACTGACACACTTTACCAATCCAGGCTAATAGTCAAGAGAGTGATCAGGGACTGAGGAAGAGGAAAATGGACAAAACATAAATATTCCTTCTTATGCAAAAGCATTTTAAAGCAGACAAGCAAAATGGAGATTATGTGATCAATGTTCACATGCAATAGATATTCTATCCAGGATGAATCAGTAGTCGTGGCTCACACACAACTCGCCAACGAATCCAATTTACCCCACTTTATCCCATCACATGCAGTAGAACATCCCTGACACTACTGATAGAAGCTTAGTGATATTTTTGGCCACGAGAAACGATCCTAATTAACTGATAAAAAAGATCTCTAGCTACTAGCAATGAACAAAACAATTAAACAATTATGGGAAAACAAATGTATGCAAACACCTGCTTAAAAATGAAGAATGGCAGTCAGTTTTCAGTTTGGCACTTTCTTTGTCAGTTGTGAAAACTTCAAACTGGGTCAGACATCTTGGGAGTTTCCACTCAGAACTCGGTAGATGTTGTTCTATGAATCAATACTGCTCTCTTTCTCTCTTATTTGAACTCATAAATGTGCAAGTTCATAATATCAATACTTGCTGTTTGCTGTGTTACTCAATTGTGCCTTTTTTTTTTTACTAAAAATAGAACCTAACTGAACAACTGGTTGCCTGTTCTTCAAAAAATGATGACTTAATAGTTTGGAGGATTTTCATTATCTAGTGTTTTTTGGTGACAAATGCATTTTTGGCTTGTGTAAAATGGCGACTACTTTAAATTCAGTCTTTGTAAACATTTTTTTTTTGTTTAGTCAAAAACAAAATTTTGAATGGCTTTATCAGTACAGAAAAGTCAGAAATGACTTTTTCTATAAACCAGTGAGGGTGAGTGGAGGACTAAAGGGACCACTATTGGTGGCACGGTCTATTATTAAATAAAATTGCAACTGAAAATAACAGTCACCATCACTTCCTGCTCTGTGCCGCCCCATCTGATTCTACTCCAAGATATATGTGAATAAATGACAGTTCTCCGCCTACCTACATTTTATATGCACTATATATATAGTGCATACAGTACATTACATAAGCTATATCAAATATGACAGTATCGGTATACAATGTGCTATAAATGATCAGCTATATGCAGAAAAATAGAATGGTTTAAATTAGAGAGTTTAAAGCTCCTCTAAGAGCAGTTGATGAGTTTAAGGATATGATCAACACATCCCCCTTAAGAACATCTGATCAAATTCAGCAGCAACCGCAGGACTGCTTATGATCTGTGCAATACGTCGAGACTCAAGCAGAGCTGTTCTTCATCCCGCATGAAGCAATGATCAAAAACCAACATATTTCCTTTCAAGGAAAAACCTCAAAACACAAGCAAGATACTGTTTCTCATAAATATTACATTTATGATTACCCATCATTTGGTGTAATGTTTAATAAATACACAGAGCCGGGTCTAGTAAATCATCTTCGAGGGTCTATCTCACTACCTCCTTGTCATCTTGGAAATAATATAAACTGAAGTTTGGAATTTAAGGATTAATTAAATTAAATATTCTGCCTTGCCTGTCTTTAGGCAAATTTGGTATGGCTTCATTTCTGAGGTTCAACACAAAAGTTTTTGACTAGCACAAAAAAGATACCCTTCTGTCAATGTCCTGTTAAAGGGATCGTCTTGGATCCCCGGGCCCTCTAGTTGCCTGGCACTGAGAGAATGTATCCTGATCGGCTCTTGGTGAAGTCTGGCTGTGATTGGTTGATCTTGGTTTCCACAATGACAGTGCACTTCCTCCCATTCATACTGCAGTGAATGGGGCTGAGGATGTTCACTTGTAGCTTCCTCTTCTCACTAGAAACAGAGAGAGAGAGAGAGAGAGAGAGAGAGAGAGTCATTGAAATATTCCATATGTTCTTGTTTGTGTCCACAGAGCTCTGTGTACTTGTCTCATCTGGTTGGCTGTTTCTGGGTGGATGGGCATTTTACACCAGACTGTCTCACTGAGGGGATCAATGAAGCACGAGAGTAATTGGCTGAGAGACAAAGAGTTTTTAGAGAAGGGTGAATGGAAAAGTAAAAGTTCGACTGTAACACACACACTCTGCATTTGAAGTCAATCGATCTAACCACTAAAAGCCTAGTTACACCTAGAAAACCTATTAGCTCGATATATATATATATATATATATAATTTTCACTAATTTTTCCACTTTCCACCAAGCAAAAATCTGGGTTACAGTGAGGCAATTACAATGGAAGTGAATAAGGCCAATCCGTTAATGTTAAAATACTCTATGGAAACAATAGTTTACTAACCTTTTTTGTGTAAAGTTATATCCAATGTCAACCTAATAAAGACCACAATTAATGTACATTAAATGCTTTTATAAAAATTATAAACGGCAAATTTTTACATTTAAATCTTTTAAGACATTTACTTTTAGTGGTGTTTAATTGTTTGCTTTTTAAAAGAAAATTCAAAATAAATTTGTCACAAATTCTGTCAAATATTGAGCTTACAAACCGAAACCAGAATATCCCTTAAAAGAATTTGCATGAAGAATTCTTTAACAATATCTCCCCCAAACTCATTTGTAAAACATAACTGAAAGTTATGCCAGGATTGTCAGGACTGTCTGGATTGTCCCTTCATTGTATGCCAGACAGACAATCCAGGAACAGAAGTGATACACAGGCAGGGGTCGAGACAGGCGGCGAAGGTTCATAAACAGAGTTCAGAGTCCAGGAAAAATCAAAGGTCCAGGGAAACTCAGAGCACAGAAAGACTCTAGGGAAACGTATGGAAAAGTCTGCGTGGAAAAACAAGACTTCGCAAGGGAATAATGGAAGGAGCAGTCCAGATAAATTGTAGGTAATGGTTAGCAGGTGGTGAGGGAAATGATGAGGGAAACCAGGCAGGGATGGAACCTAATGAGAGCAGAGGGGGATGATGGGAATTGCAGTTCTAGAACTCCGGAGAACGGGAGCGATTGAGACCAGAGAGGGGCATAGCAGCGCACTCTGTGACAATAAACTCTCCACAAGTTACAGTAGCAGCAGGTTGCCCCGCCAGACGTTTCAATGAAACCCAATGAAGTCAACCAGCATCAATCTCTCCTATCGTTCACAATCATTTTCAAGGGTGTGAAAACTCTGTGTTTACTCATTGTACTAGGTATACAGTACAATCCCTTCAGATTCCTGTTGAGGCAGGAATGAAGGTTAGTCGAATTGCTTGGGATTTAGTTGAGTTTTGATTTTAGCAGGCTAGCAGCATTTGACGGCATGAAGACTGTAGATTTCCCCATACCGAGAGTCACTCTGTGTACTCTCACACAGTGCTGGTTGAGCAGACAGATCTAAATGGCCCACTGGAAAATCAATTCTTTCCAGCCCTCCTCTCCCCTGTGCCTGTGCCCTTCACGCCAACTGACTCACCACCTTTGAGGCCTGCTCTGCTACCCAGAATAGAAGGAGTATTAAGGGAAGGTAAAGGGGGAGGGAAAGTGAGCACTCAGGAGATGCAGAGGTAACTAACTCAAGCCCATTTGTCTAGTGCCAGACAGCATCATTTCACGTTCATCACATTTTTCTGGGATTCTTCCCTTCCAATGTTCAAATGAAACCAATGAAAGTACTTTTGACACTAAAATCCCACACTGCAGATGTGTGTGTGTGTGTGTGTGTATGAGAAAGAGAGAGAAAGCTTGATAATAATGTCAATCAATTTTTTTTTTACTAATTAATCGCATATTTTACTGTAATTAATTGTGAATAATAAAACCAAATATTAAAGTTTTCAATATTTTTTTTTATATTGTAATAATTTCACATTTAATTTTCAAATTAACGTAGCAACAATATAAAGACAGTAGACTATATATTAAATCTTTGTTTACTGGGATCTTTTTATGAAAGAAGCCAAAGCGTGCCGCACCGAACCGAACTGTACCGTACCATGCAGTAGGAAAGCGCCATTATCGTCATTCAGCATTACACAATAATTGAAAGCTATCATAAAAAATTATTTATATTCATTTAACAATGGGACACCCTGTTTTAATAAATGCAACAAAATTCATCAAGTTTAAAGTGTGACATAGTGTCTCCAAACACTTTTAATATTAGAATGACCATCATTGAACTGTAATACTTTGGTTTTACGTGTATGTGTTAAAAACATGCATCCAATAGAGCAAAGTAAAAAAAAAAAAAAAAAAAAAAAAATCTCTCTCAATGTCCATGAGGAGGTCAGCAAGCCAAAAAGAGGATTTTCTTCATGTAAAAGAGCCCTTACTGACACTTTCTATTCTACAGTCAAAAACACAGATGCAACAGAGGTTCAGAAAGGTGTTAAACGGTCTCTTATGATCACAATTCAGCAATCTGCAATTTTGGCCCTAGTATATTTTGTGGGTTGAGGAGAGAGGAGAAATGGGAGGAGAGAAGAATGAGTGTGTGTCTGCAACATAGTCACGCCCCACCTACAAAAATAGCAGATATGCCCTAGGGCTAATCCGTCTTCACATCCTCAAAAAAAAGGGGAAAAAGATGCTACAAAGTATTGTGCTTGCTGTGCAGTTGAGAGAAGAGAGGCAGCACCACAGCATCCTTCACTGCCCCACTCCAGTAATCAGACTGCACTGCCTTCCTCACATGGTGTAATCAAACACACACACACACCCTTTGGCTGAAAGCACCTTTTTGATGTTGCTATTATTAAACCGGTAACGCTTTAGATTACAGCTCGGAATGTACTGTGTAATTAAATGGAATTTACAGTGTAACTTTCTGTAATTATAGTGTACCTATAAAGTACTTATGAACAATATGTAAAGTTTCGGCAATAAAGAATAAAAAATATATATTTATACTATAAAGGGGTGGTTTACTGCTTTTTTCTTTGCATGATTGTATTTATGGGGCGCAATATTACATGTATTCATGGTTTTTCTTTTTTTTTAAAGTCTTATTTTTCATAAATTTCACCTTTTTTGTAAGCCTCTTTCTCCTCAGTCATTTGAACGACCGGTTGACTTAATTTTACAGTATGTACTGGTTCACCATTATTTCAAAAAGTTATGCAGGGTTATTACCAAAGGTTATGCTGTAAAATCGCTTTAATCACGCAGTACTTTCCGGGCTGTAATCTAAAGCGTTACCATTAAACCTTGTCCTACGGATTAGAACAGAGAGCACATCTTGTGATGGTGTAAGTGTTTTTCACCATGATCCTTAAATAAAAAAATTAAAAAAACATGGAATAAAATCAGTCAAATTACACCTCATTGATTTATTAAAAAACAATTAAGCTTTGCTACATTTAATTTTCATTGGCATTTAGTTGATTTTCAATGTGTGAAATCTACCAAAAGGAGCATGACGTTCATTGAAGCACCAGCACGGTTGATGAATAAGCCAAGTAGATAGATTACTGTAGAAAATATAATAATTTAGCTTCCTCAAATCTCTCTGTGCAGTAAAGCCTGACCTCTAAAACTACTATTTATCAAACACAGGCAGGGGCTTTAGCTTCTAATATGTATCAGATCAGTGGCAGGGCATTGTTGCCTCTGCTCTTTTTCACAATTTTAAAGAGAGCTGTTAAGAAGGAGTTTACAAAGTAGGTCATTTAGAAGAACAGGGAGAAAAGGCTTAGCAAGAAGAAATATTGATCAAAGCTGGGGCTCTTCTCAGAGAACAGCAGGCATGAATGCAAAAGAGGCAAACGATAGTGACGAGGGGAAAAGAGATAGATGGATGAGCAAAGTAAGTGAAAATGAGAGAGCAAAAGAATAGGACAGGGAGGAAATAATGGACGACAGAGAGGCCAGGCCTACAGGGAAAACCGGAAAAATGTGTCAGGTAAGCTAAAAATGTGCATCATGTGGTAACATCTAACCCCTTATTAAACCGCAAAAGTCTGCGGCGCAGGACTACGGCTACTACATGGCCACCGGATCTGAATGCTTATGTTTATACCAGCCTCGACACAGCACGTTTCAAAAGCATTTCAGGAGCATCCCAGGAGTGGCTCTCTGCACTGCTTAGCTAAAGATAGGCTCCTGGTCTATTTTTGATGGACGTCGGGTCCAAATGCCAGTGTTCCCCTCCTGCTCACAGGCACTGAGTGTGAAATACAAGATAATTGACAATGTATTTTAAATGACTAAAACACAGCTACAAACCTTTCATCCTTGTCGTTCATGGACTTTTAAGTGTATTAACAACAACAAAGAAGGACAGCAATACAACAATAAACACAATTAAACCTGACAAAACATAACCAATAGCCAGCTTAACCATGGTAGAACCCCAAAAAAGAAAAACAACGCCGGACAGATAAATCTAGTGTACTCGCGAATCCAGTTGCTTTGCTTCTGAAATGCTCCTGGTGTGAGTTGGCACCACGTGGAAGATGGAACAAAACTTTATCGCTTTTTTGCGTACAGACAGCAATGTTGTCAAAATGATCCCTGTTCCCCGTTCACAGGAAACGCTGCATCGCATGCCAGACTAGTAGTTGGCGAGGCCACTTTGTGAAGAAACAGTACGCCCCTATAGACTGAACACATCTTATGGATCACGTCACTGTTTTCACATATTCACATTTTTCAAAAGTTTGCGTTTTCAAAAACGCTGTTGTCGTGCAAATGAATGGACAAAACGCATTAAAAGTTTTCAGTTTTTAGTTGAAAATGCTGTCAAGTAAACAGACCCTATACTAACTTTAATTTAAGTAAAGACATTTAAGTAAGTTTAAGTTAAGAAGTAAGTTTAATTTACGTAAAGAAATATTACTGAACCATTTTAGGCATGAATTCTAAAACAAATAAAAAAAAAATCGAATCAATTGTTGTTCTTTTAATAATAATAGTTTATGAATTCTCAATAAAATGATCATTGCCAATCTCTTAAAAAATATTATTATATAATATTTTGAAAAAAAGTTTCTTGCCATTAATAATAATAAAATATGAAATGCATATTAATCTATATTTAGATATATAATAACAACAAAGACAATAACTGTATATAACTATGACTAATGGCCAAAGGTCAAATCAATCATGATGATGTTTTGGATACAATATTAGACTCTGACTGGTTAAACCAACTTTTAAAATGCTTCAAACGAGTTAATAATTTTGAAGGCTAAAATCAGGAATTTTCCTATGGGATATCAGCAAGATTTCAGGCTTACAGACACCTGCAGATTTGCTCAATGACTAAAGACGGACCGCTGTGTTCCAGTTATCAGGAACTGAAATTACAGACAGAATGTGCTGATATGAATCAGTAATATTTGGTGGTAAGTTTGCAGATACACTTCCTGTTGAGAGCTCACAGGGATCAAAGTGGACCCGAGATTACCTGTGCTGAAGGTTTAGAATCAATAGAACTACATCTGTGGTGTTTAGGATGCAGTAAGGATTTAATAATTTGAACATCTTTCAGACTGCTCTCCCTTCACTGATTCACAGTAGTCAATCTGCTCCTCAATGGTCAAAATACAATAGGACAGATGCCCCATGAAAATCAGCACACTTTATACATACACACCACTCATTGTTATTTGCCCTGCTGGCTACTGAGGAGACAATGTCACTTCCTAAAAGAATCCCCATGGGAGCTGTTTAATCAGCAAGGCATTTTTTGGGACAATACTCTGGGGCAATTTCTGGTCCCTCAAAGTCATATAAAAATAATCCTGACTGGTAATAGGAGACACTTTTTAAAAATCAACATGCTAATATCAGGATTGTTTTGCCTTCTCTGGCTATTGGGAATAGTTTTTTGGAGAGCTATTATTTGCAGTGCTCTGTTGGGGATGTAGTATCACTGTAGATGATAGAAATAGGATTAATAAACTGATTAGAAGGGCAGGCTCGGTTATTGGCTTTAATCCTGATTCAATTGAGATTACTGCACATTACATTAAAAAAGGAACAAATTAATTAATTCCTGAATTTCAATTAAGGAAGCAAACAGGAAGTAAAATGATATTCTAAATACATTCAATTGAATTAAATCAAGTAGAATTCAAATAGAAATTCATATAACTGAAGTTTAATTTTTAAATAATGGACTACACTACACTATAACCTACACTATAATACTATAAAGAAGCCAAAAAGCCAAAAATAACACTAATAACTGTAATAATGAGGATTGTAGCAGTAACAAAAGCAAAATAGCAGCTTTAGAAATAGCACATGTAATTGTATTAGCAATAGTAATAATATAGTAGCAATTACAATTAAGCTGTAATTATGGTAATGGTGGTAAAGACAGCTACACAAACGTAAATGTATAAGCATTTGGTTTTGTTCAATTAGTGATTGGAGGAAAAAAATGAAAGGACAGTAAAGAAACTGGATGCGAGATAAAATGGCTGTTGAGACATTAGATGCAGAGCAGGTGAGAATCACACAGACGGAGAGGAGGGGGTTGTACATGTCATGAGCCAACGAAGCAGCCTCCCATAATCACATCTCTAGCTGGTTGGAACGCAGAGAGGGAAAGAATGTAAGACACAAGGGCAGTGGGGGTGGAGCGGAGAGAGAGAGAGAGAGAGAGAGAGAGAGAGAGACACACAGCAATGCAGAGCTAGCACAGGAAAAAGTAGGTCAGATTCACACACTCCAATTCAAACGCACACAAGCACAATATCATAGTCATCCACCAACACCCCAACATCCATTTAAAACCCCCAAACTGTTCGCCAGCTAAGCCTTTCTCTCCATCAGCTCAGTTCAGGATGACTAAACAGACAAACACATCTAGCTGATTAGAAAGCAAAACAAGCTTAATGTGACAGAAAAACAGCAATTTACTATTCATACTTGATGTATTTGAATTTTCTCTGAAGAGAATTTGAAGAAAATTCGAAGGACAAAGTTGTTGGCAGTACAAAAATATGATACAATAATATACAAAATGTAATAATATATTAATATGATTATTGTGATATAGAATGTATACTCCATAAACCCGATTTATTTTGTAGCAACACCGTCCAAAAGTGATCCCAGTGCTGAAGTTTCTTCCATGCGTTTATTGTGTTTTCGAATGCTGTGTACATTCATTGAGCTGGTAATGCTGCTTGCCTGTTAATTAATTGTTTTGATTGATTGCTATGTTGTGACAGTGTTTAGTGTTCAATGTTTTATGTCTGGAGTTGTTGTTAATCCACAATTTAAACAAAAATATTTAGCAGCACAACTGTATTCATCACTGATGATGATAATAATATGAAATGTTTCTTAAAGGTGCAATGTGTAATAATTTTGAATATCTATAAACAGAAATGCAATATACCATCCATAACTATGTTTTCAGTGCTGTATTCAGCACTTACTTAATAAACCGTAAATGTTTTTATTACCTTCGAATGAGACATTTATATCTACATAACCGTGGGCACACACTTCTATGAAGGTCGACATATTGTGACGTCACGTTTCTACCATAGCCTACAGCGAACAAATGGCCCTACAGAGCGTGTTTCATCACTACCTTGAAAGAGAAGCAGCAGAAAGCTAAAGCTAGCTATAAACACTGTGTGTAGTGACTTTTCCCATTTCAGTGGTGTAAAATATGCATTTGGATTGTTTCATGTAACTTAGTTCTTCTCATACATGGGATACATGTGCTGGTTACGTTCGTTAGACAGCTGATTAGTACTCTTGTCATTGACCGTAAAACAGTATGTTACAGGAATCACAACCTGTCGATCTTGGAAGCATTTTAGTAACGGACGTGGAGCTCTCGGCATCTCGAAAGATTTTGATCTTCGTTTTAGTCCTCTTTTTGTCTCAAAGGCTGCTTGTCAAGGTCCCATAATGTATGGACAAAATAATAACAGCATGAGCGGAAACCGAGGGTAGCGCGGATATGACGCCATTAACTGGCGACTCCTCACCCCTGCTCACATGCCCCATTTCCTTGGTTAAAATCGCAATTTTCTCACGATTTACAAATAGTTTTAAACATTTGGGATATTGTAAGTAATCAACTAAAAATATATAACATTTTAAAATAACCGTTTTCTATTTTAAAATGTTAAAAAATGTTATTTATTCTTGTGATGTCAAAGCTGGATTTTCAGTTCAATTATATTTCACACTATTACTGTTTTTACTGTATTATGATCAAATAAAAGCAGACTTATTTCAAACAAAACTGTATCAACTCCAAACTTTTGAAAGGTAGTGTAAATATACTTTAAAAACAAAATATTATAATAAATGTCACTTTTGTGTCAATAGTGTAGAATAAAAGGTTCCACCTGCCTTAAAACTTCAAATTGTGTAAAAAAAGGAAATGTTTTATAAATATCACATGCATTATACTTGACTAAAAAACAAATGCAAATGGAACTTTACCACTGAAGCACATATGTGTGTAAATGCACATTTAAGATTGCAAATTCCCACTTATTTGTTTCGCTCGAATGGGGTGAAATGAGTTTTCCCTCAGCAGGCTACTGTAAGCAACTTATTTACATACGAATTCCACTATAATCACTGCAACAGGCAATTCATAGCAGCCTTTACCTTGAAAGGGTAGGCAAATGGAGCTATTTAGAGAAGAATCTCTCTTTCTTACTCATTAGTATTCTAAACCGGCAGGCCAACTAATGGACTAAATATCAGACAGACATGGATCGTCTAGTTGCTATGGGAACTGCATCTGCAGCACCAAGAGTGAGGTGAGGTGAGAAATACAGAGGAAAAAAATAAACAGATGGGATAAGAAACAGAGCTAGTGCAGGCTCAGAGAAATAATGGAAAAGCAAAAGTGAAGCACTGGAAGGACAAGAGGGCTAAAAACTTGACAATCTGGAGGCTGAAAGAGCGTTCAGCATGAAGGATGACCTTGCTGAAGGACACAATGATTGCAGCCAGCACCTCAACACAGAGTCACTGGCAACAGACTAATGAGGCCTGAAAAAACGTTTGCATTACTGTGAGCATTTATAATACAGCACATTAGGCACAGAGTAGCTTCCTGCCCAGCTTGATGCTGTATCATGCCCGTTTCTCATTACACTGGTGCTAGAACACACACTTAAGCCAGCCAGTGACTTTAGAATTAGAAACCTGATCCCATCAATGGAAGAAATGCACCTCTGCCTCTACTCGGAAAGTCTTCTCTAAAAGTCATGATTGATTTATAAAAAGAACGAAAATTGCTGCAGCACAAATTACGGTCTGGACAGAGACACATATTTTGTGCTGTCTACACTGAAAACTACGAAGAAAATCGTTAGCCAGACTGTAATGTACACTACATTGGGTTCGGTAAGATGTGTTTGGATGAAGTATATTATGCAGTAATATTGTGAAATATCTGAAAAAAAAAATTTTATATAACTGTTTTTTTATCTTAATTCATTTTAAATTGTAATGTATTGGCAAAACAAATGGGTTTGGTTTAACTTGTTAATTGTCACACAAATAGAAAAAGGGTATAAGGAAGTGGCCAAAACCACTATTATCCATGTCCCATCATGCCTTGCAATCAGGTATCAACCTTTAGGACTACTGCTGGACCATGAGGATTGCTGTAAATTCCTCTTCTCTCTCACCCAAATACACATATTCAGAGTCTTTGTCTAACAGAGTTACAGAGAGGTGCAGATTGGAATCTGGCCCAGTTTTGTAAGTGATGGGATGGAGGTCATTCTGAGGCACTCTGGGTAATAAGCACGCAGAAAGTGATCAAACAACCAACAGGGATCAATAAAGAGTAATGGCATGCGATTGTGCTGAGTTGAGAGATTAAACAAAGAGAGAAAAAAGCAATAAAGCGAAGCCCAGAAGCCAAAAGAACGTGAAGGATGATTTCATATCAGTACCTGCTTTTATTGTCTAAGAGCATTTCAATGACCCTGTGACCTTATATGCATGTCAATATACAATTACAGTGCCAGGTAACGAAAAGCCCCACACTTGCTTTCCTACTGCCTGAAGCACAAGTCTTTGACCCCCTAATCCTTAACGCTATAATGATGTCAGAGGTTCAGGAACGACACTCACTCAGACATCCAAACTCCAGGTCACTCTCCCAGGAGCTTTGAAACAGGATTTGAGTCCAAAAGGCACCATTCATTCCTTCAGAGAAGTGTTAAAAGGAGACAGACTTAATGGATTCCTGTAGAGAACTCTTTCATTTAATTTCACAGGGCCTTTTAGTTCAAGCTACAGTGATCAATAGAAACAAGGGTCTTCATTCAGATGAGACACTAGCTGAGCTGACACCAACACCTTTGTTTCGAGCCCAATTTAAACAGATTAGACCAACACACTGGATTTGGCATCTCACAGAGGAATTCCCTCTTTTGTAAGAGTTACACAGGCTAATAAAGGAGACTCAGGAGTTTTCTTGCTGCAACAAAGAACCTCAAGACTCGAAATAGTGTAGCTAATCCTGATCTGGGTCTTCACACGTTCTGTTTAGTGTATGAGTGAAGCGCTCTGTGAAAACTGTGACAGGATGAGTGACGGCTACGGTGATGCAGACAGATGTGTGCGAGCGTGTGCGCATGTCGGCCAGAGAGTGTGTGGGTGTGTATCTGTCGGGCTGTGGCTCGAATCTCTTTGAATAATGCTTAAAGGCAGGTGTGATAGCTGGAGCGATGAGGCATTCCCTCGGTAGAGAGAAAGCGGTGCAGTGCTTCCTGTGTGCTGCGCATGCCAATGATGAAGAGCCTGGTTAAAAATAGAGCTGCAGTCACACAACCTTAAATATTTAATATCCTACATCTCATCCATGGAAGAGAAATATTGAGCCTCCACAGGCAGCATTTTAAAGGGATAGTTTTTTTTTATGATAGCGTTCGATCAAGATAAGCGTGAAGGGTGCTAGTGTTTTTATTCTCTTTATAAATACATGTTGTTGATTAATGAAGCCTATATTACCTAATTAGATATGTGGATGTACATTTTTCTTTTATTCTTCTGTTTATGGTTTTACTGCCTGTACAGCACTATGGTCAACTCGGTTGTTTTATTCAGTGCTTTATAAATACATTTGAATTTGAATTTGAATAGTTATTAAGAAAAAATGTAATTGTTATTAATTACTAATGTCATTCAAAACCTTGTGAAATGACTTTCTCCAGAGCACTTTTTGATAAATATACTAGTTTAACTAATGCAAACTGAATTGGGTTATATAACTAAAACTATTGAGAAAAACTGTGAAAAATTGAAATTAAGCTGAAATAAAATATGAATATTAGATGAAAAATATTAGATGAAAAACTAACTGAAATAATTGAAGTTAAAGCACAAACTACTAAGTGTAAAAAAAAACAAATTGAAGAAGTACAATTAAAGCTGGAATAAAAAAATAAACTTATCAAAGTAGTAAGTAATTTCAGTGTGTTTTTCAAACAAATCATGAAGCTACAAAATACTTCCATGGTAGAAAGTAGAAAGTCATTTGAGAGTTTACAATTTTGGTTTGTGTTACTTGTGTATCTGTGTACTATTCCTTTAAGTCATTAAGGACAGTACGATCCCAATGCTAAGGTTGCTCCAAAAGACAGCAGAGTTTGCTAATTCAGTGAAAAATACATAATTTATCATGAATTGCTTTTTCATAATATTAGTTTAATATTTAGTATAATATATTGCATATTATCCAAGTAATAATTATACAGAATGTTCCTAAAAATAATTTAATATAATTAAAAATATTATTTATTCAACATGCGTGTTATCTCTATTCATGCTTATTAGAGTATTGCATTGTTAACATTAAACTCAATTGTGAAATGAATTATGAATGTGTACTTCACTTGAGGTTCAATGCTGCCTAAATAGACAGCAGACAGAGAGATGCTGACACAATGGTGAGGATAAGTTTCAGAGAAAAATAAAAATTTTGGGAGAAAACGGGCACTTGGAGAAATAATCCTCTTATTACATACAGTAGAACTCAATTGAGATATCAGAGACTTTGTTAATAGTCTTACTGCAGATAAGAGGGTTATGATTTTAGTCGCATATGGCACAGACTTTGCCAGTCACACTGGTTTTCAATACATGGGACGTTCTTCCAATCTATTAATAGCACAGGAAAAAAAACGGATATGTCTGCAGTTTTCCCGTAAAGCCACTCTGGCAGAAAGTCAAACCAGTTCAGTGTCAAACCTCAGCGAAATGTGCCCAGACATCCAAACACACTTAACGTCCACATCATGAATAATGGCATAGGTTTGGTATAATTGAAAATAATTTCAACTGACTACTATTTTTGTATTACTACCTCTCAAAAGCTGCTATACAAGCTCTTTTCTAGATGTCACCATTGAAATCGCAATAGGCAGTGAACTGCGAGAGGAAGGACTAGTGTCTCTGCAGTGGCTAGTGCTCGGGCTGATGTGCGGGACAGCAGAGGAGAGATAAAGGTTAAGTACACATCTACAGGGAGAGGAAAGCAGCAGAACACAGCAGCCTCTGAGCCTAGCCTTTTGTCCGGCCAATGGATCACGCTGATGGATGGATCCAGAGAGAGCTTACGGCTGCAGGTCATTAGCAGCGAAACGTTAGCAAGGTGTTTTCTGAAAAACACCCAGCTTGGGGAACACAGGGCTTTATTTACAGGATAAGCAGCGAAGCATCTTTGTAAGGAAAGTCGATACCACACATTTTGTAGCCAAGCTACAGTCTTCATCTATCTGGCCAAGTAAACATGATATGAACGGCTCTATTTTAACTATCTAATTCTAAGCGCATGGACTAAAGCACATGGCAGAAGTGCACTTAGAGCGTGTGCGAAACCACGTTTGCTAGTTTAACGACGGGAAAAATGCTCGACATCCCGGCGCGTGGTCTAAAAAGGTTGTCCCTATTCTCTTAATGAGTAATGGGTGTGTTTTGAACAGATCTGCTCGTGTGTGAGGTTAATGTGCGCGAGCAGACCATCTAGACGAGACAAAGTGTATGCATGTTCTGGACCCACCTATATGCGCACATTACTAACGAGCTCTTTAAATAACAAAAAATATATATTTTGGGACGTCTACTTTAGCAACGCGCCAACAATGTGCCTGAACACATGACCTGCCATGGCCACACAATGTACAGTAGATGTGTATACTTTCTGCAGTGGCGTAGGTTTGATTTTGAAATTGGTGGGGACGGGGACATAAATATATACATATATTTAAAGTTTTGATCGAAATTATTGCTAGGGATTGCTACACATCCCTGGCGTCCCAAATAAATTATACGCCCCTGACTTTCTGGACTAGGTCTGTTATTGTGCATGTTCTTAAAGGTTGTTTCAGGGCACTGTATATGTAGGGACACTTGTATTATAGAGGGTTTATGTTTTAAATCATAATCTGCCTGGTCAGCCAGACTCATTTGACTAAAACACACAGACACACAAAATGGAAACATTAATTCAGACAACCTTCATCTTTGAATCTCTTGGCTTTCCTCTAATCTCAGTACATTGACAGACAGATACACTCTACATACCTCAGATAACCTTTTGAGTCCATCTCATTTTTTACACAACAGAAGAAACAGAACATCAAAAGGGCTGTTATAGTATGGTGCCTGACAATTTCAGGAACCCTTAGCCATCACAGTATGGTGAACTAGGACATAATTTAGCAAGCATCAAGCAGAACATCTATTTCGTTTGGCAGCTTCTTTGAGGCATAAAGTAACTCTCAAATCTAGAAGAAACAATTTGTCTACCGCATCATAAAAAGCCAAAGGGGGTACTGATCCGACAGGGCTAAGCTGTCTTCTCTGTCCTCAAAAGCCCTGAACTGGCTCTACAGAGTGTACAGAGGGTGAATTATTATAGTTGGCATTCTTAGCCTTATGTGCCCAGGCCCTGTCCCCAGAGTCCCGCTATCTCTCCCAAATCGCTCTCAGGAGCGCCCCTTGCTGATTGTCACCTTTTGAAATGGCTGAACATGGTCCCCACCAGCTCTCCGATGCGGCTGTCCCCTGCTGGCACCATGCCTTGCAAGCACACGATTAGGTCCTGGTTGTCTTTGGTGTGGAAGACGACCAGCTGGTCCTTCCCAGGGGAAACGCTCATTCCGGTCACCTGAGACAGAAAGAAAGGGTGATGCCAGTTAAAAACGCACTCATACAGACACAGAAGACCAGCGTTCACTAATAAGCCCTTCCATAATTTTGTTCTCATTATTGTCAACCTGGGTGGGCCCTGGGTTTTGGTGGTGCACTCTCAGGAAACATTACATATCTGTTGGTACATTGAAGTGTGAGAGCAACTGGTGTTGGAGTTTTTTTTTAAGACATGGTTCCAGCCCAATTACCAACAACTGGTCAAAACAATAATTTAACATGAGACAGGTGATAATTAAAGTGATATTAGATGTTTGAGTATGGTGGTTCGGTGATTGGTACCTTGGGCTCTAGTTCAAATGTGTCAGAACAGACTGCAAAGGTCAATGACATTATGTTTCTATTAAATGCTAAATTAAGTATTTAAAAATATAGTCAGGCAAGGGCAATGACTTAACTTGAAAACACCTGAACTATCATCCATTTCAGTGTATTAACTGAATTTCATTTTCACATTTTTTGTAGGGCTTTAAGCAAAAATGTCAAAAATGATCTAGAGATTGTCAAATAAAGAAAATCATTTAAAAACAATTTAAAATATTATATTATATTATATTATTATATTATATTATATTATATTATATTATATTATACATTGACTGCCATTTCAAAGTCTGGTTTAAACACCATACAGGAAGCCACTTTATTGTCATTTGACCAGAAAACTGTAAAAAAGAACATGATAGCGCTGTAGACCCTTAGCAAGTCTCTTAAAAATGTCAGATCATCAACCTATTTATGACATGAAAAGGATAGCTCAGGCTGGCAAATGGAGAAATCACAAAAAAAATGGAATTTGTAATAAAATTCCACACACAGTTTATTACAAATGACATTTTATTATGAAGTTTCTGGAAATAATGATTAGAGTCTTTACTTTTCATGGTCACACCAATCAACAATTTTTTGTCTCAAACTTTATGCTGAAAATTTCATAAATTTTTCAGGTATTTACATTACATTTGTAACTGTATTTTTCCAGATGAAGCACTTCAAACTGTGTAATGCAGTTTCCTTGAGGTAAAAATGTATTTGTCTTTCATCTCTCTCTCTTTCTCTCTTTCACCCAGATAGGGGCTAGGGTTCAACGAACACAGTCTGGTCTAAAGTAAAAAAGAGCTAGGGGGAAATCGAGTGTATTGACTCCCCCGTGGATCAGTATTTCTGGGCAAAAATCACTAGCTGAATTGATTAAGAAACTAAGGATCTCTAGTCCACATCTAAGATTTGGTGATGGACACATAGAGAAAAGATGCAAGAGGGCGACAGCTGGTGTGACCAATTTAGGACCGCATTATAATACAGTCATTATTGGATGCCGGATATGAGCAATTTGTCACTTACAGTTTGAGTAAATATTTAAAGAGTTACGAAAGAATATTTAAACAGTTACGAAAGACGAATGTGAGTATGACACTGTTGACCAGTCCAGAACAGCTTGTGGTATCCCGATATCCATATAATACTTGTGGAAATATAGATCAGGCAAACCCCTGGTGTCTGGTAGAAACCAGTAGAAAATTAGTCACATTACTACTGACTTCCTGTGTTTGAAAATGATTGAAGGAATTGTAGTGTTCCCACTGTTATGTAAAAGATTCATTAATTAGTATCATGCAGTGTGATTTTATGCACTATAGGCTACATATCTTCTATTTCCCCATTCCATATTAATACTAGGCAATTTTATTATAATGTCTTATCATTCCGTGATAAATTAACCAAATAAACATCATTCAGGAAAATATAAAGACTACAAAGAGGTCTATGAAGCGTAAAACAGCCTGCAACAGGAGAAAAAAAAGATGAAAACAAAGAAAGACCACAGAAGTGCAAAGACACAAGCAAGCCCGAGCAGAAGGAACACACAGAGGAGGCAAATTTGTGCACATGCTGAAACGATACTAGACATCAGCTGATCTCCACTCCCTCCGTCACCATGACAACCCCATCCCCTGGGATGTTGGCATGACAACAGTGAAGAAAGAGATGGATGAAGAAGGAGGAGCGTAGCTGAGTTGCAGAGTGGATTTTTTTATGGGTGGGGGGGTGGGGGTGGGGATTAACGTGGTGTTTTTTTTTTTGTTTTTTTTTTTTGATAACTCTGTAATGGTTTTTTTAAGACATGGTTCCAGCCCAACCATTTAATAATGCAATGAGTGTCCTTGATATCCTTTTTGTCTTTGAGGTGTTTGCTGACACATAAATCATTTTATCAATTTCCTTACCTGTGCGTTCTGTGACACTGGAGCAATAAATAAATGTGAGGGGCAGGAAAGGTTTAGCAGGGGAGTGACCTTTCCCTGATCAAGAGATTATTCCCTGATTTTCGAACCACTGTGCATATAATCAAAGCAATAAAAAACGCGTATAACCGCTGTATTTGTGTTAAATGAAGTACAAAAGAATACTATTGAACACTGTTGATAAATTGAATTGTAAAATTCAACTCGCTTCTCCCACTACTAATGCTGCCAATTTAATTGAGTTAAAATACTACAATAGCCTATATATTTTTTTTTTCAATAGTTTGGGGTCAGTAATACATTATATATATATATATATATATAAATATATATTTCAAATAAATAATTTTTAACTTTCTATTCATCTAAAAGATGCATCATGGTTTCCAAAAAAATATTAGGCAGCACAACTATTTTCAACATTGATAATAATAAGAAATGTTTCTTGAGCACCAAATCATCAAATAAGAATGATTTCTGAAGGATCATGTGACACTGAAGAACATTCAGCTACCACCACAGGAATACATGACACGTAAATAAATTACTATTTTACTATTCACTATTTTAGCTATTTTATCATTTGTAATAATATTTCATATTATTGTTTTACTCTATTTTGATCAAATAAATGCAGCCTAAATGCAAATAAAAGCTGATGTTTACTCATACAATATATTTATTGATTCATTCAATAAAAATAAATAAATAGCTCAAGCACTCAAAGGTCTGAACCCATATAAAACTAATCCCAGAGACAGAGGGTTTGCTTGACCTGAGCTGTATTTCAAGCACAACAGAGAATTAATTTAGTGTAAAGCTATGTTATGTAAACTGACTATGACTAATGACTAGATGTTGTACCAATTTTAGCTCAAGATAAAACATTTTGGGTTTACCGATTAAAACAGACTTTATTAACCCTGGAAGTATATAAACAATCCATTTTGATTTTAACTGTGAAGAAAATTACATCACTAAAATCTGAATCGATTTCGATCGATAATCGGCAGTCGTATTATTCTGCTGCTTGAATGCAACCTATGCTTACTTAGGTAAAAATAAGGTTAATATTTACATTATAGAGTGGGATGCTCTTCATGGGCTTGTACTGCTTGACAGGGTCCATTTTGTAGAGGTGGCGATCAGTGATGAGCAATGCTCGGTCCTCTGCTTTATTGAAGCGATTGATCTGTTAAGATAATAATATTGCATAGGTTAACAACATACAAAGCAAACACCCGCGACTTGAGCAGTGATGCACATTAACTGTGAGTCAGAGAAGTCTGAACCGATTACAATCAAGGACATACTTTGCGGACATTGCAGGAGAAGAGGATCCTCATGAACTTATCTTTCCTCTGCAGATCACTGGACACCAGAGTGAAAGAAGATGCTGTCCCAGGACTGTCCCTTTTCTAAGAACAGAAAAATCCTGGTGTTAAACATTCTATACTAAATGCATTCTAATTTATTTTAAACCATCTGTTAATCTCAGACACATTGTATGATTTTAAACACTAACCAGGTAGTTGCCCTCCCAGGCTCTCTGCAGTCCTAGATCTGCTCTCTGCCCCTTCAGGCACTCCAATGTGGCCACTTTAGCCCTGACCTGCATCATCTCCTCTGGAGACAGGCCTTTAATTAGCGTCCAGGCCCACCATCTAAAATGATTTCAAATAAATATCCTAAACACAAATCCATCACCAGGAACATACACCGTAATTGTTACAGGAATGTACTGTAAATATACTGAAACCACACTCAAAATGCTATTCAAAATATAACCTAAACTTGGAAATAAGCAGAAAGTTTTGTGGTTTTTAAAAAAGTGACCAAGGAAACATTATGGAGTAAAAATGGAGTAGAAATTTCAATAATTTAACAAAACATTTGCATGTTGAAGGGGTCATGACATGAGACAAATTTGGTCTTTGGATCATTAAACATCTTGCAAGTTTCATAGTGTAAAACAAAGAATCTATTTAATTAATTTGTTTTGATATTGCGGGATCTAATTATTAGTTTGCGAACCCCAGTTTGAGAAAGCCAAAAGGTAGTAAACCAAATACTGATGAGAAATAGTGGAATTTGTGTTAATTTCAGTCAGATTTTACACTCAAGTTGTTATGCTGATAATATAATTTGTATTGAAAATGTTGCTTACATGTTTTTTTCAGGTGCAAACAATCGATGTTACCCTCAAATTGTTATACTGTTATATTTTTATAGTTTTTATTTTATTTTTATGATGTAGGTGCACATCTGCTGTCTGACTAAAAATCTAAACACCAGGAATATTATTTTGAATTTTTCAACATTGTTTTCAGGGTCAGAGCTGTGTTAAGGCTCTTGTGAATAGATCTCCAACAAAGCTTTGATCCAAAGATCAATATGTGCCCCAGGCTCAACAGCCCTGTTAAACACAAGAGAGCCTTTCCATTCTTAAAGACCTAGGAAATACACAAGCCTTTAGCAAAAAAAAAAAAAAAGAACATTTCCTTGTCCAACAATGATAAAGAGCTGAAAGCATTGAACTGAGTCAGAGACATTATATTGTCCCCCTTCACACGGCTGACGTTAATGCAGAACAACTGAAGCCATACATGACTACTCCATGAGTCACGCAGAGCCTGTTCTCTATAACTCTGACCTGTTGTAGATGTTCCTCAGCGCCTCCTCAAACTTCCGCAAGACCTTGGGCGGTGTGGGCCATTTCACATGTTTACCATGATCCTTCATGCCACGGACATTTTTGAAGCGGCGGTTGACCTCTCGGATGTATGACTTAACCTTGTATCGTCTGTACGCCTGGATGATGATAAGAGCGGCACGCATGCGGCGGTAACGCCTTCTCGCCAGTGTTCCACGCCACACCTGAGTGAAAGAGTGCGATAAAAAAAGAGTGTGAGTGAAAGTTCAAGATTAACATTGTAACCTAATGCAAATATCACAATATCAATGAAACTTTTGGACTATCTCAAGGCAAATGCAAATAAAGACATGACAAAGGCAATATCAACAACAGATATTTACTTAACATCTTCTGTACACAACATGGTCAACTAAAAATATTACTTTTTTGACTAAATTTAAATGCTATCTGTCAGTAAAATGGACATAAAAATGACATGAACATTTTTCAAAATTTACATTTCAGACAAAAGACAAACTCAAAATGAAAAAAGGTGAAAAGTTTTTAAAAATGTATTGTTAATCTGATTTTTTTTATAGCTGTATCGGAACACGGTTACATATTTTCTTATATCTAGATGCATAACGTCATTCCAAGCATTTCGGCTACTCCTCAGGTCTAAATATAGCAATTTGCATCTTGTTTATTTGTGTATGAGAATACCCCTGGAAGAGATACAGTATATCATGGTGCCAAATATAACGCATCTGCTCCAATGATACATATAATGTGATCTGTGGCACCCAAAGTGCATTTCTCAGGATGTAAAGCTGGTCTTAGACATGAATAATAGATGATAATGGACCTCTGGGGAGCTGTTTAAGTGGCTCAGTACTCAGAAAAAAACCCCACCATATGTTGAATCCACATTACATTGACTCAGGTGGGACTGGGAAGAGGTGAAAGGAGCCTTATGTCAGGCAAATGTGACATCATAAACATGAGGTTAAACTTGATGTGTTGTCCAAAGATATCAATTCCAATGTCTTTTTCTAAACGCCTGTCTTAAAAATTGAGAATGCTGCTTTTTGGTGACCTGGACGTTCACCACAGTTGCCTCAAGCTTGCATTATATGGTTTAAAATTCAGTGTCAAATTTTGTGTTAAATTAAATTAAATAAAACTCAACTCAGCACTGTAGTGTGGGTGAGTAGTACCCCTACATGGTGTTTGCCTATGTGCTAGTACTGACCTCAAGGAAGAACTTGCTTTGAGTTCTGTGCTACTGTGACTGAACCCATTACGTAACTTAACTGTATGACTAATGCAGAGGAGTGCAAGAACAGCAGGACTCCACATTCATACTCAGCAAATCTGATACCCTAGGAACCACATCACTAAATTGATGCGATGGACATGATGTGCACTTGTGTCATTTCTAAACACTTATCAATTAATCAGTCCGAGAGAAATGCAGGAAAATACAGATAATAACTTATTGACATTATTGATTATGCATTCATTTTGATGTATTACAGATTACATAAAGGTAATTAGCTTTGCTAATTAGAGGTTGAAGGGTGCATTTCAAATTTTGTACAAAGCAGCATGTTGCCCAGATTTGGATAATCTTTGAAATTTGCTTTAACTACAATTTTGTTTTTAAGTTTATGGAAATTATGCTGCTGATGATTTGCAATTTTAATGTCAAAAAGTATTTACATATTACATAAGGGAATAACTTATTGCATAACCAATTGTTTTTGTCAGACTAAAAGTCTGATCAGATGTTTTTAGGCTGTCTTTTCAAGGGGGAGAAAATTATTCTGAAATAAATATTGACAACAAGGCATTAACAGCAAATGCATGTAAATGTAAATCGAGCATTCACACATGAATTTAATATAAATATATATTGAAATTGTGTAATGCACACCTACTGTAATGTGTGTATGCATATACACATCTATATCTATATACTGTATGTATACACAAACAAACAGATACACATACACATATCTAAATGGATTCAATCCCCTTTGCAAATCAAACTTCCGGCTGGTTACAAAGAACAAATCCAACAAAAGAATGGGTTAAGATTCCCCAGAAACGCTGCACGAAGCTGGTGTCTGGTTATACATCTCATTTCCAGCAGGTCATAACAGCAAAAGGGTGCTCTATTAAGTACTAAAGATGCTTGCCATGAAGGGGTTGTATAATTCTGAGACTGCAGATGTCATTAAAAGTTGCTAAAGGTCTGTAAATGTTGCCAATTGCAATGGGGATTGAATATTTTTGAATACAACTGTACATATAGATTCATATTCATATACATTCATATAGTGTATATACTATTGTATATACATATAGTGTACCTTCCTGCAAAGTTCAGCTCCAACCCTGATCAAACACAACTGAACCATCTAATTGAGATCTTCAGGAACACTTGATAATTAACGTTATGTTTATATTTACTATATATTATTTACAAAAATGAATATTACAGCATTTATACTTTGTAATGCAGCACACCACTCCCATCTTATCAAATTAGCAAATACATGTTTATGCTGCAGGAAAAACAATTGACAAGCAAATATCCAATTTTACAAATATTCCTAACCAAAAAAGTCTACATAACTTGAATTGTAACCAGAAGCAGAATAGCAGAATGTCTGGGTGAAAATCAGCCTGAGCTGTTCAAATTGTGTTTATGGTCATTTAGAGAGTTAAGGCCAACTACACATTCACACAGGCCATGCTAATGACATTGGAAATGCTTAAACAGTGGGTGGACAGACGTTTTGAGTTTTTTTTGTGTGTTTTTTTTTGTTTTTTGAGAGAGAGAGAGAGAATGATGATAGTTGACGACACTCGGGGGAAAGTGGGTAAATCAGGCCAATAACAAGACCTCAACTCACCCCGCCCCCTCCAGTCAGTTTGTCAGATCAGCGTTTAACAAACCCAGCACAATACCGCCTCTCCGCAGCAGATTTACACACTCATCAAAGCCAGACTGGAGAAAGCTATGACAAAGAAGTCTCATATAACAAATAATTCATGCATAAATCTTTCAATCAAACCCATTGCTTAGCACTTTTTCTTTTTTATTTTATTTTAAAGGGATAGTTCACTTTGAAATTAATTTTTGGTATGTTTTAGCTACCGCAAGGGCATCCAAGATGAAGGTGTCTTTGTTTCCGCAGTATTTTCAATTTTGATATTTTTAGGTCAAACCGTTCTTGTCTGTCAGTCATATAATGCAGGTCTATGGTCAGCACGTCAAAGAAGTCCAAATTAAACATGATTTAATGACTCATAAATGTAAATACACAATGATGGACTAAGACATGAAACAAGCGGTTTGTGTGAGAAAACGAACTGTATTTCTACTTACATTTACGAGTCATTAAATCATGTTTAATTTTGACTTCTCTGTGCATGCTCTTTAAGGTGGTGACCATAGACCTGTATTATATGACTGTTCTTAACAGACAAGAACAGTTTGACCTAAAAATAGCAAAATTGAAAATACAGCAACATCAAAGACACCTACATCTTGGATGCCCTTGAGGTAAGCTAAAACATACCAAAAATTAATTTCAAAGTGAACTATCCCTTTAAGGGCTGCCAAAAATATTGAAAAGAAAGAGTATGACAAGATAAGATTTATGTATTTTAATGGCTATAACTGGTGTGCAAACATTTTTATTGCGATGAAATAAGAGTGACATATAAATAAAAAGAGGCTGTTGAATCTTTCATCCTGCAGAAAACAGGACAAAGAAATTCAAGCAGAATCTATTCAGTTGTACCATCAGGTGTCAAAAGGCAATTACAGATGGCTGACAGAATGTGAGGTGACTTATCATTAATCAGAGAGGCAGGCAGGCAAATCCCACAATCCCTAAACACACACAATTTCATACACTGGCAGGACAGAATCACGGTCAGTATATGTGACGGAGTTAAACGCATACACAAAAGATCCTAACCACAGACAATCTCACAAGCAGTGGGGGAGGAAAATGCGAAAGAGCCATTTTCATAAATCAATAACATGTGCTTGGCAAACCATTGACTTGGTGATGGAAGCCTCCATCTTCACTGTGTTGTCTGGCAGATTGTTGGACAAGTGTGTGTGTGTGTGTGTGTGTGTTTTTGTTGGGGGGGGGTGGGTTGATGCCACTTTTTCAGCCAAATAACAGCGAGGCTCCTTTTGCAGCTGTCATTGCAATCATGTTTGACTGCTGTAAAAGTTGTCTACATTTTAATATGTAGATAAAACGTGCAATGCAAATCTAGGATACTCCTTATTAAGGTGTTCTCAGAGTTTTAAGCATGTTGCTACATGGTAGCTAGGCTAGTGTTTGCTAGGTGGCTACTTACTTTATGAAGTTAATACTTAATTTGAGTTATACTTAGTTAACCTTTTCACATCCTAAGTATGAGAATTGGTGTCTGTACTTTATTTAAGTATTTATTTTGAGAAACAAACTTTTATCCACTACATTTCATAAAAATAAATCATTCCTTGTTATTTTGAAATTAATAAATCAATGTCCGGATTTGTGAAAGAGCTTTTTAATGAATTGGCTCACAAATCACACTTAATGATTTATTTGTGAACTGGAGTGATCCCATTGCAGCTGTTCTCGAGTCAATGACACAGTCAGAGTGCATCTCCAGTTAACAATTCACTGAATTGTTTATGTCTGACACAATATGGCAAAAATCGGTATTATGTAGTTGCTGACTAGGAGTCCCTGGTAGAAGAGATACTGTCTCTCAACGGGACATTCCAGATTAAAAAATAATAATAATAAAAAAATAAATGTAAAAAATAAATAAATTAAATAAGTTACTACCTAAAAAAATTGTTTAATGATGGATGCCGTTGACATGTTTTGTCTATTGAAAATCACTGCACATTTCCCATCTTGTCTTATCTCTAATCTTAGCTCTGGTAATGATGTAACCACCAGAAAGAGAGAAAAATCCCCACCACTAACAGTATAAAGAACAATAATGAACAAATGTCAACCGATTCCTTGACAATGAAAATGGAGTCGAGGAAACGGTAATAATATTTTGATAGATAAAAGAAATTGAGCACATCTGAACTGGCTCTTTTCAAGGACAAAATAGTAAAACACCTTCATTAGATGCAGTACATTTTCATTTCCCACTTTGCCAGTATATGGCGTGTCCCCATTAACTGTCATCTCGTGAGCCATCAGGATGGGGTTATTGCACCAGGCACACGTTTCACTAAAACCTACAGTTTTTACATGACAAGAATAAAATGCAAGTATTAGATGCTTCATTTTTTTGAATAAACGGTGTTCATCTACTACTGCAATCAGGCACAGAAAAAGGAAGATGCAGCAGTAGAAAAACATCTGAGCAAAACAAAAATCCTAGAGGAGGTATAAGGGATTTATGGGGGAAATATAGGAGATTTATACAGGGAGTCTGACATCTTTGTGCACAGAGTGTTTGTTTACCTCAGCAGATGCAATAAAAATCCACATTGTATTGTCAAGTCTTAAATCTGTTGTCATTTCAGAAATTAGTGATATGGGATTTAACTCAGTCCATAAAATAAACAGAGAGCTTCTCTCACAGCAGAAACCACAACTAACATAGTTGATCGCAGTGGATGCTGGGGCTTGAACGAATAAATTATTAATTAAAGGAAGGGAATTCATGAATAATGCAGCCACTCAATGTTTGTGTTTTGTACAAGCTGATCCGATTTGCTTCAAATTGCCTCCATTCAAAGACACATCTTTCTGATGAACCGAACAGAGGGTCATACGGCGAGAGTCAGCATGCATCTTGCCTCTGCCCAAAGGAGCTCCCTGGCAGAGCAGAGCATCCTGGGTATTTTCATCACCTACGGGAGAAGCGCTAAAGCATAACGGCTTAGAAATGGCAGTGGAGTGAGGGGGTGGAGAAAGGCAATGGCACAGAAAAATGGCAGGAGATCTGTGAAGCAGTGGTGGGGTGGGACAGACAGGAAATCTGGAGAAAGTGGGAGGTGAGGAATAACAGAGCATTGATTGGGGGTTATTTTGGTTTACATCCTTAAAAAAGATGAAAGATTTATCCCCGAGTGATACACACTGAGAAATGAGAGAAAGGAGAGGAAGCAGACCTCAAAAACCTACAAACAATGAGATTCATACAGATGAGCAGTAGCATTTTTAAATTGGGTTCATTGGGAGCCTTTGGCATAAATATTAGAACCGCTGGCAAAACCAGTAGACTTGGCACAACTCAGTCCAGTCTGCCATATGCTGATAAAGGGATTGTGTGTGAAAGAAAGATGATCCAAACCTAAGAGACACACGTGTGAACGGTTTCATTTTTTGGGGCTAACCGTAAGTTGATGTTTTTTGTGCAAAATAACACATTAGCGCCTGTCACTCACTGGAGATAACTCAAGGTTATTGCCTGGAGGTTTACAATATGATTGATACAGAGCCAACATTCCCCTAAATACTGTTTTTAAACCTTAGGGAATTCAAGATTAACCTGTTTCAGGATTACACCTCTAACTCAGCTCTGAATCCATAAAACAAGATCAAACAATCAAACTCCGATCGAGGCAGAGCAAAGTTTCAACTCTTTGATATCTGCATCTGCTCATGAATGTAGCAGTCTGGTGACACCTACGAGAGCTTGAGTTTGATATTGAATGTAAGTGTGGTGAAAAATCATGTCAGTTTGTGTTTAAAAGCATCTCGAAAATGGGTATCCCCTGATAACATCTTCTGAAATAGAGAATCTTGCAACAGGGGGGGAGTGGTAAAAGCAACACTCAATGCACAGACAAGAGCTGACAGAATAGATACTTTGATTTCTAGCTGTCAGTCACTGAAGACAATAAAGTGAGAGTGGGGAATATACAGTAGCGTGCTAAGACCCCCCAATCATTTTGTGTGACAGTGACATGACACTGGCAGTTAATAAATCTGCCATTCAACATATTTTCACGTTCCTGAGGAAAAATAAAAGTAGAAAAATCCCTTTAAAAAAAAAACAGAAAGCATTGTGTTTTGTGTATTTACACAGACAAAAGAAAATGCCCTAAGCCAAAGGGATTTATGTGCCATATTATTTTATTGTTGCCTTTGCTGTGGTGTGAGGTCTGCTGTTGAAAACTAATGGTGTCAATGAATCACAGGAACTAATGATGCGGATATGGCACCTTGTTGTCTTTGGAGCTGATTAAAGCTGCAGTCTGGCGTTTTTCCTCTTTGTTGCCATCTATGTTTGAAATCTGCAATTGCAGTCATTAAAAATTATCAACTTTACGACGTGTGTGTACTTCAACACCCTCGACACGGCACATTGTGGATGAACACAATGTTTAAGGAGACTGTGAGGCTGTCAGTAATGCGCAGATATGGATACTGGCATTCAGAATCACAGATTATTCTTTTTGGAAATATGACCAACTTAAGAATTTTGCGTTAACATAATAAAATGTCATTTGAGCTAGTAAGAAAAATCCACTTTTGTTCTGGTTCTGACATTGCAGTAAATCGTGCTGATTATATCTAACAATCGCTTATAAGTTATCCTATCACATAAAACCGTGCAAATTATACTTTGTTCCCAAATTGTTAATGTTAACAACATAAAAAGCGTGTGACTAAATGTAATGTCCTTCTGATATGTATCCTTGTTTTCGCATGGATCCGGCTGCAGTGTCTATTTTTCTGTAGCCACTCCGAAGTCCGAACGAAGTCTTTTGCATTTTACAGTGGGTGAATCTCTACTTGTCACTGGTCATTGTCGTTTGAACCTTTTTGGATCTGCCATCAAATTGATACGTTTAATTATATCAAGTGCTGTGAGAAAAGGCCTCAGACGCAATATAGCTTATACTAGCCGAGACTCCTTCTTTATGTGTTTTAGATGTGACTTAATGACGCAAAGACATGCTTGAATCTCAGTACCAGTGGAATTAAAAACATTATTACAAGCTTAACGCTTTCAATCGAGTTAAAGCAAGCAGAAAGTTTTGAACACTGGCTGGTTATGCATTTTCTGAAATATGTATTTTAGATCATTTTTAACCCCCCAAAAATGCCATAATGGAGTTTTATCAAATTTCAGAATAAATTTTTGAAAACCAGCTGAATATCAAATGAAATACTGTGAATGTCTTTTATGAAAAACTGGCAGCAAATCCGTACATTAGAATAATGTCATAAAGGGATAGTTAACTGAATATATTTGAAGCCACTGAATACATTTATATAACTAAACACCAGTCATTTAAAAAAATTGAATTAAGCCTAAGCAACACATAACATGTCTCGAACCTTTTGCAGAAAGAGGACGATCCTCTTCACCATCTCTGCTCTCTGCTCCTCCAGGCTGAAGATGGTTCGGGGAGTACGGATGAAAACTTTGGTCTTGCCGTAGGCCACGTCATGGTCGAATCCGCAGCCCTGTAGGAGACGTTTCACCGCCTCCTTATCAGACGGCAGGTCGTGATTGGGCCAGGTGAACTCGGAGATCATCTTATACCTGAAAAGTGAAAAAGAAAAGAAAATGGTTGAAGAATAGAGAACAACACGTTGTCTCATACGGTTTATATTATTCTCGGCATTTTAAACTTCCTTCAGTATTATACGACCATGGAGTAATATTAATAATAATACATGTATTTATTAAATAGTTTCACATTTATTATAATTATTATAACCTCTCTTTAGCAAAGAAATAGTTAAATCTTTTATTACCAATAATCAAACTAAACAATTATTTTTTTTTCAATGTCCCAGGTCATTTCACTCAGCAGCTATTTCAGTCAAGCAAGCACAGCTCTTATTTATTTTAATGGGGAAACATCAAATTCTCCAAAGCTGTTCACCAAGCTTATAATTAAATTTCATATTAAAATAACCAATGAAATCTGTCAATAATTCTTTTTTATAAAGACTGGAATCATGATAAAAAAAACAGCATTTTTCACAAGCATGGCTCAGAACAATGACTGTTTCTCAGAACCCTGACTAAATGCAGCTGCAGTAATGCAATGACCGTACCAATTGACGATTGGGTCTTTTATTTTGAAGGCGGGACTAATTCCACCAAATTGCGTTTTGAACTTTCTCCCATTCGTAGTAATTTAAATGCATCATCATTGTATAAAGTCTTTGGTAATATGCTGTAGTTCTTTATCCTGTTGGCTGTATAAAGTTGCCTAGCAGCAAACAATAGCAACTTTCTGCATTAATATAGGCTTTAAACACAGGTTATCCACCAATCAGAATACAGAGTCTGAATTATCCATTTTATTACAAGCATTATATAACACACATTGAATCTTTATTTAAGAGAGGTATGAGGCAAATCCTCATACAGTATGTCCAGTCTCGCATCTTAAGTAGTACATAATATTCCATGCACATCTGCAGCCTTGACAGACACACAAATCAATCAAGTGCTGTTAACACTGCATTCTCAATTAGATGCAATGCAGTCTAACTTCTTAGCGGCATACAATTTGTCAACTCAGGTGTTGAATCTCATAAACTCATCAGAGTTGTGGCAAGTGTGTTTCATGGTGTTTTGGGGGACTGTTTTGAGCTTTTGAGCAATATACAGATACCTCAAAAAGTATTTGGACACTACTGGCATCAGAGAATGTTTTTTTTCTCTCTCTCAAGGATTCTGGTCCTATATTTATATATCAAGAATAATTGTATATTCAGTGACAAAAGTACAATGTATGATCTGCTAACTCAAGGCTATTGAAAAAGACTAGGCTATTGAAAGACTGCACGTCATTGTTACATAAAACCCTTCAGTTATCATGACACTTGATGAATAAGGGACTCCGAAGGATAAAAGCTTTCACGTGTTGCGTAAGATCTTCACAATCTTGTCAATCTGTAGTTTCAGATGTCAGTAGCAACCAAATAGGCAACAGTCTCATTCAAGCTGTCATAAGAGCATTTAGTTACTATAAATGAGCTGAGACTGTATGCCAATGTGAAATGATGCAGGCAATCAAATAAAAAGACTTTTTAAAAAGAAGATAAACAAATGATGATGTAATGCTTTGAAATGGACACAGAAACAGAGTAGGATTGTCACCTCTGAAGGAATCGTGGGTAGGTCTGTCGGTTAGCAAAGCCAGCTCGCCGTACCCGGACATTCTCCAGGAGGCCCAGATACTCCACTTGGTGCTTGCACCGTTCGTGTTCAAACAGCAGCGGTGACTTCACATCATTTGGCTTTATGCAACGCACATAGTATGGCTCCTACATGAACAGAGGACTATGATGAGTAATTGCAACAGTGCAACACTTTTCCAGCAACCTTGGTTCCAAAAGTGTTTTCTCATTGGGATTTTTAAAGTCTTTTTTAAAGAGTTATTATCCAAGAACCAAACCAACCAGCTATGAGGTGAAACACAATAATAATATATTCAATTCAAAGCAAAAAAAAAAAAAAAGACAATAATAAAAGACTATATACTTAATGCTTCAAAGACAGAAAGAACTACAATCCTATGAAATTGACAAATTAACTATTGATTCAAATATGTTGATTATATAAACAATATGTTACATTTATTGCAAAATATACATATATATGCAAATATTTAAGAGCTCACAGTAGGTCTGTCTTTAAAGATTTGTAAGTTGTCATTAAAAATCACTTCCCTTTGGAATGTCATTTTTACTTCCAGAAGCTGACTGCTGCAATCAGACTATTAAATGGCGCTGGAATTCTTGACTCTGATTGGCCATTCAAATGTATGATTGATTAAAAAACAGAAATATTTAATATCCATACCTGCCATCCCACCAAATGCGGGTGGATTTTAGCAGTGGCATGTAACATAGTCACTACTACACTCATTTATACAAAATAATGTCAAAATGCCAGTTTTGGCAACTCTCGGTTATGTTTAAAGTGAACGTAAACAGTTGAGAAAGAAAAAGCATGTGTAACAGTATAATGGATCCATGTGTTGGGTCTTAAAGTGGCAGCAGAGAAAAAAAGTTCAAGTCAATCTCTGCTTATTTGGTAAGATATCGTGTAATAAGAAGGATAACATACATTAGCCTGTCATTATCGCAAAACAAAATCTTAAACCCATGCAATATTCTGTGATAATGGCTGTCTGACTTCACGTTATTACTCCTATAATGTAGCTATGCATTGATCTTGGTCTACACAAAAATGCTTCAAACACACTCACCTTGCTGGCCAGGTTCTCCACCAAAGAGATCATGGAGTTTTTAAAGAGTGTTGCAGCAGTCAAAGGTCGTTTGGTGACCTCTGTGATGCTCAGCTTGCCCTCTGGCCACATGGCCTTTAGCACAGGATTCGAGCTGTAAAACAGAAGGAGAAGGACAGATATAAGTCACAGATGTCGTGTGACATCTGGCAGGTATGTAAATAAGGGTCTTACCTTATGATAATACTGACCTGTTGTAAAGTAACCTCTTGAAGTCCTGAAACAAGGTGTCCTTGTTCTTGTCAATGAAGCCCACAACGGAGTAACTGAAGCAAAACACACAACCAACTAAAATACACAAACATACTGTATATAAAGAGTTTGCACTTGGCAAACTGTCTAAGACTTAAAGGTGAAGAGTGTAATTATTTTTTTAAATGGCAACAAATCAAATGTAAAAAATAATGATTGTTTATATACAGACTTACTGCTACAAGGTTATCAATTCATGGTATATGCTTTCGTTGATGCCATCAGCCCACATTATTTTATTTTATTATATTTTCTTTTCTTCTTTTAAACGGTCTTAAGGATACGCCCACACTCCCGCTCCCACAGACTCAATCACAAGTCCAGTTGTCAATCAATCATGATTTTACCCAGTTTTTATAGCATTAAATAACTAACTAAAACCAAACGTATTGAAAAAAACTAACCCTTGAACAAAAATCAACGTGATACAAACTACCTAAAATGACAGAAAACCAACTTTGGAAAAAATGACTTGAAGTCACAAGTGTAATTTTATCTATTTTTAGCCTAGCTCGGATGCCATTGAATTACAGGGAGAGGAAGGGGTTTATGACCTATATCTCAGCCGACCACCATTTTTTTGGCTTCACAGGATGTTTGGGGCACACAAGCAACTGACACAGAAAAAACTCTAGTTCCTTAATCGAGAATTTATACAATTTTAGATTTCATTCCCCTACCATTTTCTCTCTTTTTTACACATTCACACACACACACACACACACACACACAGGAATCTGAGCATAAACAAGACGTTTCAACTTAGTGTTCCATCACACTTACACCCACAGGTCTTTAGTAAATAACTGACAGCCTGCAATCTGGCAAACTACTGACGTGGGAATATGAAACTGCATTTACATTTGGAATAAACTTGTTTTTGCGCCCAGTGTTTACATCATTCGGATTGACTAATAATGTTTATTTACCAAAACTTTTCAAACCAAAATCATGCCCAAGGGAAGGATTAGATAATTTTCAGTTAAACCTTCTGTGGGTAACTAACAAAGATTGTTAATTACAACATTTAAAAGCTTATGGTCTCAAACAACAGAGAGTGGAATTACGCCTCCTCTTAATGTACTTACGCCACATCTCCAGCATAATGACGGATGCGGAAGTCTCGGTCAAACTCCAGGTTTTTGTCTGTGGGAGAAAGCTGTGGAGAAAGATATGTGAAATTAGGGTGTTTTTTTAAGCAGAAAGTAGACTCACAAAACTTGGAAAGAAACTTAAACAAGCTTGCACAAAGTGCAGCAGTGTCAGAAAAAAAGCTAGGCAACTCAAAGGATGGGAGGGGGCATCTACTCTAAGTTACTCTGCGCATATGAAAGATAGATGAGATGCGCTCTTCTATCCATAAAACAGCCGAGCTGAAAATAGTTCAGTGAACAACTGAAAGAGATGGTGTCCTTTTAACTACACAATTTAGTTGTGAATGGAAAGTGTGCCTACTTAAATTACAGTTATAAAAATTATAGTTCTGACTGCATTCAAAACTATAAAATACGCACCTGTATCATTGTCAGCATGCTATAATCAGCCTAGGGTTATTTTTAATTATATTTTACCTGCCAGGAGAACTTTTAATTCTGAATCAATGCCTGTCCAGCTACTTTTTACTAATTTGAGAAATGAAAAATATCAAATTTTACAGAAATATTGTTCTTATATCAAAACGTTTTAAATTGTCCTCTATGATAAATTTAAGTTTAAACAAAATATATTAATACAAAAATAATTTGGTATTTATGCGCACAATCTTTTATAACAAAGAACAAATTTCCCAATACCAAACATGTGTTTTTATATATAAAAAAAAAACTAATAATAATATAAAAATATACACACACACACACACACAAATTGGTTTGTTACATGTTTTCCATTTTGCACGGTGACAACTGTGCATATAGTTCTAAGATCCTGTTATCAGTGCCAGATCACTGTCCTCCTTGAGGAGCCTCTGCATGCTGGATGGGGCCAGCTAGTGCAGTTATATAAGACTCAGTGTCATTCATAAAATACAGCAGTGACATCAAAGGCAAGCAGCCTCAGCTCTCATTAAGATACAGAATGCTGCTGATCCACTGTGTGAACAGAGACGCACATATCTGCAGATTAAAGCAGAACGGAACAAACACACTCAGTATCCCTCTAACCACAATCTGTCACATGCTGGATTAATTAAAGGATTGACTATCAGTAAGTTTTAGTGAGCTTTTGTGTCACTGTCCCCATTGTATTAGATGCCTCTATTCTGTGCCGTTTTATAGGTCTATGTTTAGTTTGTTTGTGGTGACTCACTCACTTAGCTTATTTCAAGTGCAATACAGATAAAATGGTCCTCTAAGGGAATGGATGAGATGCCACTATCTCTACCAGAAAGGACAAAACTGAATACTTCAGCCAAAGTGGAAGAGAAATCAGAATCAATTTGAATGGATGACTGGAACTGCGTTGAAAAAAAGAAAACCTCATTTTCCCGTTTGAAATTGCAATAGAGATTCGTATTTGATGTGGGACATCTGAAGACTGCATTTCGGAAGAGTTTAAAGACTTTACGGGTAGTGCCCAGACCCAGGCTCTAAACACACTCACTGGGTCTCTTAAAAACATGAAGTTGAATAATATGAATTAATTAAATGCACTTATTATAGGGTTAGGATCAGTTGGCCATGGAATTGTACTTAATCACTTTGCCATCGAAAACATTTGCTAAATATTAAAGAAAAAGATGTTTGTAATTTTAAATATTACTTTTCATTATTGCAAATGTGTGTTCGCATTTCCCATTTATCAAAATATACTGTTTGTATAATGGCAGGATAACATGTTGTAAATAAATTAAAAAAAATTCTATATAACAACAAACAATCCTAAAAGAAGAATTGATTTCACACTATATATACATATATATTAAGCAGCACAAAACCAGTATATTACAATGATTTCTGAAGGATTGTGATACTAAAAACTGGAGTAATGATGCTAAAAATTCAGATTTGTCATTAGAGGAAGAAAAAAAACAATTTTACATTGTAATAATATTTCATAATATTACGGTATTATTGTATTTTTGATCACATAAATACAGTCTTGGTGAGCATAAGACACTTCTTTTGAAAATATTTAATATATCTTACTGGCCTCAAAAATCTGAACAGTAGTGTGTATATATACTGAACTGACAAAAAAAACATACTGTATTTTGAATACAATGCATTATTTTATTCTACTGACTGCCCTAATATATTTAAGTTGTAATTTGTTTTTATAAAGGTTAACAAAGCAAAATCCAATCTTGCCCAATACATCATGAAACCTGCTTAATTAGGACTTAGGTGCCTTGTTCAAGAGTAATAGCTCATGAATCCTTAGGGATTGACTCAAACTCACATCATCAACATAAGAACCTCAGTTTGGGTCCACCTGCATTAACCTCTAGTCGACAGATTTAAACTGCACTCCAATTCTACCCAGTCCAAATTTACAGTGTTTTTTTAAGTGTTTGATTGTACAGACACATTTAATCCTGGATCCTGCTGGTCGCACAGATGCCTCCCGCCCCCCTACCCAAAAGCTCTATTCTCACCCCCCAGGACCACACCATCCTGTCTAACACCTGTGCTTCTCAATACAGAATGCTGGTTAAGCCAAACATATGAACAGCTAGGGCAATGGCACCTGCCAATTAAGCCCCAAATCTGCCATTCACACACACACAGCCAACAGCAACCAGGTATCCAAATCACACTAGACTTGGACACTGGACTTCTAGATCAAACACGTATAACAGTAAACCGTAAAAACAAATTTTGAATTCAACATTTATTTTTTAATAAGTTTTTAAAATTTATTGTGACTGCTTAGATACACAGTAGAGAGAACAATAGGACTCATCAAATGTGGTTCACAAAACTTTATTGTCTCGGGATGCTCACAGTGAATTTAATTCAGTTCAATAACCGAGGAAACTATAACTGGAAAGAACAAAAAAGGAAACAATTTAGGTCAATTTAGGTTTACAATAAGGTCCTATTAATGTTAGTTAATGGATTAACTAACAATTAGAAATATATTTGTAACAGCATTTATTAATCTTTGTTAACGTTAGTTAACTGTTCATGGTTTGTCCATGCCAGCTCAGGTCCATTAAATAATAATGTAATCTTATCTATATTGTATCTTTGACAAAGCCCTTCTTTTAATATCTCTCTTGCAAAATTATTAATTTTTTTTTCTTAATTTACGTGATCACCCTCCAAAATGTGTATGTTCTTGGTCATCTGAATGACAAATATAAGATTTAAACAAAAAAAATTACAATTTTGAAACAATCCCACTTAAAAGAGGGACTAAAAACACTGCTCATTTGTGAAACCTATAGTTCTCCTTAAACCTATTGTATAGTAATGCTTTTGTCTGTAACAGGGATGACAAAAATATTAAAAAAATGAGGTAAATAGTCATAAAATCAATGATATGACCTGAGATGGCACAATATAATTTGTGGTCATTTTAAGCTTCATTCATTCTTCATTTCATAGATATGTAAAAAAAAAAATAGATTCAACTTATTTTATATTTTAATTTTCAAAGTTGAAAAGGCAAAGATTTTGTGGAATGACCAAGATACAACTTTAATTTTAATAATGTATTAAACTTAATATTACGATTAATAAAAGCTTTACAAGTATTTGTCATTGTTAGTTCATGCTTACTTCTGTAGTTAATGTTCATAAATAGAATCCCAAGATCTATTCACAAAATTTGAATGTTTTTAAGCATTTCTTTTTGCTTTATACTCCAAAATACACAATGGACTTGTGTTTGGAAAGATAGGTGTAGAGCAAATTGGCTCAAAACCACTTGAACTTTGAGTTGTGCTTGACCAGCACTGCAGGGTAAAGCTGAAGCAGAGTTCAAAGCACTGGGCAACACTGACGCAAAACTTTAAGAAAAACAACCAAAGCTGTGCCCTCAAAGCAGGTACAATGGTGTCAACTCAAGTCGCACTGGGACTTCATATACCAATTACCCAGTAACTTATGTCCCTGCTAAATGTGTGTCGGTGCTTCACAAGTCACCAAGAAAACATGGAATACAACGTGGAATACTTTCACAGAGATGGAAACAAGCCATGATCTCTTCCTAATGAACAATTCTGCAGAAAAGCGGGCCACAGAGGCCAGCGGAGCTATTCTCTAAGAACAGAAACCGACCGCTCATTAGCTGGTTGGTACGGCCAACACAAGCCTGATCGGATAATGAGCCTGCACTTGCCTTCACACAACCAGACATCTATGTGCTCCCTTTTAGCAGCATCCACTCACACAGCCACACCTGCAATCAGCACGTGATAAAGGGAGGAAAAACAAGGGGGGGGGAGGGGAGGAGGAAATTGGGATCAAAGAACAAGAGAGAGGAAAGAAGCCCCCGACGCATACCGTCAGACAGCAGCTTGTGTCAGCAAATAACAGTAATTAAAAGCTGATGGGAAAAGATTTTTATAACACACACCTGGAAGGATCAAAGCTATTTTAAAGGTGAAATGAGAATGAGGGAAGCACAGTGAACATCAAGAGCTTGTGAGGAAGACGTAAACAAGGTGATAAAGCAAAGTGAGAGGGTGAAAGTTGCGGTAAATGAAGCACCTTGTTTAGTTGGATATGGCAGCTCAAAGATAGATCTGCCATTACATCTGATGGTTTTATCCTAGGTTAAGCATAGAACATTCACAGACTGAGGCAAACGCTTTACTGTGGATGGTACTGGTGGATTTCCGCAGGAGATTCGAGCATGTCTGTGCGTCATTACGTCACATCTGTACACATAAAGAAGGAGTCTCGGCTAGTAAATGCAACAGACTTCGTTTGGACTTCGGAGTGGCTACAGAAAAAAAAGAGACTGTAGCCGGACCAATGCGAAAACAAGGATACATATCGGAAGGACATTAAATGTAGTCACGTAATTCTTATGTTGAAAACATTAACAATTTGGGAACAAAGTATTATTTGCACGGTTTGCGTGATATGATAACTTATAAGCAATTGTTAGATTTAATCAGCACGATTTACTGCAATATCAGAACCAGAACAAAAGTGGATGTTTCTTACTAGTTCAGATGACATTTTCCGGTGAAAATTCTTATGTTGGTCATATTTCCAAAAAGAATAATCTGTGATTCTGAATGCCAGCATCCACTGACAGCCTCACAGTCTTCTAAAACATTGTGTTCATCCACGCTGTGGCGTGTCGAGGGTGTTGAAGTACAACTCACATAAAGTTGATAATTCCGCGAATGACCGTAATTGCAGATACTCTTAAATTAAAAAGTACACAAATAGCGACTTTATGAAATAATGAACCATTTATCTCATTATCACTGCTGTACTCTGCTATGATGTATGGCCAGCGTAGCTTATGGTAGAGAAAGTTCCACGTTTCCTCCTGTTAGGACCAAGTTAAGTGCAAGAACTACAGAGAAAGAACTCCGGTCCACAGAGCATACATTTCATACTTGAAATCAACCAAGGGTGAAGTTTTCCCTCTTAAACAGAGCACAGCGAATATCCTCAGTGAAGAAATCGCAAGAGACTCGGCCACAGATTTTTAACAAGCGGCAACCATTAATTATGCCGTTAAAGCGGCCTGCACATTTCAAGTTTCAGAGGTGGTTAGGAAAGACAAAAATGTCCCATAATTTTTTAATTTGTATTAAGACACACAGCTGAGCATATTAAAGAGCTTTATTTTTCTTTTGACCCATCCGTTTCTCTTTCATATGCTCATATTGCATGTCGAATTTGTGAGAGTGGCGTTTACATAAACAGATTAGTTTACTATGGGTACAGATGCAGATATGTGTGTTCACACACACGCAGCAGGAGAAAGACACATCATCTATCTAGCTAACAGGCCTAAGATTCCTTCACAGTGAGGAGTAACCCTCTGCATTACAAATGAGTTCTGAAGGACACTTATTATTCCTGCATTCAGGGAGACTTCTGATTATTCACATAGCCTGACATCGACAGACGATGCCAGCTAGCTTTAGCTTCCTCCCTTCGGTGTGAATGCTGCTAAGCTGAGGGCAGATTCTGAGCACAGTTTAATAAAGTAGTACCTGAACTGACCCTCAGCTGGGTCTGTGCCCACTGGAATGCATGACCAAACCATCGGTGTACAGAAATCACTTCTAGAGCACTGAAAGGTGGGTTATGTTTACATTTGGTTTTGTTTACTGCATTTTTCTATCTTTATCTCAGTGCGTCTCCATCCATAACTCTCCTACTCCCTCTTGCATTATGACACTTTGCCAAGGCTGTGAAACATCATTCTCACTAGCTTCCATTGGTTGCCAGTGACATCACTGAAAGCTCAGTAGTGAGAAATAATGGAGGACATTTTTTTCACTGACCATTATTGCCTCCTTGTGTTGATTCAGGGTAATGCGTAAAATTCAACTAACATTTCTGTAATACCTTGTTGACCTAATGGATATGCCTAAATGTGATTTAACACTGCACTGGGTACTGTACACTACTGTTCAAAAGTTTGGGGTCAGTAAGATTTTTTTTTTTTAAAGAAATAATTACTTTTATATAGCAAATATGCATTAAAGTGATCAAAAATGACAGCAAATTTGTTACAACAGATTTCCATTTAAATTAAATACTGTACTTTCAATTCATAAACAATCCTGAAAAATTATACATAAAGATTTACACAAAAGTATAAAGTTGCACAACTGACTTTAAAATAGATATAATAATTAGTAATGTTTTCAAAGCATTGAAGACTGGAGTAATGATGCTGAAAATTCAGCTTTACCATCACAGATATAAATTACATTTTAAAACACATTAAAATCCAAAGCAGTTAATTTGAATTGTAAAAAAATAAACGAATCCTTGACGAGAATAAGAGGCTTCTTTCAAAAACATAAATAAAAAAAATCTTACTGACAGGATAAATAGCTTTTATCCAGTTATTGTTATTTTCCATACCTTGCGGCTGGTGTAGTGGGCATGTTTCGCCAGTTTTCCATTGAGAGCCTGCAGGAACATCTCATCCGTCACCTTCCCCACGTTCATGCACGCCTCATCCAGGACAGCAAAAATGCCCTTATGCTGCTGTTCCACCAGATCCACAATGATCTGATTGTTAAAGTAGTCAATCTGTTTCCATGAACACACAAATCACGACAAAGTTTATTTAGATGCAGTAATGCAAAAATAGTGAAGATGTGAAAAGTTTGTGGAGAAACCCACATGTTTCCAGGGGATGCCCTCTCGCTGATATTCTTCCTGTTCTTGCTTCAACACCAGTTGAATGAAGAGCTGCTGTAGTTTTTCATTACAGTAGTTTATACAGAACTGCTCGAAGCTGGACAAAACAAGGTTGATACTCAGGATAGACACACTTATTATAGTAAACAGAGCAAAATTATACAGCCAATAAAGATCCTCATATTCTCTCACCTGTTATTCTGAAAGATCTCAAAGCCATAGATGTCCAGGACTCCAATGACTGTGTTCTTCCCATGAACCCTGGCGTCATAGTTTTTCACCTCAATGACGTCATTGATTCTTCCCACAATCCAACAGAAAAGACGCTCATAAATGGCCTGCGAGTAACAAATAATGAGTGAAAGTGAACTGCTGGAAGAAGAAACGAAGATGTGAATAGAATCAGTCAACTAAGTTTATCTGTCTTGGTAAAGTCATTTATTGAAATTTGGATGGCTACGACAATTTTTTTTCCCTCTATAGCTATACGTTGTTGTAAACCAAGATACTTTTTTCTTTTATATTTAGAATAATATTTAACATAGAATTTTTGTGTTTCTTCCAGAAAAACAAAAACTTTTCTGATCCCAAACTTTTGGTAGTGTGTATTTATCTATGATACTATGCATTTATGCAATTTTATTACACTGTGTACACTACATATAAAATATACAAGAGTACAACATATAATACAAATGTACATCAGAGAATCTGAGCGGTAGTACCCACTGTATCATTACAGTGGATCGAAACAATCATCTATCATATTTCGGGCTTATAGAAGTATTGATTTAGACATTGGCATGAAATTCAAATGCACATTTTTGGTCCAGCTGTTTTATTTACAGCTGGCTTACCACAATTTTGTCTGTCTGAGTCCCAACTCATACCTTGGCCAAGGCATCACGACCATAACTGGCCTCTTGATGAGTATGCTGCTTGTCAATGACATCACGACCGGTGGCCACAGTGCGATAGAGCATAGCCTTCTCTACATTCTCCTCTTTGGTAGACAGCAGATCCCCCAGCACTGACACTAGTTTAGAGTTCTCAATGAGAGTCACATCTCCATCACTTCCAAACTTCAGATTTCCCTGGAAATATTAAACAATTCACCAATCAATTAGTTTGGGCTATACTCGCTGCAGCTGGTAATAATTTTTTGAACAAGCTAAGGAAATACTAAACCAGATGCAAGATGGTAGCCAGGATCTTGTAGACTGTCTGAATCTCCTCAACAGTAAAGCCAATGACTTTCATGGCATCAGCTACAGCTTTAAAATCAGCACTGTCATTTATAGACGACTGCTAGATAGGAAAGAGAATCTGGGTTATGGCAGATGGTCAACAAACAAAAGCACATCCTGATAGATTAACTAAAGTTTAGTTAAAACATCTTCTTCCTGATCTTACTTTTAACAGTATATGCTATTAATTCAGCTTTAGGGATAACACCATGGTTGGATGTAGATTGGCTAAAAGCCTTTCATTTAGTGAAGGAAAATCAATGATATCGAAATGGGAGGTCATTAACCCTATTACGTTCACATTAAACTTATAGCAGAGCAATTAAAAGCTGAAAATCGCTGACACATCAACTGAATCCCCAGACTTCCTAAAACAAAAGCACAGCACTCAAATCGCTAATTATTCTGCCATGCTCATGGCTAACAGCTCCTACAGAGTAAAGATGATTTCATTCAGCAGGAACCTTTTACAGCCACAGTTGTGCTGGACAGAGTGTGAAGTTTAGCCAGCATGTGCTTGTAACTGGCATGAAATGTTCAAAGCACTTCAGGCTGTTTGTTTCAGACCTCAGTGAGCTCAACAATCCAGCTTGTTCCATGACAACACCTTGTTTGTTCCTCTAAATTTGTTTTCGTGCCCGCTCATTAAACTCCCCGCAGAAGCAATGGAACAGTGCTGGGTGATCTCACCTCCTGAGTCCTGACTCAACAGGCTATTACATATGAGGCAATTACAATAGGTTTTAATATGCACCAATGGCTACTGTATCCCAGAACAACAATAATCAAATTCCCTGCACAATTATTTGTGATTGCCCCTGCAAAGATTTCATTTTCCAGAGATCCCAAAGCTCTTGAGACTCTATAAACTATCTATTAACTATCTATAAATAAATAAATAAAATAAAAAACATGTTTACACACACATTACCACCCATAATAGTATCTTTTAAATCTGCACATGGTGCAATACCTTTATCTGGCCTCCAACTTTAATGTAGGTGTATGCGGTGGGATCTTTCTGAATGTGCAGAGACCGCAGCTGAGGATCTGGAGCTCCTTTCACCAGCTGAAAGACACATTTAAAAGCACTTTTGACTTTCCCCACATGATCATTTTCTCTTGTGTTGATATGGAGGAGCATGTAAATTATAGTCTTTATAATAATGGGTTGTAGAGCACTAACAGACAGATGGAATTTTGTCTGATGTTTTGAGCATGTTTTGAAGCAATAGGACATTACTTATGTAGGGGCAATAAAAGTGAGAAATAATTGGGCTTTGAAGGCTCTGACAGTGGAGTCATAAACAGATTTGGTAGGATTTGTCTGGTGTCTGGCAAAATAAAAATAGCATATCGACTTCTGCGACGAGTTCTTCACTCACCTGGTAGAAAGAGTGGAAACTCCTCTCTCCTTCCTGCTGAAAAATCACTCGAGACTATATGAAAAAAAAAGTGTTCAGGATAAAAATCATATGCATTTATAATAAAGGTAAAAATATCACAGCCTCTCCAGCACACATATCACGATTAAGCAAGACAAAACTGAGTGATCTGTGCCTGAGCAAAACAGTCTGCAATAATACTAGGGTGTTGTGGGTGGTTGTCAGCGTGTTGCAATGCAGTTTCTAGAGTGTTTTTAACACATTACTTAGTGATTGCTTCATTATTTATAAGTTGATGCTAGGGTATTATAGGTGGTTGCTAGGTGGCTTCTGTTTTGAAAGAATGATATATATGTTTAAAAAAAAATGACCCTATTAGAGAGACACTTCTAAGCTCCTCCTCTTTTGCACACCTACCTTCTCAAGCAGGTAGTTGTTGATATGGCCGCCAATGGGGTCTCCCTTAAAATCAAAGTTGATATCCATGTACTTGCCAAAACGGCTGGAGTTATCATTGCGGTTGGTCTTGGCATTCCCAAAAGCCTCCAGGACACAGTTGGACTTCAGCAGCATGTTTTTCACCCTGTATAAACACACACACACTGTTTATTTCCACATTTACAAGCCACTTGTGCATACGTTCACCACTATAGCTAAACGGGCATCAGTTTCAATATGAGGCTGATGGATCTGATTGCTCCTGACATTTGGTATTAGAGTAAATACACTAATCTGTCTGTATGAAGCCTTTACGAGCCTGTATGCATGGCTATATCTGGCTATGTTAGTGTATATAGTATCACCATGTGGTATTCCAGCATGGTGGTTAAGTGGATGATTTATGGGGCCTGCTGCATGGGTCAGACCACAGAATCCTCAGCATTGGTTCTCCTGCCGTACAGACATGCATGACCTACACTGCACATTCGAGGAATTAGAGCCCTGCTTGGGCTGAAGAGGTCCTAACCCAACTGTTACAAGCCTGTCAGGCATTAAGCGGGACACTTTTCACCATGTTGTGACCCAAAACATCCTGTAAAATATACACTTTGCTTTTGTATCGGGCCTAGCAGGTATTCCAAAAGCCCCATTAAAAGTTAATTATTTTTTAATTATCTTGTTTTATTTGCCCTAATCATTTATTTATTCATCATTTCTGTTTTATAGGTTTAGCAAAGCAAAATCGAAATCTTATTACCATCAAGTATACAGTGTGTTACCCTGGTTGGAAATTACTATAGACTACAAAAAGCCCTGTTTTGGCATAGCTTTAGATGTACTTCCTGGAAAATGTGTCACACTGATGAACACCCAGTTTGGAAAGAGCTTTAACCTTTAGCAAGCAGAGAAAATAAACCATATCTACAGGGTGCAATAACAGTGATATGAAATGTAGCACAAAGCACTATACATTTAAAAGTAGATAAAAGTTGCAAAGCATGATTTTATTGTTATTACTATTACTGCGGTTATAGTTAAGATACAAGAATGAAGATCTATGCAGAATGTTGCATATTTACAATTAAATAAACATTAAAAGCCCGACATATTCCTATACCGATTGATTTATTTCTCAAGCTACATAGATTAAAAAAATAAGGAATAGAGATTATTATCATTTATTCATTGAGCTTGACTTAAATCCATCGTATTTCAATTAGCATGATCCAGCACTATTTTAATCTCTGCCCTACATTTCACTATCACTATTGCTCCTTGTGAAGCTAATTCCAATGCATTATTCACTGACTCACTACCATTAGATTTGTAAAGATTTGTATTATTTTGAATGACATCCACATAAAAACATAAAATACTTGTGAATGCTCAGTGATTGTTGATTATAACATTAAAGGAGGCATCTTATGCAGCATGCTGTTAATATGACTCATCAATGCAGCAGCGAGGAGAGAAGAAGAGAAAGGCTTTTGTTGTACGTACCTCTCCACCTCTGCTCTTTGGCTGGGATTAGTGATAGCAGCGATATATTGCATAATGTATTTACTAGCCTCTGTTTTTCCAGCTCCGCTCTCCCCTGCAGAGTAAAGAAACAATTACTAATGCTTATATACAGATATAATTGGATAAAATTAAGTAAATACCATTACAATCTACAAGGAAATTTGAGACCAATGGTGACTGGAGAAATTTGTAAGAACATACATACTGTAAATAGCATACCAATTTGAATGAAAAAAGAAATTAAATTTTTTTTTGAGTCAGTCATTTTTATTTTATTTTAAGAAATTAATACTCTAAGGGTTTATCAAATTGATCAAAAGTGACAGAAAAGACTATGTATTGTTACAAAAGGTTTCTGTTTTAAATAAATAGTGTTCCTTAGTGTAACTCTTCCCCAGAGATTACTGACAAAATATGTATCCCGGTTAACACAAAAATACTGAGAAGCAAAACTTTTTATAAAACATTGACAATAATAAGAAATGTTTCTAGAACACTAAATCAGCATTTTATTATTATTATTATTATTAATTAAAATAGAAACATAGTTAAAATAGTTATTACTACTTTATTACTGTTTTTAATTGTCATAAGTATACACATTTTTACACTAGGACAGAGAGGGGGAAAATTAAGGGTACAAACAAATAAGACCTAAATATAACTCTTCTGAGTTGTTTGTCAAGGCTCTTAATCTATTTATTGTGTAAGACCTTATTATGCTAAACCACAAAAGCATGCTTATGGAATTTATTTGTTGAATTAAAACAAAATTATGCTGTAAATATACAGCAAGTTCCTCTATTTTCCACTAGATGGCACCACACATATTTTTGCAGTGTAGTCACCACCTGCGGTCACTCTCTGGATAACAATCAATGTTTTCTTGTAGAGGCTATATCTGAGTGGTCACCAGATTATTCCGCTTGAGCTATGTGCCCCACCTCAGCATAGTTCCACAGTATCCCAGACAGAAAACAAACACTATCTCAAAGAGACATCATTGTAGAAATTGTGAAACCACCATATTGTCATTAATCTTTTTCACACAATGAACATGTCTTGAGAAAGCAATTTGCTCAGGCACTGAACTCTATTGTGAGCTTCTTCTCAAGCAGTCCACTGTGACTGGAAAACCACACACCACGTCAGTGCAAAGCAATTCTCATCTGACCACAGATCTAATCACATCATTCCCAGTCACAGTGAGACCCCACAAGAAGACCCCGGAAAGCCTGTATTCCAGTAAGGCCTGTTATTTAATCAAACAGAAGGAAGACAAGGCTATTTTTATTATAATTTGAAGATGAAGTAATGGCTTCTTCCTCAGAATCACCCATGACCTTGATGGTGAGTCACACTCAAAAAAAAACACATTTAGACATAGTCTACCTGATATAACAATGCAAGTGTCTTTGTTCCTCCTCTTCATGGCTTTGTACGCAGCATCAGCGATGGCGAAAAGATGTGGCGGTCGCTCATACAACTCTCTGCCTTTGTATTGCTCGATGGTGTCCCGCCCGTAAATGTTCATGGCACGGTAAGGGTTAACCGACACCACCACCTCTCCAATGTAGCTGTAGATACGACCCTTTTCAAACCTGCAGCAGAAAGACAAGCACATAATTGATTATCTGTATTCACATTCATGAATATTATGGAATATTTGCTTATAAAGATCTGTTTGGCTTGTGGTGTTGCGGCCTGTATAATAAGATTTCAGTGCCTCGAGTAAAGAAAGGGCAGCTTAATAAATTATCTCAGTCAAGAATCAAAAGCAAATAAAAGCACAGGATAGTCAAGGTCATGTTTCATGGGCTGCATAATCTGTTTGCACAATAATAAATCCTGCTGAAAAGACCAGCATGAATTTCCAGGCTGGTTAGTGCTGGACCAGCACCAGCCGTATTGACTCCTTTAGACAATCCAACGACTATTATATCTCCACATCCACCTAACTACTTGGTCGCATGAAGCCAACAGCTGACGTTCACCCTGCCTTGAAAAAGCAGGCTGCTTTGAGCTCCATCCTCAGGGGAACCTGACTTCCTTGTTCTTCCGAGCAGACCTGGGTCATGCCTGCAGAATAAGGCATCCTTTCTTCTCAACCTGTGGGTTTGCCAAGCCTCCCTCAGCTCCATCCTGCCCCAGGCAGTGTGCTTAGAAGTTTGAGGCATGACCTCATAATCTCATACTGAACTAAAGAAGCCATATTTTGCCATTTTACAAAGTCTTGATTTTGTTTTTGGGTTCTACTAGAATCAAAAACACATTATTTTTTGACATATTTGACATTGTTGCAGCACCTCTCTTCCCACTCCTTCAGTAACACTCTGTTTAGTTCATGTCTCTATGAAGCCCCTACTTTTGAAAAGCGTAATTTGCTCTGATTGGTTGGCTGGACCTGTGTGTTGTGATTCATCAAACGCTTTGAGATTGTTTCGGAAAAAACCACAGTCTTATCATAATCGCGAGTTTCAACACACTAGCACAACTAAACCAGGCCTCGCCCCCTTTTTTGTGTATGCCTTGGACGGGAATTATTAAAATGAGGAATAATGTGAAGTGTTCCCAGAGAAAACCTAAGCCTACAATCAAGACATTTTTAAGGAAGTTCAGAAACAGTGCTTACTGCTTACTGATATAGAGAATAACTCCATTTGGAGTGACTTTCTGCTTTGTAAACTTACATTTAGATTTACATTTATTAATTTAGCTGACGCTTTTATCTAAAGCGACTTACAATTGCTATATATGTCAGAGGTCGCACGCCTCTGGAGCAACAAGGGGTTAAGTGTCTTGCTCAGGGACACATTGGTGTCTCACAGTGGATTCGAACCCAGGTCTCTCACACTAAAGGCATGTGTCTTATCCACTGCGCCATCACCATCCCAACAAACCAAACTTGCAGACCTTTTCCATACATTACACTAAAGATCTTGAAAATGTAAAAAAGCATAATACATCCTCTTTTGGATTGCGACTTAAATTCAATTTAAACAGGTATAACTTGAACACTTAGACTCATAAATACAAAGAACTGCTTCAGTCCTCGAGGACCTTACACCCTGTAGAGCAGAAATGTACCATACAACAACATTCACACAAACAAGTCACAAGAAACAGGTCTCAATTCCCTCAGGTCTTCTTACAAATGCATCAAGGATTTATAGAATGAGCAGCGATCCATTAAACAAGAATAAATCACCATGGACACATCCTGAAGCATATTAAAAATGGATTCAGTGAGATCAGAGTGTGCACATGGTGTGAGTATTTTAAACTCACCCCAAAAAACTCAAATTTCGTCAACATTGTCACCCTTTCGTTGATACAATCATAATGACTTCTATTTCAAATAAATGATGTGCTTTTGAACTTTCTATTAATAAGAGAATCATGATCAAATATGCATCATGGTTTCCACACTAAAAAACAAAGCAGCTTGACTGTTTTCAACATTGATAATAATAAGAAATGGTCCAGGCATGGCAGTGATGCTTATGCCTTTGGTGGCAGCAGCCTGTCAGGCCAGCCCTCGAGCAGCATGCATGAAAAGGCTCTTTTGTGCCAGCCTGCGGGGTAAGATACTGCGGTGTACCAGCTCCATTGTTCTTCTGTCAATGTGAGGTCTGTGTGTAAGGAGCACAGGCCAGGACCGCACACCCCTACACAACAGGCTGACTCTACTCACCCACATCAGCCCCTAAGGGACAACAAAGTCAACTAATGACAATGCCAGAAGGATCATTTTGAACTATATTTGAGCTATCCATTTTTCTAATGTGGAGAGATAGTGTTCAATTCAGAACCTAAAAATTCATTAAAGAGGCAATATCATACATTTTTTAACTTTTACAACTAATGCCTCTATTAACATTATTTTTTTTGGTGGCAAAATAGTCATAATATAGTTTTTCATCCTGACATTTAATCCTGTTTTTTTTATAAAGAAAAAATAAATGAATTAAAAGATGTTTCCTTGAAATTCAAAGGTGTGGCAAAAAAAAAAAAAATCTAATTTAAAAAAGTATATTATAAAATATTATTTTAACCATTGACTAGAAAAATAAACTCTATGGAAATCAATGGCTACCGTGAACTGTCTGATAATAAACAAAAAATCCCTCAAAAAAAAATCTCCTGTTGTCAACAGAAGAAAGACACTTATACAGGTTTGGAACAACTTGAGGGTGAGTAAATGACAGAATTTTTAGTTTTGTGTAGAGGTCGACCGATATGTTTTTTTTTTCACGCCGATGCTGATACCGATCTTTTGAAATCCGGGTCAGCCGATGGCCGATTAATGCTGCCGATTTATTTTGGCCGATATTTGGCTGATATTTGCTTGGTTTTTAACCTCTATTTGAAAGATAAAATGTGAAAGAAATGATAATTACTTAGCATAGACAAACTTTCTCAACAAAAACATTTTATCCTCTCAAAAAATGTCCTGAAACATGTATTTTTGGTTTGTTTTGTTTGTTGACAGACAAAGACAAATGGACAAAACCTAATTATCACAAAAAAAGGAGAAAAAAACTTTAAATGATTTAATTTTTATATATAAGATTTATTATATTTTATTTAATTCTAACAATAACGTATTTCTGCTGTTCACTCGCCTGGAAAATGACTCTAGCAGCAGCGTGCGTCAAACACGTGTTCCACGACAACACTAGGCTGCCCACAGATGTGCCTACCTAATAATCGGCTTGATATACTTGGATATTGGCCGATGCCGATTATGTTAAAAATCGGTCTACCTCTAGTTTTGTGTGAACTGACCCTTTAAGCCATCTGTCAAAGTCATAGTCATGACATATTGTACCGATTGCTGTCATTAGTCACAGCACACCCCACAAGCCAATGAATCCCCCCCCCCCTGTCCTCTCATCACAACTCGTGTCCAACTCGGTCAGTCGCAAAGTCCCACTACGATTCAGTACTGTCAGTAAATCTAGCTAATTCACATCGCGTTTCATTTTCATCTAGAGACATGACTCAACCCTTTAGGTTTACCCTGTTCCCAGAGGACAACTGCCTGAAAAAATCCATTGTTGATTGAAACAGAATCCAAGCATGCTGTATTGGTTGTGTGGGAAAGCACAGAATCGTTATCTCCCATCTGTGATCAGATTATCATCCTCATCTCATAAGCAGGCCTGTGCAGAATCTACTCTTTCTGAAATCAAGCTTCATAGATTTACCCTACTCATTTTACCATTGAATATGCAAAAAAGTAATTTATGGTTTCATTTTGAGTCAGAATTTTCCGTGTGTTTTTGATCAGGCAGGTCAACAAACACATGGAGATATGAAGTGTTTGAACAAAGGAGGGCTTTTAAGGTGGGGTCCGGGTTTTAGAAGTTTAGAGAGATCTGGGAAGGGAATCAGTGGATGAGGCTCTGTCATCCTTTCTCCTACATTTCCCAGAAGGCCTAGGGAGGGGTTGCTGCCGCCTGGAGATAAAGGATGTGTGTCAGACAGCACCATGCCACTTCCTCTAACATCTGGATCTACTCTACAGGTTGAAGCATCAGCATTTTTGTCCAGTACCATTTGTTTTGAAAGTCAAAGATTTAGAAAAACATAAGGGTTAGAGTAAATAAGAATACTTTTGGTGTGAACTATCCCTTTAACTGCTCTATACAGTACCTTTTCAACTACTTAAAAAAATAAAATAACTTTTTCAGTAAGATAAAAAGTTTTAAAATCAGAGCAACATCCTTTAAAACACTTTCGTCATCCGAACTCCCAAACTATAAAAGCTTTTTAGAAAGGGATCACTTGCCAGGCTGAGGATAACTACTGGTTTCAGGCCTGTTTGGGTGGGTCTCTTGTGGTTATTTGCTTGTGGTTGACCAGGGTGGGGTGCGGCCTGTAAATTCCCTCACACCAGTTGCAAGTAAAAGTAAAAAGTGAGAGGAATGAAAATTAACTGAACTGGACAGTACAGCATAAATAAACGAGGAGTGGGACAATTTAGAGTCAAAGAAAGAGATGGAAATATGATGTGCAAACTAAGAAGGAACACAGGAATATGAACATATAAATGCCTTCACACTTAAGTGTTGACTTATGAGATGGTCCAATACCAAGAAAGTGCATCAAAGCCTGTGTATTCACAACCCCAGCAATGAAAGGATAATCTGTTCCTGATCCATGTTTATCCCCTGCACACAATTTACCACAAAGCAATCAGTGTTACTCGGTCCACAGCTTAACGCAGAACAAGCATGGTATGATCTGATAGCGAATCGTCCTCTGGACTGTCTATCATGCAACCCCAGAAAGGTTTTGTCTCAGATATTTCAAAAATTCCTTAGGATAAGAGACAGTTGTCAAGAGATATAGAACGAAAGCACAATAATTTGAGGAGAATGTGATGAGAAATGTTGGAGATCATATTGAAATCTCACATATGCGATTGGAGACTTTAGCATCTAGGCAAATGGCTCTGAGCACAGTTTGAGACATTTTTCACATCTTAAATCTCTAAAGATAACAAGTGAGATTAATGGGGTCGGTCGTTTTCTCAGCACTTACGAAAAAGTCACCATTTGACCATTGAACCTCACTGATGTCTGGAATAATAGAAGTCGAAGAGATATGAAAGAGATAAGTTGTGATTTGTCTTTCCTATTGGTCGACAATGTACATTGTAAATGTACAGTATATTGGGATGCACCAATATACATTTTCTGCCTGATATGATAAGCTAATAATTAGTCTCATGTTATGGTAGGTGATTAATAAAAGGTCAAAACAATAATAATTTGACTCGAAATAAACTAATAAATGAACACTTTAAACTAAAATCAATCATTTCAAATGCTACAAGTGAATTTAGGTATCTTATTACTGAACTGCACAAATCATGGATATTCATTTTGAGACTTACATGTAACAGTGTTGGTAAATTATGTGTTGTGTTTTTAAAAGCAAACTTTAAGTGAGCATAAGATCAAAGATAATATAAATGTAAAAATAGAGGAAATGAGCATGCACTATTAAATATCCAATATATCCCTTATTGTATATGAAACAGCTGATGCCCTCTTGTCCCTTGAATTTAATCTTTGAAGCAGCATGCAACCCCCACCACAACAACTCATCTCACACATTTCTATGCGCAAGTTTCTGCAATTTTACATTTGTTTGCTGTTTAACACCAACTGCTTCTGTACTGCTGACAATCCTTTAAAGCTTAACACACACATCCTTCAATGGCAAACAAATATTTGTCTGGAAAGCTCTTCATGCCCACTATACTCGATTTGACTCAATCGTGTCAAGCTAACCTCCATTACAAACATACTACTGTGTGCAAGCCTGGATAGAGAAAATGTGTGTCCCACTTGGCAAAGCTTCAAGCCATGTCTTAAATGTGCAGCTTTCACGCTAACTTTCATTAGCTTTGCACTGACTACTCAGGAAATGAGAGCCAGGTGTAAATGTCAGAGCGCGCCAGAAAGCGGTTTTTGAAGGCAGATAAAAGTTTTTGTTATTTTGGCCCACTCCCTTCATTGTCTCCCTGAGATCATAGGCACTTTTTGTTCTCCCATCATGACGAGGGAAAGAAAATGAGGGGAAATGAGGGCATGTTTTGACGACTGTGTTTCAGAGGTCAACGGTAAAGTGACTAGAAAAGGCCCTGAGCCAATCCCTAACTCGTCTAAGCTTTTAGCACATGGTTCTGATCCCAATATGATGTCACTGAGCAGTAGCGGATGACATGACGGCCAACTTGAGAAGAAAAAGCAGACAAAAAGACAAGACCAGCCAAACGGAGTCAGACATTACTCAGCAAGCTATTTCAAGAAGTGATCTCCATCAGGGTAAAAAAGAGGCTAGGGATGTAGAGTACAAAAACAGACGAGAAAGAGCAAGAAGTACAGTTAATGTGGTAATCGGCTAAAAAGGAAATGAAACGGAGAAGCAGAGTGGAAATTAATGTAAATTTTACACCTGGCTGTAAGACAGCTGCCCCGACACACCAGGACACAGACTTGCCCGAAAATATGTGACTAAACTGTGTGATTGTTCTGCGTCAAGAACCTAAAAACAGCATTGAAATATATGACATCCATCATTGTGTCCAATCTAAAGCTAGAACACATAATATATAATCTCATTAATGTGTCTATGGAATCAAATCAAACCCTCATCATCAGTTAGAGAGAGGAAATGGGCTTCCAGCAGGGGCGAATACACAATTTGGGAATTATTTAGGAGTCACTCATGTGCACAAGGAAAAACAGAATAATCAAATTTGGGGCTATGGATGTAGCCAGTTGTAAACATGAAAGCGAAAGGGGTTATGAAGAGGGTGAGGGGTTGATCGAGACTGTAAACCTGTAGGCTATAAACCCGAAAGACAGTGAATGAGAGAGCTCCTCTTACATGCTTAGTGATCTCAGTGACCGCCAGCCAAGGCACACAGTCCACAAATGAGACGTCTGTGGAGCTTGAAGCTTATTCTTGGGGAAAAAAGGCCAAAAAAGCAACAGCCTTGTTTATGTAAGGCTGGTGATATGTTTCAGATTACAGGGGGTTGTATGGAAATTCTTGAGGGCAGACAGGCCCTTTCTTCACTGGAGGAGAGTGAGAGAAAAATCAGGCTATTTTTTGAAGCCAACTTTGAAGCAGCCTTTTGAGGGACATATTCACCTTTATTGATTCTTCTATGCGCAGAGCCTTTGACTAGGCAGCACAGCAGTGCAGTTTTATGTAAAGAAAGAATTTCAAACTTCACCATATATCATATTTTGGATGCTTGTAAACTGACCAGGATACTTAACTAGCTTAACCATCAAGATCTGGTTCAGCAGGATAATAAAGAGAAAGGGATGTGATCTGAAAAGTTGTTCTAAATAAAAATAGGAAACAATTCTTCAAAACAACAGGAGAGCTGAACAAAATTAAACAGAAATAAAAAAAGTAAATAAAAAAATGACAAAACAATATAGTTGTAGGAAAACGGTAGAAAATATGTGTAATAATATTCAAATTGTAGCTGCAAAAAATATATTATTTTTAAATTTTGCTGATTTGATATTTATTATTTTAAAGGGTTAATCACCCTCATGTCGACTCACCCTCAAGCCCGTAAGACCAGCGTTCATCTTCAGAACACAGTTTAACATATTTTAGATTTAGTCCAAGAGCTTTCTGTCCTCCATTGAAAATGTACAGTATGTACGGTATAATGTCCTTGTCCAGAAAGGAAATAAAGACATCATCAAAGTAGTCCATGTGAAATCAGTGGGTTGGTTAGAATGTTTTGAAGCATCGAAATTTTGGTACAAAAATAACAAAAACGACGACTTTATTCAGCATTGTATTCTCTTCCGGTTCTGTTGTCGAGCCGCGTTCAGTGAAACTGGTGACGTAAGACGCTGCTGACATGTTTTCAGTGCGCCCGAACTTCGTTTACACACACTGTAAACAAAACAATCTTTGCAAACATGTCTAGAGAGTTCCACACAGAGGAAGACTTACATTTTTTTGCCCAGCCATATTTATTTGAACCCGAATACACGGACCCACCAGATATACGTCAGCAGTGTCTTACGCCATCAGTGTCACTGCGGACTCGTTAAAGCGGCTCGACAACAGAACCGGAAGAGAATACAATGCTGACTTAAGTTGTTTTAGGACCAAAATGTACTCGCGATGCTTCAAAACATTTTAACTAACCCACTGATGTCACATGGACTACTTTGATGATGTCTGTATTTCCTTTCTGGACAAAGACAGTATACCGTACAAGAAGAAGCTGGACTTGCCAATATGATCAGACCAGACTTAGACTTGCCTTAAAGGGATTATTGAAAGCGAACAAGTAAAAAAAACTATTCTGTTGAGCAAGGAATACAGTCTGTGTTTTTATTAGAAAAAAAAAACTTTTTAAAAGAAAAAAACTATAAATGGAAGATTTTACCACACAAGAATCCATAGTGATTAAGCACACAACTCAAAGCAGGACAAGATGTACAATGTCTTTGGCCAGGGGCTATTATAACATCACAGGATAAATCCTGAAACATCTGTAAGGAAAATATTTTTCCAATGGCATTCTTTTTTTCATCTTTTAGGACCTTTTTAAAAAAAGCAGTGCTAGTCAAAGTATCTAAATATATACATAATGCACGGACCATATAAGGATTTGTAAATGCATCACTCTTTTTTTATTACAGGCCACAAAATATATCTCTGTTGCTGCATGCATCTATCCTTACAGGATAGGGAAATATAACATTTGACCTTGTTTCTGGCTCTGTGCAGTGCACCTGAGCTCCGAGGACTTTGATCCCTCTGTTTGCTGTGCAGGATGGGAATCGGGTTGCCATGTGTCACAGCTGGACTCCACGTGGCCTTGCTGTTAAGGCAACAAGTAAGGCTTTACACAGTTGATATGGGAGAGGCTTAAACTATTTCAGCCAACAACTTCACACAAATGAAATCCTTAAGATATAGCATAACTATGACAGGAAGATTCAATTCAGGAACCGCTATTATAGTAAATGTTGTCTTTGTGATATGCCCCATGAGGAATTAAAAAAAAGTGAATTTAATTCAAAGACACATTAAGGCTTGAATTGATTTTTATTCCTGAGTTTATATTTGTCTTCAGTTTGTTTGTTTTTTATCCAGTGGCACTATACTGTATGGAACAGAAAAAAAGCATATGGGCTCAGCTTTCATTATTTCCTGTAGCCCTCATTAAATCTAACCTTAGACCCCTACTTACGGTTATCATCCGGCTGATTTTTCTCAACAGAGATCCTGATAAAAAAGCTGAGGAAATGGCACAGATTTACAGCCTTCTGCTTTAAAGTTTACCTCATTCCACTCTATGACCACACAACACAGCACATCAATTTTTAAGCAATCATCTCCACTGGATGTATAATTATTATTAGGAAAAGTAAAGAAATAGACCCCTGTTACTATAAACCTGTAAAACAGATGACTAGCAAGATATATTACAACAGTGGTTCTCAAACAAGACAAAGTTATTTAGATATGAAACAAAGTTTCAGCTTTCAAATTCTTTTAGTTTTATTGTGAAATTCAAACAATAAATACTTCTGGGTGCCAGAACCGATCATGTCTTCCGCTTTACTACTAGTCACAGCACAAAAAAACATCCTATTTTGAAAGAACAAGTACAACTTAAAGTCCCCATGAAACGGAAGTTGCGAACAACTTTTCTCCAGTGTTGTGACGTATTTCCGAGAGAAACGAAATACTAACTAAATGAGGCAAAATAGTGGGCATGGCCTTTTTTCCAACTAGCACCTGATTGGATCCAGAAAAGTAGGTGTTTCACTCAGAAATGGAGGCAGATCTTAACGCAAGTTTACAATCGGTTATTGAGGATTACTCGCCACCTGAAACACCGCCAACACTGCCACCGCCACATTCCGATTCAAACATGTGCGGCTGAATGACATTCAAAACAGAGGGTCTCTCACTCTCTCAGCCCTTCTGCTTAGACCGACTGCCATAGGTAAGCAAGTGATGCCCTCATCCAAAGGCAGGGTGGGGATATGCAGCTCATTTGGGTGTATTCACACCAGGAAAGTCCGATAGTTCACTTGCTTTGGTCCGGACCAAATAAATTATTTTATTTATTTTTTTTGGTACGGTTCGCTTTCACACTGCTCTTTTTCCAAGTGAACCAATATGTGTAAACCAAACCACACGTGTGCTAAGGTCGTCCATTCATTGGACAAGGATTCTCAAGGGAAATCAGGAAGTGCAAAAAAGGCTCAGCATGGAGATATTTCCATATATTTCATTCTGCAATATTTGTTCTTTTACTAATTTTGTGTTAATTCTGTACAAACGCAATATGAAGAAACTAATGAGTATCATATGATAGATACGAAGTTGTAATTCGGATTTTGAGAAGACGACGAGTGTAACGTTTGAGTGGCTTTATAAACGCGGGGAAATACGACAACTCTCGTCTCTCGTGCATCTTTTCATTCGACCATCTACTGTTTTTTTTATCTCTGGGCAACATCTCAACTTTGCGTTACAAGTGGCACTGCACAGAAGACGGAGAAGGTATACAGTTTTCATTCATAGAGAGGGGCTATGTTCACTCATTCAAATATGAGATTCTTATTGTGTACTAACAAGTGCTGTCAATGTTAACGCTTGCGATTAAGTTTGTCCAGTTTAACGAAAAATAACGCATCATCATCCTTGTATTGTAACTATCCTTACATTAATAATAATAATAATAATTTATTACATTTATATATAGAATTTTTCTCGGCATTTGCTTTAAGGGGGAAACTCGTCAACCACCACCAAAAGGTGGTGAACTGCAAATGCTTTATGAACTGTAAATGATTTTTTTTTTTGCATCTTTGCGCGATTAGACATTCACACACGACGCGCAGAAAGACGCGCAATATTCTCTTTCGACGCAGTGCTTTCTTGCAATTGGGTCGGTTCATGTTCACACCGTAAACGAACCGTACCAGAGTTCGTTTGGAACCGTACCGAGACCACCTCTTCAGCTGGGTCTCGGTTCGGTTGTTTGGTCCGCACCCGAGTTCGATTGCTGTATTCACACCTGCCCAAAAGGTCCGCACCAAGGGGGCAAACGAACTAGAGTTCGATTCAATCGAACCAAACAAGGCAGGTGTGAATACACCCTAAGGTTGTATAGACCAAAACAGCTCATTTTTAAACAGGCCCCAAAAATGACATTTTCAAATGGTTATAATAAATTAAATGTGGGGTATTTTGAGCTGAAACTTCACAAATACATTCTGGGGACACCCAAGACCAACATTACATCTTGTAAAAAGGGGCATAATAGGTGCCCTTTAACTCTTTAGTCCAGGAAAATGTCAATAGGAAGAGCAACGAGGCCTCGCAAGTTGCCAATGCTCTCTTCCTGAGACCATTCTTCCAGTCACTTCCCAGCCACAAGAGTAGAACCTTAGGTAAGGCAAGTTTATTTATATAGCACATTTCATACACAATGGTAATTCAAAGTGCTTTAAATAAAAAGGATTTAAAAAGAATTAGACATTAAAAAAGAAAAAAACATTGATTCAAAATTTCAAAAAAATTTTTTAAAATGTATCAAAACAGTTATAAAAACAATAAAAAGAGGACAAATGGATAAGATAAAGGCCAAATGTGTGTTGTTTGAGCACTGCTGATTTGCTGTGCAATCAGTTGAATGTACAGTACAGTGCTCATTCAGTAAATGCAGCTAAACAGATGTGCTTTGAGTCTGTATTTGAATGTGGCTACTGTTGGAGCACATCTGATCTCTTCTGGAAGCTGGTTCCAGCTATGGGTGGCATAAGAGCTAAAAGCAGACTCGCCTTGCTTTGAGCAAACCCTTGCTATTTTCTGTTAGGTTTATATTCAATGAGCATATTTGCAATGTGCTGAGGTTCTGGGCCATTGAGTGTTTTAAATGAGTTTAGTTTAACCAGAGTCAGAGGTTAAACTAAACTCATCATAAAACTCAAAGAAAGGGTTCAACTAATTTAAATATACAAAGTATACAGTACCACAAGTTCAAACCATGAAAATTGCTAGTTTGTTGAAGTCTTTTTTTAGACTTGAATGACACAAGATGGGACAGAAACCTGGAAGGCACTGATTATCAACTATTTCATCTGCAGTATCAGAGCCAGTGTCTAAAAGTATTTAGAACATGGTCTCGGGCAGCACTTGTAATTGTTTTTGGAAACGTGCAGAGGATTGCCAAAAAAAATCCCCAAGATCCTAACGGCAGACAAAACAAGACTGCCATATAAAGTCAAGCCCTGAGCACACATCAAATTAAACAGTGATTCCAGAGTGCCTACACAAACCCTTGTTTCGAAAAAGGGGGCGTTGTGTAAACACTGTATTGGGCAGAGTTCAAATCAAGCTACAATGTACAGTTATGTGTCAGCAGTTCTGACACTTGTTTAACTTTGACACCTCACTGTAAGAAGCTTAAACACTCGCAACTAAACAGACTGACAAATTTGCTTTAAATCTCATGGGTAAACATTACGTCATTGCATTGAATTGAAAGGTTGCATTTTAACTTTGTTATACAGGAGCTTTTTCTGCAGAGCAACCCCAAGCTGACTGTAAACACAGCTCATTCCACTGAATAAAATGTCTCTAGGCTACATTATCCAAAATGAGTTCAACCAATTCAGATCAAGTTTTTCTTTGACATGATAAATGGTCTTTTTGAATACAAAGCAACTGGCCCAAAAGGCATCACTTAAAAAGAAATCTCCAGTTCAACAGCACTCGTCTTTAACACTCCAGAGGGCAAAGGAAGTGATCTGGCATCACATAGCTGCTGCTGTTCCTTCCAGCTGAAGTCCCAGACACAGATGTGGAGACTAAAGACTCAGGAAACTGGCCTGGTCACACCCTCTGCAAATAACAAACTGCACACGCCATCCCCCAGCCAGGGAGAAAATCAGGCCATGACTGAGAGAGAGGTGAGAAAAACAGACACCCTGTGCCTTGAGTCACTGGAACCAGGACGCATCTCCAATTGCTAATTAATTGCCAAGTTGTCTATCCATATCCGCATGGTATTTTAACAATGGATTCATAATTATACAACTGTTGAAAAGGTTTGGGCAAGTAATCTTTTTCTTAATTAGCAAGTAAGCATTAAATGGATCAAAAAAGTAACAGTAAACATGTCTATCTCAAACCAATTCTGTCCTTTTGAACTTTCAATTCATCAAAGAATCCTGAAAAAAAAAAAATCTGTCACAGTCTCCAAAAATATTTAATAGCTCGACTATGTTCTACATTGATAATAAAAATATTTCTTGAGCATATCAGCATATTATTATCATTTCTGAATGATCTTGAAGACTTAAGACTTGCGTAATGGCTGCTGAAAATTTAGCTTTGCAATCACAGGAATAAATTCTATTTATATGAAAAAAAAGTTAATAATATTTCACAATGTTACTTTTTTTATTCAAAAAATGAAACTTATTTCAGAAGCAAGTAAAAAAAAATCTCCAAACTTTTGAATGGTGGGCTTACAAAAGGGACTGAACTTTATGACTTAAATTTCAGAGGTATTAACACATTTGTTTATAGTTTATTATGTGATCCAAAAACATCCCCCTCTACTACTTCCTGAACTTCAGCCATCTCCTTGTTTCCTGTCTGCCATTATTGGACAAACTTGATTAATTCAGGTGTGCCTGATTGTTGTTGTGACTACTGAGGTCAGACACACCTGGATTAATCAGTTTGTCCAATAATGGCAGACAGGAAACAAGGAGCTGGCTGAAGTTCAGGAAGTAGTGGAGCTGGGCATAAAGCCAATTCCCTGAAAAACACTACCTGCAATATCATCAGAACTATTACAAGAACAATACATAAAAATTTCATTTCATGCTATACACTGTAAAAACATATTGATGGTTTAACTTAAAAAAGTAATTAACCTTGTTGCCTTAAAATTTTAAGTTCATTAAACTGGAAAAAGTGAGTTAATACAATGAAGGAGATTAATTTAACCATCAGAAACTCAAAATTATATGTTATCTGAACTAAATAAATTATTTAAGTTAATTTGACAAAAGATAAAATGTTGTGATTACTACACTGTAAAAAAATATTGTTGGTTTAACTTAAAGTAAGTAACCTGGGTTGCCTTAAAATTTTAAGTTGATTGAACTGGAAAAAGTGAGTTAATGCAATGAAGTAGATTAATTTAACCATCAGAAACTCAAAATAATAAGTTATCTCAACTAAATAAATTATTATAAAGTTGATTTGACAAAAGAAAATATGTTGTGATAACAAATCTTGAAAATATTTTTTACAGTGTAAAATGAAAAGATTAAAATATCAATCAAACAATTCATAGCTTATTTATACGTGCACATCCACACATAGGTCACAAGTTGACATTAGAATCATACAATCGATTTTATGACATTGTTATATTAACAATAAACCTCATGCTGACACCACATTGTCCCTCTTATCAGAACTAGTAAGTCATTTATTTACAGTGTGCTGATGGGGAAATGTGATCCACATCACCAAAAACATGAAACACAATGGCAGGATATCCACTGCAAAACTTGTTTGAACAATAAGGCCAATCAAAGTGGGTGTCATCCATGGCCAACACACCTGTGGCCGACCCACAGCACTCTGGCTCAGCAGGTGCAGCAAGTTATTTGAAGCAGTAGATACAGCAAACACAACAAAGCCATGAATTCCCTTAATGTAGACATGAGATGTGTAATGCATTGTTCCCTTGATATGAAAAACTTTTAAAGCTAGTTTATTCCAAATCAGTCAATTAATTACACTTAAGATGTTTTGCAAGATGATTTGAGTAACTCTTTCATCTGGTAACAGAAGATCAATGAGAAAGAATGATTCAGATTTGCAACCTATTATTAGTTGCAGCTCACAATATTAGTACAGTATAAACATAACCAATTTCATCATTAACCTGCAGACAGACAGACAGACAGACAGACAGACAGAGACAGATAGATAGATAGATAGATAGATAGATAGATAGATAGATAGATAGATAGATAGATAGATAGATAGATAGATAGATAGATAGATAGATAGATAGATAGATAGATAGATAGATAGATAGATAGATAGATAGATAGATAGATAGATAGATAGACTGGCAACAGGGTGAATTATCTTACCTGAGTTTAAGGTTGGCCATAAACTCTTCCAAAGACACATTGTCCAGAAGAACAAAGTCCGCCTTTCCGAACTCCAAACTTTCGTGTTCTGCCATTTTAACGAGTTAGAAATATAATAATAGAAAAATGTAAAGCTAACTGTTGAATTTGTCCACGACTACTCAAGTAAATTCGATAACAACAAACCGAAGCGATAATGCATTTTCCTGAATTTGTTTACATTTGCCTAGCGCACTATTCGTCGGCTTCTTCTCATGTTATTTGGAAATGAAAAAATAAACAAACAATGTGCGTTAACTATGCGTTGTTTTCGTATGTTTAAGGTCACTAAAAGCCACGCACTCGTCCGTCGCCTGAAAACTTCACACAACTTTTCGAGCCTCCCGGTGTTTGAGTGATATTCCGCTACATCGAGAGTCGCACCTCTCATCCCTTTTTCCACGAGCTTCTCTCGTCTCGCCTAAACACTGTGGCTTCGGTATCCTGCCCGTCTCGCACAAGCCCCTCCCCTCTCGGGCGCGTTCGCGCTTACCTCTATACATGAATGACACAGTTGCAAAGGTGGATACATGCCGTCGAGTCGACTATATGGTAGGCTATGCAGTGTTAACATCGGTCCCTTATTATTATTATTATTATTATTAATTCTTTTTTTGTTGTAATTATTATAATTATTCATTATTCATTGTTTTGTTTTTGTTTTTTTTGCTTCTAGCAGCATACTTGTATTACGAAATCCCAAATTATCAACGCTCGGAACTATTCAGAAGTGAATATTTGATCGCTGAAACAGAGATCACAATAGACTGACAGTAAAGGGCGAAAATATGTAAGTTATTTTGTCACCAGCTAAAAATGTAAGCTAAACTGCCAGTATTTGCGCTTGCTAAGACATAGGCTACTAAGTCCATTTCCAGAGATAACATTTTAATTAGCAGTATTATGGAGGGACATTTGACTTTGAATTGTGCATAGTTAGAATTCTTTGAAGACTATTAGTCATCATCATCAGCGAGTTTCTAAATATCTCTGGAATGTCCGTCTGTCCTCTACTACCATATAAGGCAATGGATAATCCCATTTGAGAGAACTGCCCAACAGTGGTTCTGCATAAAACTTCAGTTAATTACAACATATCTGACAAGTGAATTAGACCAAATTTACAAGTGCTCACAGGTAAGCACAATGGTGGTTTATAATTTTTTGGTCTGCTAAAAAAATGTTTCCATGTGGTAAAACATGATTTTGGGCTGGCACGTGCTGTCACCATGTTTGCGGAGACCTCGAGACACAAGAAGGTGTTTAAGTTTAATGAGGACTGAGGATGGCTTCAGGTTGCTCTGTGCAAGCTACTTGTGGCCCAGTGACATCTTCCTTGATTAAACACAATGAGAGTGCTCTGCTGCCCCCATCGGTATCTCCAGTACACTGGGACAACGCTATCACCTATAGTTACATACAAGTAGTTTACCAACAATAATAGTGTAAAAGAAAACAATGTTTGTTAAAACAATATATATCAGGGTTTTTTACTTGTAATATTTTAAAGACCATTTATTATATTTATTATAAAAATGTGTCTCAGAGTATGATGTGTCTAATTAGAAAGCTGTTTATTTGCATTTGATATTATTATTTGCATTTGATATTTTTTTAAATTTGAAACAAATTTTTCTTTAATTTTCTTTAATTTGTACTATTATTATTGTGGTAAACTATTTAAAAAAAAAAAATAAATATTATTAGCAATATTATTATAAATAAATATATAAAACAATGACAAAAGTGTTGTTTTAGTCTTAAAGCCTTCGTTTAGATGTTTTATGGCAAAGTATTTTTATAGAAAAAAAATTGGAAATACATCTCTCAGCAAGACACGTATTAAAAACTATTAAATGAATAATAAAAAGCAATGAATAAACATAACTAGCAGGACATTTTACCATTATATATATATATATATATATATATAAGTCCAACCTTGGTGGTACTAGGCTATTTAATTGGCCTCCATTTAAACTAAAAGGCCTGGTTTCACAGACATGAATTAGATTAAGCCAGGATTAGGCGTTAGTTTAATTAGGACATTTAAGTAGCTTTTATAAACACAACATAGGGAAAAAAATCATTACTGGTGTGAATCTTGAGACAAACATGCATTTTAGTCTAGGACTAGGCTTAAGCCTTGTCTGTGAAACCAGGGGTAAATCATAATGTTCATAGCTCAGCTCCAGTTGTCTTTTATATTCCCTTAGATTTTTCTCACCATCAGTAATGAACCCCCAAAAGCAATGGTGTTGGATCCACTATTGGCCCAAGAGCGGCCACGATTATGAGTCACATAAACCGTAGCACCCTTGCGCAGAGTCGTCATATACGTAGAGAGATTCCCAACTGAGTTGGAGCCCTGAACATTACTATGGGACACAGCCACCCAGTAATTGTTAACAACAAGCCATAGATCAGTTTCCCCACTCCCCCCAGTCTGTGTGGAGAAGAAGAACTGATAGACGCCTGAAACAGGAGCTCTGAAGATCCCGGAGCGAGAGTCGAAAGCCCCGCCTTGATTCACATACACTTTCCTGTACACGATCTTGTTCACTTTTCCTGAGATGTTGCCCGGGTAGGTTGCAAAAAAATGGATGTTTGCTTTCACTACAGATCACAAGTAAAGAAAATATGTCATTATTTTTATTAAAAGCTTGATTATTGTAATTATAATAACAACAGTTCACAGCATTCATTCAATGATTAATAATGAAGAGAAATGACTCACCTCTCATTTGGTTTTTCTTACACAACCAGGTGATTTTGTCTCTACTGACGCAAGACTCAGTTTTTTTGCACTTTCCACAGACAAGTGTGTTAATGTCTGAAAGGATGATGTGCAACAGTCAATATACAATATTCTTTTTTTTTTTCCTAAAACATGAGTGCATCACATCTTACCTGCACAATATGCCAAATGGCAAGCTACCGGTTTAACAAACTTGTAGACGTAGTAGTTTCCCCGACATGCTTTGACTTGAATGGGAGGGGATTTGAACAAACAGCAGTTGTCTCTCCAGTTTCCACACACTTTGCGAGTGACCACTCCGTCTCGCACCCGGGGGTGACCTCCGACCAGCCACAGCGGAGCGTGCGTGCCACACATTTCTTTCCTCACGCACCTCTCAGGCATCTGGATGGTTTTCCCACGGTAGAAGAGACGGTACCAGCCCTTCCACTGGACACGATTGTCACAAACAACATTCTTGGTGCTGTAGTTTGTAGCTCTCCAGGCTTGGTCCAACACGGTATAGTGAAAGCAGGGGTCAAGGTCTGCGCCACTGTCATCCTCACCGGATCCTTCGACTCTATCTTCACCCTGGGTGAGGTACAGCAGATGGTTGCTGCCTAACAAAGACAAATACAGTCCTTTATAAAACACACCCGAACACACATTTCAAAAAAAAAAAAAAACGCCTTTTTTAATTATGTGGATAGTATAATGTAAAAAAAAATCACTGACTTCAATTTTTTAAATACAATCAACTTTAAATGAAGTTTATAACTTTAAATAATAAAAAGGTTCCCTTCATCTCAGTGGAAGATTTTGTGGCTTTTCACACATTATCTATTTATATACACAAAAAACTGGGATGATTGGGTTGTATGTAAAAAAAAAAATGTTTACACTTCTGGTCTTTGGGGTCAATATGACCCCACATTGAAATGAAGAAAAAAAAATTAAATATATTTTCGTCATGTGTCAAAAAAAAAAAAAATCCAGCATAAATCTGACAATTTGTACACAGAAATGAAGGCCTAATACTAGAGCATAAATGCAATGTATCATAAAAAAAAATATTTCATATGCAAGCTAATGGTGTAGTTGTGTGGTATATGGATACAAAAGTACTTTATATCTCCAAAAACACAGCATTAATGAATAGATGAGAAGTAAACAAAAAAATGATATATTATTTGTATGACCCCGAAGCCCAGAAGTGTAAACAGAAAACAAAGACCTTTTGAAGGTTAAATAAACCATAAAGAATAGTTTATCAAAACAACTGACCAGTTTGTAGTGATGTCAAATTCATCTCCACGTCTGTATCAATAGGTTTCTGTGAACAGTACGGTAATGCCTACAACAAAACAAAATAGTTTATCTCACGTAGGATGAATCCTTATACTTCAGCCATATATTGAGATTTAATCTGTGAGATCCAGTGAGACTGATAAGAATACTTTCAGCAAAAAGACAGTAATTATCAAATTTAATATTACCTGGCTCAAGGCTTCTTGCTTTTGTTTCATTACTACTTGTTCATGTTTCAAGCTTTCCATCTCCTAAATAAATACACAGGTAAGAAAAATGATATTTATGCACTCTTCCTTTAGAAATGTAAACATTTAGGATACCAAATCACTTTAAAGGCACCACTACCTTATACACAACAGCAAGTTGCTCCTGCAATTGTTGGTCAACCATATTCCAAGCTCTGAATGGATACTGGAAGTGCAATGAAACAACGTGAAATAACATTTGCACATACTGTACTGCAGTAATAATGTAAGAAAATTGTAATGTAATGTTGGTCTTATTTTATTCATAACATTAATTATATTAACTAATTTGATCATACAGTACTTACTGAAATATCTCTGTTCTCAGTGTCAGCTACACATACAACCAGTACCACAAACACTTGGATGCATAAGGAAAGCATCTAAAGGTTAAAACAAAACAAAAAGCTGCATTAGATTGTATTATTTATCTATATAGACATTATTAAAAATAAAAATAAATAATAATATAAAGTATATTTAAAATTGGATTTGCTATCAGGTTAATTTGCCTCAATCACGAATGCAAATTCTTTGGATTTACAGGTAATTTAGTGATTTGGTCTAAGTGATCTATGTTTATTTGTTTTTTGTTTTTTTATAAATGATAAACATCTGCAGCTTACCTTTTCACAGAGAGCAGATCTCTATGCGTTATGCAAGTCAACTATATAGGATAGAGTTTATATGCAGAAGTGGGGTTGGACACTACAGCCCAGCAGAAGGAAGTTTCTGGTCAGACTTTCACACTAACATGTTCTTACATGAAACTCTGGTGACACTGTTCACAAATAAGGTGCTAACTTGCACATGAAAAGTAGCCACAGGCAGTTTTTGGGCTCATGAGGTCAGCAGAAAATGTTGTGAAAAAATGTATTTGCATATATTCATGCAAAATATTATTAAAATAAGTTCCTTGGAATAAGTTAAATGAGTTAAAATTATTGGTAGAAATATGTGCAATGTTAAAAAAAAAATCAAGAAAATGTATTAAAATATGTTTTGAAAGGAACAAGGTCAAGGCTAGGCCAGTATTTTGAAACTAAACCTTGAGCATTTGGAAAAGTTATTTAGCTTTTTGTGATCGACTAGGTTTTAGTCATAATTTACCAAGTTACCAATTACTTACTCTAACATTGCAATTTTGCGATTTAACAAAGTTGTTTGACTGTTATAGTTTTTGCCTTTTCAAGCATCATTCTGAAACCACATGACAAGTCTCTGGTTATAGCAAAAAATATGTTTTGCATCATCAGCATATAGTGATAAGATCTTAACTCCATTTTGTGCAAAAACACATTATGTTTTATAGCATATCTTAAAAAGCACTTCAAATCTGATTAGCTTAAAATGGTGTGTTAGTAGTTCAAATTAACATTGGACTCCTGAAAAATAAATGAGATTGCTTTCACATGGATTGCTTAAACATGGTGGGGAAAATATGTCCATTCAGGAAGAATCAAAGAGGAATAATAAAGTATATATGATAGTTAGTAGAAAATAGTTTCGTGGAAAAGATGATCTGTGACTGGTCTGTGAGTTAGATGCGCTTGCTATGACTGGTGGAAATGCAACAGCCAGTGTCTGTGTGCAGGATGCAAGGATCTGCAATAACGAAAGCCACCACTAGGTGGAGACCTCTAACCTATTTTAAAACATTGGGGTTGTATAAGTTGGACAGGAACAAATCTGGTAGAGATATAAGCCTACACTTTAATTTACAATAATGTTAAATTCACTAGTCTAGATCTCATTATTGCCAGAGGTGATTAACTGAAAATAAAACTAAAATTAAAACCATACAAAAATATATATTTTTGTTACCTGAATTAAAATTAAATATTTTTAAAAAGTATTTTATTATAAGTCTAATCACTGTATTTCAGCTAATTTCCCATTTTATATTTAAACTTGATATAAAAAACTAAAGCTGAAATAAAATGAATAAAACAATACTACATGATCATCTGGAGAATACATGCTCTTGTTTTTGAGTACCCCGTGAACTTCATTATTTTTATGGTACTGAATCTGCATGTTATGTTACAGTATGTATGATACATGTATAACTAATGTATCAATGTACTTAGAGGGCTTGTATGTGAGGAGATGGTTACAGAGAGCTAATGCTGGTATGAATGTGAAGTATTATGTTATACAACCTGTTGTCTGTATTCATGTTTGTTCTTAGGATCCCCTCCAAAACGAGATGGTACATCTCAAGGGGCTTTCCTTTCCATTAAATTTTAATTTTAGAGAATATATTGACATTATTTTAAAAAAAAAATCTAAATGAGAGACAAACACACACAACAAAACTATCTAAACTTTAACCGAAATTAAAATGAAAACAGAAAACATAATTATAATCAAGAAATATATAATAAATATTAATATAAACTATAATAGAATCTCAATGATGCTAAAATTACATTGTGATATTGTCTTAGGATTTAAATTTTTATTCTGTTGCATTTTATATTGTGTTGTATATTTCACTTTGTAGCCTATTATAGCACATTTGTGTGTGTCTGTGTGTGTGTGTGTGATCTTGTGAGAAGCCTACTGATGCTTTGGCAATATTGTATAAAACAAACATCCCGATAAAGTACTTATTTGTCATTGTAAAAAAACAAAATCAAACCAGTTTAATGAGTAAAATTGGAGTAATGTGTTTCACTGTCTAATTAAGTGCCAAAAGTCCTTCCGTTTAAATTGCATCCAATCTTATCTCATCTGGGCATAATAATACAGTGTTTTGTTCTCAATCCTTAACTGTAGCAACATACCACACCATTTGGTAATATATTAAAATACTTGGCAGCAACCTCAGCTCTCACTGTCAACAGAGAAATGAGCAGTCGACTGTGTGGATTAGATAAGACCAGTCCAGTCAGTACAATAGTCCACCCAGGCAAACAATGTTCAAGTTTTGATGTGAAGCACTGGCCCTTTACATAAGCAAGAGACATCAGTAAACCGCCCTGGGGAATGACAGGCAAGCTAGAAAGAGAACAGCCACCTGGACAATCCCATTACAGCCTGTTGTGCACTGTGATATGTTTGCATACATTACTCACCCCCCGACCCCATACATCTCCACTCACCCGCAGAGCAACACGTACACGCCATCATTTATAGCCTTCTCTGAGGGCTGTAGTGTACTTTTCCTATCATGGTTCCTGGAACCGCTCTTTGCTATACTCGCACGTCTCTGTAGATTCTAGCGCATGATGGCTCAGTCTTTAACAGCTGCATAACAGGGCACTCTATAGGGGAAGTCATCTGTGACTGTCTCTTTTTTAATACTAGATAATCATGCCTTCTGAACCTGTGTGGCGCTTTAAAAACAGTAGTGACCAAAAGTGATGTCCAGCCTAGAAAAAGCATCCCAATATTATTACAAATGTGTTAAAGATTTTGTAAGCATATTGAGTAAATGTGCTTAGAGTTAACTGTAGCTGTTTCGCACTATTTTTAGCTTAGCTGTTATACGAAGAAATTATGAACATGCAAAAAAAAAAAAGGGAGAACCAACCAATTATTAATAGATGATTATATTGCATCAACATATGATTTTCCTGTGAACTTTTTTTTTTTTTTTTGGCATAGTAATTTAAAATTGGCTAATTAAAAAGTTGTTCCAAACCAAAATAACATTCCCTCAAATGGAATGTTTGAAATGTTTTTCTCCAAACAATTAAAGTCAGTGGGGTCCAAAACCACATCTGTTCATTGTATGGACAAAAACATTGAGACATTTTTCAAAATATCTTCTTCTGTTTTTTATTGAAGAAAGAAAGTCATACAGGTTTATGACGACATAAGGGTGTGTAAAAGCCTGTTCACACAAAAATAATAATAACGATAACTACATTAGCATCCATGACAACTAAAGACTGGCAGGAAACTACAGGAACAAAAATCAAACAAACATAGGAAACTGGTATCTGACGAATACAAACTAAAAGTCGATGAAAACGACAACAAACACAGATTGTGACCAACAGACAATAACGCTCTGTTTATTATATTCGACTCTTAATGTATTAAATACAGAGTTTTTAAAGTCAAGAGGATTAGTTGTCCTTATTTGTTAGTAAACTAACTTTAAAACTTTAAGTGCTTTTACTTTTTTCATAATTATGATTTACCAAAGCATGTTTTTTAGGTGGCAAAAATTGTTTTCCATACTTAATGGTCCACATTAGTTTCTGTCTCAGTGCCAAGCTGCTGTATCCCATTTTCTGTGAGTTACTACTTTATCAGAGAGTGTGGACCACTCAAACATACTGAATATGTGAAGAAGCTATGATTGCTCAAAAATGATAAGTAATTAGATAGGTTATCACATTGATTTATAGTTTACCGAGGCCTAAACCATTGCAGAGGCTCCTGCATGTAAACAAGCCATCCTCATATGGAGTAGCTCATAGCATGTGCTTTATGGAATGTGGTATGTATTGTAAGAGGAGCACTTGTTTATCAAGCAGTCAATCCATCAAGAACGCAGTCTCTACAGACGAAATGATCCTGACGTTATTTTCACATTTAGCAGGAACTAATTTAGTTCTATCCCCGCACATCTGATTTGCTAAGTCCGTTGTTTCTTCCGTACGTCATGTTCCATTCATGCCAACTCACTTTCCATGTAACCTCTGCTCTGATCTTAAAAGGTATGTTGTTTACTATGAAATGTAACCTCTGCCTTACTGGGCAAAGGATCAATGTGTGTAGTATCTCAATCCACACCTGTCAATCATGTTTGTCCTCTCTATAATCCATCCTTGCACTAATAAAACCATCAATATAGTTCAGAGTACATGTTGACTCATAAATGACTCCCATTAACAACATAAGTGACAAAAAAATTTTTTATTTCAATTCTATACTCATCATTTGCTTTAGATGGAAAACATGTTACAAAAATAAAGTTTAGATTTTCTGGAATAACACGACAAAAACATAAATACACAAAATATGGTCCTTACATGTAAGGTAACATGGTGCAAGTTCAAAGCAGATGGCTGATTTAATACAGTAAACATGCTCTCAATAGAGCAGTCTTAAAATTAGAAGCTCTGATTTCATGCTGTATAATATTCACAGAGAACTAGTGGCCAAAGGCCCACAAATCTGAAAAAGGCAACAGCTGAGCGAAGGTCCTAGAGTTGACAAATTATCTTCAGTCGATGAGGTATCTAAAATGCTTCAGCATGTTTAAGAATAAACATGCACAAAACACTGTGTTTGAAATGATCGGTGTATTTCAGTTGTAAGTGTTTCAAGTTTAAATCAATGAGTTAATTGGTATATTCCAACAGATCCCATCTAGCACCTTCAATTTAAGTGTGAAGAAAATACTAGGGGACATATTGGCCACACACTAATACAGATACAATTATGGCCTCTATGATCTCTTTCTCTCAGCATTTGGCCATTCGGAGTATGAACACTCCTACATTCAGCAATCAAACTCATTTAGTTACAAGCGTTCCTTGATTTCAGCATTACTACTGCAGTGGAACATGTTCTTCTAGCACACTCTTACATAAGTGACACATCATAGGCTGCATTTGGATTTTTATCACCCAATTTTGGCCCTTATTTTTTGATTTTATGTGCTTTTAACTTTTTTGGCATAAGCCTGTTGTCACTTTCTGGTTCCAATAACTTGTCTAGACGGCCCTTGTCTGCTAACACAGGCTTTAGAAAGTAAATTGACCATCTGGCTCACTTTTCCATACTGGAACGTCCACTAAACAGGCTTCCGATAAAGGATTATCTTCATAGTTCAACTTCATATGAGTTAGTATGGTCTGCAGGTAACACTGTGGCAAAGCCTAGTTTCTCAACTAAAAAAATGATATGATCAAGTTATGGTGGTGGTGCAGAGGAAAACCATTGCATGCAACAACTACGGTATTGCTGTGAGACTACACGGCTTCACAGTGAGTAGAGACTTGGGGCTCTGCCATGTCCTTTCCCATTCACTCATGTCAGAAGGTCAGATAACTGTCCTATTTCCTTCCTGGAGGCTTCATGCTTCTTTTCACTTGGCCAGTCTGAACCTGGCCAGGTCCAGTGGCTCTCGACTGGGAACGCACCAGTCATCTGCCCCCTGCGTGACCTCGTAGTTCCGTCGAGCTGTCTTATTAAACACAGGGAGCCTTTCGACTGAGTCGGTGGATAAAGCCTGAGGGAAAAACATTATGTAATCTGTTAGAACACAACACAAAGCATTCTAAGTACTCTCATTTACAACAAGTTCCTAGCATTTTTAAACGCGTTCCAAAGACTTTAAAGCAGTGGTGTCAAACTCAGTTCCTTGGGCAATTTCATTCATAAATCCTTTCCTGTGGCCTCATGGGATAGTAAAGTGTCAATCAAATGCACACTCCAGAATCTGTGCGGAAGTAGTAGGTTATCCAGGTACTTTTCTACTACTCTTTTGCCGTACTATTTTCAACATACAATATAGCAGGGAAGTATTTGATTTTGGACACAGCCCCAAAAACGTCCAGGCAGATGTTTTACTCTTGCTAAACTCTTTAGGACAGGTGTGGAGTTTGACACATGTGCTTTAAAGGGATAGTTCCAAATCTATCAATAGTATCGTTCCAAACCTGTCAACATTGAACCCCATTGATTTTTAAATCTATTGACAAAAATGCAATATAAGATACATAACTATGTGGTCAGTGGTGTATAAAGACCTTACTCAATGAACCGTTATGTTTTTATTACTTTAGAATGAGACATTTCTATCTACATAACCGCGGGCATCCCCTTCTAAATCTACACACTGCACCTTTAATTGCATGGACAAAATCAAGTCATTCAGGTTTGGAGCTCCACAAATAATGGAATGACGGAAATAATGACCTCATTTTCATTTTCTGAAAATTTACCGAATTTTCATTTTTAGGTCAACTATTCCTTTAAGAAGGTTTTAAATGTACCTTCAGGTGAATGACCGCATCAGTACCATGGCCCTCCATAGAGTAGAGCTGGAGGTCCCCCTGGAAGTACTTGGCATAAAGTCGAGAAATGGGCAACCCATAACCAAATCCAGCCTGTGGACAAAAGGAAGATATTATTATAAAGAAGCAGTGTTATTTTTTTCTTTGATACTTTTTAGTTTTATTTATATTTTGCATTATGCATTTTATGCATTTTCATTTTAGTTAATGTTTAGTAATTTTGTTGTGTTTTTTTTTTGTCATTTTTTGTTTTTTGTTTTTATTGAATATGTCTGTATAGTTTTTATACACTTTTATTTTAGTATTAGTTTCAGTTATTTTAATACATGTAGTTAAACTGAAAGAAAATGAGAAATGTTGCCTTGGAAAGCTGAAATGAAATGAAATTAAATGTTTTATTTCAGTTAATGCTTATTTTATTTCAGGTAACAAGAATATTTTTTAATTTTAGCTTTAGTTAAAGGAGTTGTAACCCACCACTTAAAAATTAGCATTCTATCATCATTTACTCACCCTCAAATTGCAGCAAACCTGTATTCATTTCTGCTGAACACAAAAGAAGATATTTTGAAGAATGCCGGAAACCAAACAGTTGATGTACCTACTACAGTATGCATGTCCATAGTGAATGTTCCTACTATGGAAGTCGATGGGGTCCATCAACCGTTTGGTTACCAATTTTTTTAAAAATATCTCAGAAGAAAGAAATTCATACAGGTTTGAAACAACTAGTAGCAGGGTGAGTAAATGACAGAATTTTCATTTTTTTAGTGAACTACTCAATTATAATAAGTCTGTGAAGAGGACCATTTAAATTATATATCTTGCAATTCCATTTGTATTTTATGAATAATGTGGTGAAGTCTCACCAGGGGAGCCATTTTTTTCTCATCCATCTGGGGTGTTGGTGCTGTGGAGTACATGTAACTGAAGAGATTCTCTATCTTTCTGAAAGGAACTCCACCACCTCGGTCACTCGTCTACAATGACAAAGAAGACGTTGTTAGAATAAAAACTAGAAAAAAAGGGAGAGAAAAATAATGGTAGAGTGAATTAGGGCACAGAGAGAAAAAAACTAGGCTAACAGTGAGAGGGAGACGCAAGACCAACAGACAGGCACTGGTCGTGATTTTGACCCCTGGACACAACTGTTTAGCAAGTGAATGACTCAAATAAGGATTGTCAACAAGGTCAGTCAGCTCTCATGTACTGTGTTATGCAACAGCAGGTGTTTCACTGATAGGATAATGACTAATAGCTTCAGTTACATCACACTACAATTAATATGGTGTCAGTGAACTGACAAATCCTATGAACTTTTTCTGAGTTTAACACATTAATGAGAATTTATTGGAAATGTGCATAATTGACATGAAAATGTCTAATCTATTTTATACTATTATTATTTGTCTACAAAAAATTATGCTTGTTCAAATTAAAAGTCACCTTGATAGTGAGGTCCTCTCCTCCTATGGCCACCATAACATGAATGGGTGGAAGATTACTGCCTTCTTTATGGTTCTCAATGGTCGCCCTCATTGCATTCTGAGGAAGAAACCATGTCGTCATGACAACATTCAGATCTTACGTAAACAGTATTGTTTCAGGGCAGAATATGAGATGGGCTACAGCTCACCTTGAACAGTTCAAATTGCATATGGTACAGATGGGAAGGCACATATACAATGCTGATAGGCTGGTTCCTGTTGTTAGCTGTAAAAGGAACATAGATATATAGATAGGAATATAGAATATAAATATAGATTTAAAAATATACTGTGATTTTACTTGGTATTAACATGAACATAATGATATTTATCTGATCTTACTGTTGAGTTCCTGAAGTACCAGGTCAGGTGAGCAGAGGTAGTACTGATAACACAGCATCTTGGCACTTTCATATGCATCTACATGAAAAATGTGTTGACATAATAGATATTAGATACATATAAGTGTGTATTGACTAAACAGATGGGTCACTGATTTTAAATGGTTTGTTAACCCAACTACCCAACCTCATCTTCAGAACACAAATGAAGATCTTTTTAATGAAACTTGAGAGCTTTCTGTCGCTCCATTGACAGCAAAGCAAATACCACTTTGACGCTTCAAAACATTTGTAAAGAGATTGTAAAACAAATCAATATGAATTGAGCGGTTTAGTCCAAATTTTCTGAACGTCGCTTTGTTTGACGAAAAGATTGAATTTAGACTTTTATTTACATATATTACGGTGTGGTAGTTGCGTAGGCTGTCAATGGAGGAACAGCAATTCAGAATTTAATTTAAAATATCTTAATTTGTGTTTCAAAGATGAACCCAAGTCTTACAGATTTGGAATAAGGGTGAGTGATTGATGACATAATTTACCCACGCATACATGTTTGTGGATTTTATCAGATTTTTTCACACTATACCTTTAATAACGTCAGCCACCTGACAATGAGGGTCTATACAGCCAATGGTATTGGGGTGAACTGGATTTGTGGCTCCATCAAATACAAGAGCTAAAAAAAAACAGAGAAAATAACATAAATACAAGCAATTTAAGAAGCACTGATGCTCAGAGGTATTATTTGGCCTTAATATTGTGCTTACTGTGCTGGTTTATTAGCATTCTGATGGATATCCGGCTCAAGTAGAGACGATCCAGGAAATACTCAATATTCTGATTAGTGACTGGATCTTGACCAAATACTTCTTTATATTCAATTACACCTTGGGCCATAGTGGGTACAACATCATTGTGCCTGTTTCGGATGTTGACCAGAGCATCCACAAACCTGTGTGCAGAGTCAAGAGTGTTAAAATGTGCAATGAACAAGGAAAGAAATATGAAGTGTACATAGTTTGACAACAAAGCATATTTTTATAACCAAAATAATTTTTATGATAATGATTAGACAATCCTTTCAATTCTCAATACAATGCATTTTTTTGTTAACTTAACATTAAACACCCTGATGCATTATACTCATGAGAATTTTAGTTGGAAAATGTGCTTACAGTAACTGCCATGAAAATAATGGCAAACAATGCAAAAATCTTGATGGTTGTAAAACATGCTTCTAAATGTAATTTCTTGTTTTACTTTTGATTTTGAGGGCAATAAGATGTTTTCATGAAATTATGAAATTTACAGAATTAATTTCTACTTACTCTTCTAACACACTGTGGTCATCTGGACTTTTCTCCAGGAATTCCAAGATCTCCATCAAACTTTGAGTATACCTTAGAGCACAAAAAAGCAATATGATTTGAATGTATGCCAATAAATGAAAAAAAAAAAAACTTTGGGAAACAAGCTTGTCCAGAAAATCTTCTGCTAACTTCTTTGCAGAATCATTGTGACACAATGTAGGCCTATATTTAGTTCATTTAAGGAAATTATAATTAATTATAATACAAACTGCAAATCGGAGATTTCAGTTAAAATGTGAGATAAATGTATTGCACCAAATGGATGCAATTCATAAAAACATATGACCAAATATCTGTGGAAAAACAACCATTTAACAGTTGCATACTATGCATATTAATGGCAGACTGTTTTGTTTTTGCTATTCCTAAGTTTCCACTCTTCCTAAAAGGAAAAACAAGGGTAAGTGTGACGCGTTAAAGCACGAGGTAGTGAAAGTGGGACAAAGTTCACAGCCCCTTCTTGAAGAAGTAGCTCCCACACCCTGACGTAGGGTGTGGGACAAAGTTCACATGCTTTACTACAACGTAACACAAGTTTGAATTTGGCCTAGTCTCAATAGACCGCAGTGTTTTCGTATCATACTAAAAATAAACACCACGTCTTTGGAAATCTAATCGCCTTTTAAACAATCTGTCGTTTCTACAGCAATACTAATCTTGGTAGATGCGTGTACTGTATACAGTAAAATGTTGTATAACTCACCAGCTGTGAACCATTTGTACAGAAGGTGTGGTAAGTAATCTTTTAGGGAGCAAGTTAATTTCTTTCATGATGTTTGACAGTCGTACGGGCAGCTCTTGTCTCAGGAAAGCAAAAGACGTCTTCTCACATGCATTCGTGGAACCTGGACAAATACAACATGTAAAAAAAGATGTTTGGCACGCCGGTCACAGAACACAATATTGTATAATAAATACAGATATTAGTTCGGGACTGAAATGTATGCACGTTGTTCATAATGCAATTAAACAGTCAATAAGTCATATATATTCATAAACATGGCAGTGGTGCAATAGCAAAGCCAACAGCAGTTAAATGATGCAACCAACAACCAGTATTAACAACAGCAGTGATTTGAACATTCCCGAGTCATTAGCGCGAATCGGATCTTTCGAATCGTTTCAAAGAACCAGTCCAGAAAATAGATTGAGCAACTACTACGTCATCGCGTTTTCTCTGATGTGCTTTACAATTTTCTAATAAAATATTATGTTGGAAAATATAGCAATTTATTGCATTTTTGTCGTCGATTCAATTGCATTAAAATGGATGTTTAATTTAATGTATGATGTCCAGTTCAGTTTGTTTCAGCCATTTAAACGTAAACATTACTAACAATTATTTACATCTCCTACCTGAATTGTTTGAGTGGTTTAATAAAATGTTACTTTATTTAAAAAAAAAAACTAAATAATAATAATAAAAATATGATCACGTAAAAAAAATAAAAATAAAGTAGGCTTATGTTTTATTTAGCATTTTTGCTATAAGTAATTTGGCTTTCAACCCATCAGTCCTTGATTCACTCCAAAATGCTCTTACTATCCCAAGTTCTATTTCAAATTAGGGAGATGATGATTCAGTCAGATTTGTAAATGTATCGTTCAGTCATTTTCGTAAACAAATTCAGACTGATTCTGTAAGCCGAGTCAGCAGATTCACTGAAAAAGATCCGAATCAAAAGAACAATTTTGTTCTCGAATCGCATTGCTACAGATGAGCAGTATCAAATAATTTCAGCATCCGGTAGATGTAAATTGCACGAGCAACTACATAATCATGCACGTAATCATGAACAGATTGCATAATAATGATGCCATGATAAAACTGCCTATTCTGCAACTGACTACGTAAACACGAGCACTTCCATTGGCGATAGACAGCGCCTATACTCAGGCCATAAAGGTATTTCTTGTCAATCTAGGGATGCAAATGATTTCAGACACGAGCAAATAACACAGCAGAAAAAGGACTCACCAAAATCGAGAAACTGTTTCATGGAAAGTGGAGAAGGTGAAAATTTAGAGAAGTGTTCGATGTGATGAGGCGCATTGGCCAAAGCCGCATTCTTCATTATAAACCTGACGAACTTCATTTCGATGATTGGTTTGAAATTGAGATATACCAGATGTAGCAGCTGCAGAGATCCAGTCTTATCAATAGCTATGATGTTTATAATGCATGCACTGCACTGCCCTGTATATGACGGTCTATATCGGCAGCTGTTCTCCCAAGAACACCCAATAGCCAATCAGAGACCGGGTTTACTATTACTACTCCAGATCCGTCCAATAGCATGTGTGGAGACTTAAATAAGCATCAAGTGAGGACATAAACACGTGAATATAGTCCTCGACCACTGTTGTTTTCGTCCTGAAGAACTGTTCTTTACATCATGAACTGTAATGATCATAATGAAAACAATTAAAGCTAAATTAATATGCTTATCAGAATGTAAAACATTCGTTTGAGCACATTAGTTTATGCCCCTGCCTTCATAAAACCAAGAGCAAAAGTTACAACCCGTGGTGTTGACTTAATTACACTTTATTCAAGTCATTTAAATTCGAATGATTCAATTTGAATCAAGGTATAGCAGTTACGATAAATGTATGAAAACATTATGAAAATGTTGTTAGGCTAAAACTTCTTTTGAACTTTACTCCAATATTATACATAATATAGGCCTAATGTTAATCCAAAGTTTTTTGTTTTGAATGGTGAATGCGTGTTTGAGACTGTGCCAAATCCATTCTTGCATAACCAGGTCAGTCTCGATAAGAGGCAAGTCATGCATATTTCACTCTCTCCTTCCAGCCAGCAGTCAGCTGAGTAAATCAGAGGTTCCCTCCGTTTTTAATTTGAGCTTAAATGTATAACACATGCCTATCTTTAAATGAATCTTAAAAAAATGAACAAACTGAGATTAGTCTGCAGATTTCCATCATAATTATGGGTTATGCAGTGACTCATTGGATGATTTATCTCAATTGAGACCTAGATGAATCAATAATTTTTGCAGTGTAGCGGCTCTTTCCATGATTAAATCATGACAAATAACGTTTCCCATATGTTCAGCTATACATCTCCACACCACACTTAGCAAGTTATCCAAGGCGCCACTTTGTGGTCAGTGTTGGAATATTTGATCTAACCTTCCACCACCAATGGGGAGTAAACCTGTTATTTTAGAGCAAGGGTGGGCTTGAGATTTACGTTCCTCTAGTAAGCTGCAGGCAGATACATTTTCTCAGGTTTGGAGATAAACTCTGCAGGAAAGAGGATCTTTAGGGCCAGAGTTGCCCAGCCATGTTCATTACATGTGGTGTTTCTGTTTAGAGAGAGAAAACAATCGGTTAAATGTTATAGTGAAACCATAGCTGTTAAAACAGTTTATTTTGCACTGAATGCTATTTGGCTCTATAGTTTTAAAATGCATGATGGAGTCCATTGCAGTGTACTGTTTTATTGGCTAAATTAATAATAAAAGATCAGTTCAATCAGTCAATTTATTTACCTGAAACTGTGTTATCTAAACTCCAAAGCAACTGTCTATGCAGTATGCAGTAGTGATTGTACATCAATTAACACCTGGGGACCTGGGGAGAAGAAAACATGCCCAGTGGAAATTTCCTTTATAGTCAGACACGGGTCATTGATGTGCTGTTTGCGTCTATGAATGGAACAGCTTAGAGCAAAATGTCAAACTCGCTCTCAAGCCATTTCTTTTCAGGAGCTATTTTCAGGAGCTAAGTAACAGATTCCACACAAATCATTTTAAATTACTTTTAGATGCAGATTTGATTCTCAAAAGCATATATTTAATATCTAAAGAACTTTTTTGATTACTAAATTCTAAAGATTTTGAACTTTTAAGTTAAGTTACAGTATACGGCATGTACTCTCACAGACCCCTGCCATAAAACACGAATGCTACAAATGCTAAATATGTGATTAAAAAAAAAAGTCTAAATAATATGCATAATTCCTTACTACATACATAAATATGCCAATGTGAGATTACACAGTATTCATGGAGGCAATACCAAGATGACAGCTAATCTATAATGTATAACCAGATACTTTAGATGGAAATGTACAGTGTATAAATAAAAAAATGCGTAAAACTGGTCAATAGCCAAGATTTTGTCTAAAATGTAGCTTACTGCATACTGAAGTGCCCCTATTGTATTTCAAATACCTTTCATGTGTGCAATATAGCTGTTTTGAATGTAAAAGGTCTGCAAAGTTTCAAATATCAAAGTGCACGACAAATAAAGTTATCTCCTACAAAAAAGAATAGATTCTGAACTGCTGAAAGAGCCATCAGCAAACTTCCCGTAATTCATAACAATGTAACACATTTGCAATACCTATGGTTTTCATTGGCTGCCTGTGAACGATGTCTACTTTAACCTGCCAAACACTGTAGTTGTAGCTGAGGCCTGGAATTGTTGTTGATATGTTGAGAAGACTCTGTTTTCAGTGCTGTGAATCCAATTTGCATGCACTTCAAAAGGATGAGGACTTGTGTGGGAGTTGATAGGGAAAAGCCCTACTGTGTATCAAGCACAGAGGAAGTCTCCAGAGCTGAAATTCAGATATGGGAAGAGGTGTTTTGTTTCCGAAATGTACAACATGCGCTGTAAGAGGTAGATCAATCATAACAGACTTTGCCGTCTGACCAATCAGAGCAGATATGTTCAAACTGCAAGCCTTAATGCTCAATTCAGATCTGATTTATTTGAATAGCTGTGCGCATTGCTGTTTTGAATGTGGCTAATCAGATTCCAGTGTGAACAAATCATGGTCCTGAACTGACCCACATGCTCAAAAGAAGAATAAAAAGACTTTATGCAGCGCACTGTGACGTGGTGTGATCATTTATTGTGTGATCTGCTACAGAACCAAGCAAATTTATGTGCAGGCAATATTCAAATTTAAGATGAGAATGTGAAAAAGAGAGTAGAGTTTTAAACATGATGTTTTGCTTTTATATAGAGCTGTGTAATGTAATGTAATGTAATGTATAATAACTTTGGGTAGCCTGTGTAAAATGTGACTTCCATGTGCGGAGAATTGTGACGAATGTTTCTCTCTAGAGTGATGAAAAGTCGCATGAATTCTAATATTATCGTTCAAACCGAGGTCACGTTGCAAAACATCAGACCTGCTGTATCGGATGTAGTACCACACATCTGGAAGTGTCCCAGATCAGAATCGAAAGTGTGGTTTGTCACACTGTCATGACAAAAACAGATCTGAGTCACGTAGAATAAAAAAAAAATATGAATATGAAAACAAATAAAAAATATCAGAATTGGGCCACATTGAAAAATGGAAAGCTAGAGTTGTTGTTGTTGTTGTTTTACCTTGGATGCATGTAAACTTATTGAATTAGACCACAAAGAACAAAATGAGGAACCTTTACAATAGCATATCATATACGTAGGGGCACTTGAATTTCTTGTTTATTGTATAAACTACTGTATAGGATCAATATAACACATATTCATGCTGTTGAACTGAATATGTCCTGCTAATATCAATCACAATAATGGATGCCTATATGTGATATGATTTATTTTAATGTTCTTGTTGGGGTCAAACTGATCCCAAAATAAATAATGTTCTGCTTTGTGTTAAAAGGGTTGCAGCTCCATATATATATATCTCTATTGAGGCTTCTAATTAGGTCAGATGAAAATATAAGCGTTTGAGAATGGACAATAACAGGTTAATATACTATATGATTATTTCTACTCGCACAGGAGGAGTCTCTCCGAAACAACCAGGAAGTAAAGCCCATCTAAACAGGACATGAGGGTTAGGTCTATCGCTGTAGTGCCTGACTCTGTCGCTGATGTTGTCTATTGAATCTTCAGCCGTGGCGCTCAAACTCTCTCTGATTCCTCACTGAGAGCATCTGAACCAGCGACAACAGCGGAGAGCATCAGGCTCATACAATTAACCAACACTGGGGTTCCTGGCCCTTCACTGAAGACATGTCAGCAAAGGACGGATCTAATCACAGTGAGTGCCTCTTTCCTTATTTTTCATGTAATATGTGTTGTATGCTCGGAGTATTGCAGTGCGGGTTACATCATTTCGCGCTTTACAGTGGCAAACAGCGCACAGCCATGTTTTACAGAGTGCTCTACAAATGTCCGTGTAAATACAACGCAAGGCGAAAAGGGAAGCATTACACGTTCAATATTCATTAACATATTTTCATATAGCATCTCTTCGTTTGTCTAAATAAATAGGCTATGGGAACGGGCTGTTTTTGAAACAAAGGGAGACGTTTGCGGTTTGACATCAGCATTGCTGCAAGTAGATCGTCAAAAGCAACACAAAAAAACTGTTCTGGAATGGATATGAAACACGGCGAAATAACGACCCTTGAAATTATATTTAATGATTTATCTCACGCGGTCAATATGATTGGCCTCATTCAATTTTACGCAAAATATAACCCATTGGGAGAAATAACTGTGGATGGTGTGTTTTGTCCCGTACAACACTATAAATAACTTTTTTCTTACTGTAGAGCTCTCATGCATGAAGGATGATGTTCAAGATTACATTCCAACACACATTTTTGTCATTTATTTGAGGAAAGGTTTATGTTAATATGATACATTAAAATCGATCGGAAAATGTTTGAAAATAGAACACTTTAGCCATGAATTAATATATCTTTGGCATCATCAGCAGGTTCGCTGTGTTGTGTACTGATGAAACAACAATAGTCCCTGCACAACGCGCATTATAGTTAGCTGACGTGGCGAGTGATCGTTATAATCCCACTTAATATAATTGTTTCAAAGCATTGAATTGTCCAGTGCTGACAGTCTTTAATTCTTAAACTACTATTATAAAACTGATCAGACACTATACATATTTTCAATTATGTCCAGGTCGTCTGTTTTGTGGGTTCGCAGACGGTCATTTGTTACGATGCACTGGACAGCTCCAGGTGCTGAACCGTTTTAAAAAGTGTGATTGCTTACCTTTGATTAAAAGGAATCACATGCTCAGAATTTGGTAGAGCGTTATTTTTTAAAGATCCAGAACAGAAAGGGGAGTAAAATTATTATTTTGTTTTAATTATAATTTTTTTTTTAAATTTTAATTATTTTTATTATTATTATTATTATTATTACACAAAAAATAAAAGTCCTGTCAGTATTTACTCACCCTCAACTGCTCTAAACCTGTATGAGTTCTTTGTTCTGTTGAAAAAAAAGAAAACAAAAAGAAAAGAAAAAAAAAAGAAGGTATTTCGAAGAATTTTTGGCAACCAAACAGTTCCTGCCCAATTGATTTCCATAGTATGAAAACAAATACTATGGAAGGCAATGGGGGGCATCAACTGTTTGATTACCGGTTTTCTTGAAAATATGTTACTTTGTGTTCAGCAGAGCAAATAAATTCATACAGGTTTGAAACAATTTCAAGCAAGGTGAGAAAATGATGACAGATTTTGAATTTTTAAGTGAACTATTCCTTTAATTTACAAAGAAAATGGTAAAATATTGTTGAAATGTTTTTTTTAATATCACCTTTGAAGTTTATATTACCTCATGATTATTGTATTGTTTTAGTGCTAGGTTGGCGTGGCATATTAATAATATAACATATCCAATCTTGTAACATCTAAAAATTACTTATAAGTTCTAGAAACTGCCAGTTTATGAAAAACAAATGGAAAGTGTGGCTTTTGAGTTCTGTATTGTTTTAGCGAGGATTGACTGCACAGTCAAAAGATGCTGTCTGATACATTGTTATTCTGCTGGAATTTTTGATAAGTTGTCTCTGATCGCTGCATAGGTCTGCTAAGCTCATTTGCAATTTAACAAAACAAAACTGCACTCACAGCATTGAATATGCCACTAAACAAAGCTTCTGAACAAGCTTTGTTTTTGAAAAGTGTGATTTCCACTGCTGACAGGCATTATGCTTTCTCAGTTGCGCTGTGTATTGAAAAGCGAAGTAGAACGACTTTAGGAATTCCTTGAAAGGAAATATTGGCAAGAAATTACAGTGGAGTTGTTCTTTCGCTGCAACTTCCTTGTCTTCTTTTTTCACTTCTTCTCCTCTCTGTTTGGAGACTGGACTTGATTATTGTGCACTTAATTAGTAGCATCACTTTTTTTTTTCTGGTGGGAGACTGACTGCAGAAGCTAATTTAAAGGTCTGACGTTGGGAGGTGAATCATGTTAGCCTCTTAGCTATTCCCAGTCACAAAGCACTTCTCATGTTGCTCATTATTGCGACATGTTATTAGGACTTATGCTGCTTTGAAATTGCTATTTTCAGACCTGTGAAAAGATACATTGTTTTTTATACTTTTGTGTTTTCTTTCTTTCTTTTTTTTTTATTCACCTATAAGAAAATGGCCAGCTGTGAGCAGGTCAGAAAGTGTGAGATAAATGTCAGTTTGGAGCAGAAACAGCAATCGGCTGAATTTCTGATACGGGTCATTTATAAGTGGCAATAGACGAGCCTTGCCACCCGTGTCTTCTCTAAAAAGACTCTCAGACCTGACTGTGAAGTCCTTTACCTCATCTTGCTCACACAAACATTCGACACAATTTAGTACTGCGCTAAATAACGGCAAAAAGCTAGTTAGAGGTACATTTTTTAGCTGCATGTTTTATACAAGCTAAGCAATTTGTGGCCTTCAACTTGCATTAATTTTTCATTTTAAAAAAATCCAAATGCCAAAAAGTAGTCGCAATCAAGGCTTGATTGTCTTTTGCTGTCCTTTGGTAGTAAAACAGCTTGAATTCTGCATGAAACGGAAGTTGAAATAGTCTTTTCCTCCCTATTATGAGATATATCCTTGAGAAATGGCTTCAAGAACAATCCCATCAGGAAATCATTGGATCATTGTTTTTTGTAGATCTCGTGTGATTGACAGGTTGTCTAACCTTTGTGCTGATAAAAACCTCATCACAGAAGAGATGTCATTGCAACTAGAATGGCAAGTTATTTTGATTAAGGTTTATGAGGGCACGTCATCGTGAATTAAAAAATAATAATAATAATTTAATGATGTGCACATATAAACCATTTATAACAAATACTGCAATGTTCCATAAAAGATAAGCATAGTCAGTTTTGATTTCAAGTTAAATGATGTGTCAAAACCGCTACCATTAAATGTATGCTTTTGTCCCAGTTGACCCTGAGAATGTCCTCTAGTCCTCTACATTCTGTCAATCTCTGTTTCTATATCTGCGACATCACATTGGCAAGCCTCACCCACAGTGAAATCTCATAATTATACATTAAACTTCCCCCATAATCACTTTAGCATGCTCACTTGTAATACACTTACAAATACTTCAGCACCCTGTGGACAGATAATCATGATTCATGGCCAAACTAGTATGATTTCATTACTTTCTCCAGTGCTTTCATACCTCCCATGCATAATTTAGTGTTATGTTTATGTAAGGTACTTGCAGCCTGGCAAACTTTTGCTTGTGGGCCATAGCAACTCACAACGAGCCCTCCATCAGGATGGAATATTCATGAATGCCTGGGCAGGTCACACAGGCCGATGCAAAATACGGCGAGATTAAAATAGAATGAGTCGTTATGCTCAAGGTGATGTGTATCTTTTTCTCCATGGCCAACCTTCAGACGTTTGACAGATCTCACAAAGCTGTCAGAGAATTCAGTTCCTTCTTCCTGCCTTTTGTTCACACTTTTTTTTTTAAAAAGAGGGGAAAAAGTTGCCCTGAGGTCCCTCAGTATAGAACAGATGGTAAAATGTTCCCTTTGATCTTCTTTTCAGGTTTCAGGAGTTTTCTGGCTGTCGTGTGAATCACAAACATGCTTTGGTTGTTTGAAGACACAGATTAAGTACAGAGCATGAATTGGCAATAAGTAGTCAGATGCTTTTTATAGTTATCAGGGCTTCTCTTGCTATCTTGTCTGTGATGGTCTAGCACTGTGTGAATCTTTTGCACAGCCAGACTAACAAACTGCTTATAAGTGACTAGAAAAAAAAAAAAAAAAAAAAAAATATATATATATATATAATTTAACCTAACAGACTAGGGAGGTGTTGTCACATTTGGATTATTGCAGCCAGACGTTCCCCACACTTGGGCTATTGTTGTTGCATGCAGTACGTTAAAGATTTCAGTTGTTTTAAATATTTAGTTGTGATTAAATATTAGTTTTAAGTAAATGTTCAATGAAAAGTAATTTATTTAATTTAACTGTAAATTAATATGCACAACTGCATTTCCAATATCTCCTAATACCGATAAATTTAAAAAGAAATCTCAATATTGACTTATATGATACTGATATATTCCATTCATCCCTTAGTATAAGCTGTTGTGCATCTGTTACTATAAAGTAACTTTTATATTGTCAAGTCAAGTCACATTTCTTTATATAGCGCTTTTTACAATACAGATTGTATCAAAGCAGCTTCACAGTGATAACATGAAAGTAATATAACACAGATCAGTAATATTGTTGAATATTAAATGTCCCCAACTAAGCAAGCCAAAAGCAAGGCAACAGTCGCAAGGAACCAAAACTCCATCAGGTGATTGAATGGAGAAAAAAAAACCTTGGGAGAACCCAGGCTCAGTCGGGGACTGGCCAACGAAGGAACAGTGATTACAAAACAAATTGGATCGAAACATTAAGAGAATTGTCCATTTCCATCTGTTTGGAATTTGAAGTAATCACGCCGGTTTGGAGACGAGATGTTGAGGATGGCTGTCGTGTCGAAGAGGCCAATTGGATAATTAAACCTGGGTTGGCTAATTATACCTGGGTTAGGATTCTGAGCGAGGAGTGTCTGGGTCAGCATTATAAATAAAACCTTTGAAAAACCCTGTTAAAGACTTGTTTTCCATCAAAAGTATGTTTATGAATTTATAGATTTCACGGAGTTGCTTTATGGGCCTGTGAAAAGCGAAACAATTATAAATGTTTAATTTTTTTACCTCATACAAATAACTATTTGTCGTATTTGTTGCTGGACCAGAGAAATTGTTAGTTGGCCAAGTAAAAATCTCAACTGGCCCAATCAGGCCTGCATGAAAATCCTTCTAGTCAAGAGTTAGGCAGTTTTTTTTTCCTGCAGTTTGAAGCCTTTCTGCCAAAATTGATTGATTGCCGGATTGTCAACGGCCCGGCTGCTTGGCAGGAAGCAGTTTTTTCTCATTTGTGAGTACTTCAACATATCAGAGTCAAGCACATGGAGCGATTTTTCAAAGATGACATCTCCATTCTGCCCTCATCCTTATGCCGTTCCTGCGGTTTACATTCATCACCGTGTCACGATAATGCTTTGTCCACACACTCTGAATGCGGGTCAATAGCAAGGTTATGGTCATCTGATTGAAGCCCAACCAAATGTTCCCCCTCCATGCCTTTGCATTGTAGGTAGTAATTTATCACATAGGAACCGTGAAAGGATATTCACAGTACTTTAGAATGACATCTGAATGTGGTTGGGTGGACAGACAGGTGACCTTTGTATTCTCCCTTTCAAAATGCTGACGCTCTTGCAGAAATCAACTCCCCCTCTCTTTCCATTTCATTCTCCTTGTTTTGTTACCTACCTACCTACCCATTTTGTCTTTCTCTGATAGTCCTTGCTTGTTGCGCTCTGTCATTTTCCCTCAATATCCCCACAGTGCATTTCCGTTTATCTTACATAACTGGAATCAGAGGTGATGACCTTCACACTCCTCTATGCAGTACAGTCTCTCTCTGGGAATAGCTGGCCATAAGCAAGCCATAGGAACTGATGTTTTTCTGTTTGCTTCCTCATTTGAATCTGGCTTGGCATTGTCATTTATAAATGACATACTGTAAACACCACAGATAAAAAAAAAATACTGTTCATTACCTGGGGTTTTTTGACGATTAGGTCATTCAAATGGCTGTCACATTAAGTCATATTATTATTATTAATGTCGTACAAAAACAGTTGTGCTGCTGAATATTTGGTTGAATTCATGATATTTTCGTTGAAACCTCGGAGCACAAGGCTGATCTCCAAGCGAGCTGCATCTCATGTCTGGCACTCTCTGCCGGCGGATGTGAGGCCTGCGAAAACATGCCCATCTCCGTGCTGCGGACTCGGCTAACTCTCTCTCGGGCCTACTTCAGTCAAGAAAGAAGAAGCGCCGCAGCCAACAGCATCCTGAGAGCATTGAAGTTTGTGATCGCAGGCCAGCCGAGTCCCCGCGTGTTTCACTCTCTCCTGGTCGATCATCTCCGGTCCTGTTTAAAGGAGAGCAGCGCCCCACCCCACCAACACCCCCCACAGCTAACCAAGGCATGGCGCACTCCTTATTCTAAACGAGGTTCTGCAGTCTCTGCAACACTCTCCTCGGTGGATGGTGCCACGGAGAAGGGCTATGAGTCGTAGCCGCCCCTTGAAGAGGCTGTGGCAGCTCATCTGTGCCCAAACTCGGCTGCTAGCTGGCGAACCAGAGCTGTGTACCCCAACAAACCATGCCATAACACATCAGCCCTCTCTGGTGTATTCCGCCTCCGGTCAGGCTGCATCGGCCCTGCACACGATGGCCAGCTTGTAGGTTTACCAGGCCAAACTTCTCCGGTCCATGGATGAGGCTGGCCCGGACCCAGAGATCTTCCGGGTTACCAAGGCCACAGTGCAGGCAACCGGTAAGAACATGGCTTGCTTGGTCATGCTTGAATACCACCTTTGGAAACTCTCACTGACATTAAATACACGGACAGAACAAGGTTCCTCGATGCCCCGGGTTCCTGCACCAGTCTCTTCGGCTCGGCGGTTAAGGGGTTTTCAGAGAGGTACACAGAGGCACAGAAAGTGTCCCAGGCCATGCGAAACAAGTGCTGTAGCTCCATCTATGCCCTAGTCAGCAAAGCTGGCGAAACAGGCCTCCCAGCCCCACCCTACGACTGTTGCCCATGCCAGACAAGAGCGGCGAAACTTTCCCTATGCCAAGGCCCGCGACCCAGCATCGTGCTCAATGCGGTGCCTCTGAAGACATCCTAGCACGTGACATGAAAAGAGAAGGCTCGAGTCCCGCGCTTGCCGGACCACCCTCGAAAAGACCAGCAAAACTTCCCACAGCCCCCTGTTCAGTTCAGACGGGTGAGGATTTTTTTTATTCACACAGGCCCACAGCAGTGATGGCGTCGTGAATAAAACACGAAAAGAGCATGTTTCAAAAGCACATCACATGGGTTCACGGTCGCCCTTCATTAGGCGGCTCTACCCTGTGTTGTAACACTGACTCCCCCACATGTAAATGCCTGTTCGGTCAGTCAAACAGTCAATGTATGCACAAATCACATTATAAGGGTGTCAGGTCCCCCTATGTTTGGTGGCCTGTCCCAATCAGTGTGTCGGTCCCTAGGTTCTAGCCTGGCAAGCTATTCCCAGGGTGTTGAGTTCCAATTTGCTCGCAGACCCCCAAAGTTTCAGGCGGTTGTAGAGACCTTGATGAGAAGCGACGTGGGTCACGTGCTTTGCACTGAAGAACAGAATTTATTAGTAAAAGGGGCAATAGATTTAGTCCCCCTGCACTAAAACAAGGGGTTTTTTTACAGCCGTTATTTTCTGGTTCCGAAAAAAGACGGCGGTCTCAGACCCATACTAGATTACTACGTACTAAAGGGAACTACTTGGTTACTCACATAATTTCTGTTCCCGGAGTTAGGGAATGAATTATTGCGGAGCCGGCCGCACTGCATTTAACTGGCTAGTTGTCGCTTCAGTCGTATAAACCTGCTATAATGGCAAATTCAGGGACTAGGCTGACACCACGCCCCTTGATGGGAAATTCAAAGGCGCCCACGCCATTGGATGTGCAGTTGTTGCAAATGGGTTTTACTTTAAGTAAACCAGTTTTAGTAAATCAGTAAATCAGGAAAAATGAGTTTCCCACTGCGTATAGCTACGCAATACTTCGTTCCCTACCTCAGGGAACTGAGGTTACACGAGTAACCAGTTTTGATTTTAAAATCTAGAAGCACAACTTCTGAGAGAGTTTTATCATGCTGACAATCAAAACGATTGTTAGCATGCTAATGCATAGAATTTTAAAGCATTTAAAGGGTTAGTTCACCCAAAAATGAAAATTAAGTCATTAATTACTCACCCCCATGCTGTACCAACCCCGTAAGACCTTCGTTCGTCTTCGGAACACAAATGAAGATATTTTTGATTAAATTTGAGAGCTGTATAACTACCACATTGGCTCCTAAAGGACTGCCTCTTGACGGCCCAGAAAGTCAATGAAGAAAATGTTTAAATATCCCAAGTGACTACCGCGGCTCAACTATATGTTCATCAAGCGACGCGAATACTTTTTGTGCGAAAAAACAAACAAAAATAACGAGTTTATTCGACTATTTCTTTTCTTCCTTGTAGGCCAGAACGAGACTTCCTTAGATTTCCACGACGCATGCGCGAGATTTGCGATCTGCTCACACCAGCTTACACTACTTCAGATCGCAATTCTCGCGCATGCGTCGTGGAAATCTAAGGAAGTCTCGTTCTGGCCTACAAGGAAGAAAAGAAATAGTCGAATAAACTCGTTATTTTTGTTTGTTTTTTCGCACAAAAAGTATTCGCGTCGCTTGATGAACATATAGTTGAGCCGCGGTAGTCACTTGGGATATTTAAACATTTTCTTCATTGACTTTCTGGGCCGTCAAGAGGCAGTCCTTTAGGAGCCAATGTGGTAGTTATACAGCTCTCAAATTTAATCAAAAATATCTTCATTTGTGTTCCGAAGACGAACGAAGGTCTTACGGGGTTGGTACAGCATGGGGGTTAGTAATTAATGACTTAATTTTCATTTTTGGGTGAATTAACCCTTTAATGAGCAGATACTATACATCTCTAAATTCATACAATTTAATTTGTCTCTTTTAAATATAATATTATTTAAAATGAGTTATTTCATATTATTAATTGAGTAGTTCTTATGTTTGCTTTAACTTTAAAATTGAGTTTGAAAAGAGATTAATTTTGACTAGTCTGCCATCTTGACCCATCCCAGGCCTTTATGTGTGCTTTTGTACTGCATTGCAGGAGGTATGGATTGTGTTGTTGCTTGCATGACCTTTAAAATGCATTCAGACACGTTTCTACCCAATGCTTTTAAGGTTCGACAGTCTCCCTGGAATCAGTTGCTACGTGTTACTGAGTTGCTTAGCATTGTTGCCCTCAATAATGCCATGTTGTGGTTGTGATGTCGTACATGCAAACCCAAGCTTTTGATTTTCCAATTATCAGTAAAGAACGCCTGACTAAAGGGTTTCTGTGTGAAAGTGATATTGCTGTGTGAAGTGATGGCTTCAGTAGCCCACACAAAGCACAAGGCCTTACCATGGAGGCGTAATGCAATATATCTATGTATATCTATAAACGAGAAGGGGCGAGAAGAGCAGGTGGGGGAAGGAGAGAGGGGGAGGGTGTGTTTATGAAACGCACATTAGGGTGAAAAATGAATCTAGGGAGGAAGTAACAAGATAAGAGTGGAGAAAAAAAAGCTGCAGAAGGGAAATGAGATGAAAGTGCGAGTAAGAGAAACGCAGGATGACAGTGGCAACTCGTGTTTGCCAGACAACGCTCTGGAAATATTATCATTGTGTTTCTCTCTCAAGGAAAACCAGGTTACCCACTTACTTGCTCTCGGTGCCGGACTGCTAAAATTCCCCTAGGTGGCCCTAAAAATAACAGTCCACTTTTCCACAGCGTTTCCTCAGTCTTTCTCACTGACCCTCTGGCAGTGCACATTGTTGACAGAGATGCTGTCAGGGGAATGAAGGCTATTGCAACCACCAGCTCATAAAATTGTCACTAATAAACTAGCAGACTTATTGGCAACCCAGGCACACTGGAAATACGTACAGTACCTATGTGTTCCCCTGAAAGGTTACCACTTTATTGTGTAAAATAATGTATTACCTACACTAAACTCTACCCTACTACACCCAGCCAAACATGAGATTAAAACACATTTCTTGAGGCAACCATGCCATTTTAGCTTGAATTGCAAGTCTTTGAGCTCTTTTATCATGACTTATGTTTCACGGGACTCACACAAGTGCAATGCTGTACCAGCTGAGCTACCAAGTAGTAACATACTAATGAGTCGGTATTACTTTTAATCATCATATGTACAATTAGCAGTTAGTTTAGCACATTTAGAAACAATATCATGTCTAAAAAACATGTAAAAACTCCATGAAGTACAAGTGTATCGGTGAGAACACTCATTTAAACAGCATACACCTGGACATGTGACTGCACATCACATTTTTGACTATTGATACTGCTTGCAATAATGATGCAATAGTTGTAAAAGGTCTATGGGACATAAATTAAGCCTTTAAATAAAATGGTTATTGAGCTGTCTACCCTGGAATATACAATAAAAGACCCTGCACAGGGACAGGAAGTATAAATGACCAGAGAAAACCTGCCTACCTTACGAAACACTGAGACTTGTGCTTGTGCTAGAGCAGACAAATTCTTTTTAAGCACACGTCACAAATATGATGTCACAGTCTTAAAAAACATAATTCAACATAAATAACACTTTTTAATAGCCTTAAATAGCCTACTAAATAAAATATGATGATAGTAAACAATTATGGAATACACTGAGGAAATAATAAATCAACTCGAGCTTATTTGGAACATGAAGGGGATTTTTTTTTTTTTTTTTACTAGACCAAGTGAATTATCTTAATGATTATTTCATAAATAAATAAACTTAAGATACTACACAGCTATACAAGACAGATGTATCAAATACACTAATAAATAAGATGATGGAAGGTAATGTAGCTTTAAATTCAAGAGTGTTAGTGGTTTTAAGGTGTAATTACTTCTAATGAATTGTAAAAACAAACCACCTGGTGTTGACTACATTGAACATAAGATGCTTAAACCAATAGTTGTAATCATTGCTCCTATTATTGCTCATATAATTACCTAAAAATAAGAAAATGCCTTTCTCTGGGTCAAATAGTAGAGCAAAAAGTTGATTACCAATTCTTGGTAAAATAATGGAAATAATAGTTTATGAACAGATTCAGTCTTATTTTATGAATAATGATTTGATTACAACTTTTGAGCATGCATATAGAGGAAAACACTCAACAGCCACTGCCCTGACTCAGATGGTTGATGACTGGTTCGAGGATATGGAGGAGAGGAAAATAATAGGCATTGTAATGCTTGATTTCACTGCAGCATTTGATATAATTGACCACGACTTACTGTTAAAAAAATGGAATATCATGGCTTTTCACAAATGGATGAGAAGTTATTTGTCAGATAAAAGATGACTAGTTTATTTTAATGGTAGTTTTTCAAAGTTAAGGGTTGTGGAACATGGGGTGCCTCAAGGAAGTTGTCTTGGGCTGCTCTTACACAACCTTTTCCAATGATCTTCCTTATGTCAAGCAGCATCACTGATAGCTGTAGATGGTCTATAGCAACCAACTATACATAAATTACAATATTTTCCATATTCCAGATCAATAGCCAAAAGCTCAAACCGTTTGAGAGAGACAGATTTAAGAACAGTTGCATGAAAATTTGATTTCTTACATTGCAACCTCACCCCCTTACTTTTACGATCAGCTCTAAACACAGTATATCCTTCTAATGCAATGTCGTGGTCTGAAATTGAGATAACCAAAATATCAAAAGCCCTGATCTATTTGAAAAATCCAAAGGTATTGGAACAATTCCCACTGGACCAGGATTTGGATTAATACCAGCCAGTAAGAACAACTAATATCGCTGCCTTTGATTTTTTGCATATACTGTCATCTGCATATCATTTCCATGCATATTCCAATCCATATTGATAGGTACAAGGCAGTCTGAATATGTATGGGTCTCAGTCAGTTTATATATTAAGTGAAAAATTGCATTGCATAACACACATTTCAGAACAGCTTGAATCGCCAATGTGCTATTCTGCCATTTTCCTCATATATATATATATATATATATATATATATATATACATACACACGTGTAGGTGTGGGTGTTTGTTTGTTTGCATGCACACATACGTGTATTGTGAAATGGCTTTCACGCATTTATTAATTTTTTTGTTTGCGTTTTCTGTGCGTGGGAATCTAACATCATGATGCTGCCACTCACACTTTTCCAATCACTGCATGAGTTTATTCATCCTCTCTACTTCTCTTTTCTGTTGGAGTGTTGCACGATCAGCCATTCCCAGGCCCCCTCCTTCACATGCCTCCCTTTTCTCTGAGAAAAACTAATGCCAGAGCAGATGCTGATCACCTCTTCTCTCCACATGCGTGCGTGTGACGTCAGAGCCCGCCTGCCTGCCTCTGATTGTCTCGGGAGGCATTCATTGCAATGTGTTCATCTCTGCTGGGTTCACTGGTGTGGGTGTGAGACCACAACATTCTTTTTGTAACACCCAGTTTAATCAGAGCCAATTGTTTATTTCTTTCCTCATTTCATCCACCTTTTCATGTCTCTATACTCCCTGAAACCTGATTTACAGAGTGAATGTGTTTTAGACATTCACTGGAAGTGTTAAATGTCCTTGCCAAGGACACTTCAGGGCTTTCATTTTGGTAATGCAGTAATACATCAATACATAGAGCGGAAAAACTAACTGACACACACACATATGAAGGAAGTGCATTCTGCAAGTGCAAGCCAATGTTTTCCAATAATTCATTCCTCCGTGCGCCCCTCCTCTTTGCTGAAGTTGCTATGTGACGGAACAATGAACTAGAACACCAAGTGAACAGCGCTCAGGGTGCTGACTTCTATTATTGATTTTGCATCATCACAGAGTCAGGTGCGGAGAGGGGGGAGCTCATTTTATTTGTGTCAGTACTGAATATATTACATTCATTTTGAATAATGTACCCATAAGTTACATGCATTCTTCACTTAACTTTCCTCTGTCCACCATCTTCATTTCTTGCAGTGTTGTACTGTCTAGATGGATGGAAGGATCTATCTATCTATCTATCTATCTATCTATCTATCTATCTATCTATCTATCTATCTATCTATCTATCATGAATTATACTTTATAATGAAATGAATTCTCATAATGACTCATTTTTAACTAGGAAAGCAAAAACAAAGTTCAAATTTTTGCGTGACAGCTTTGATTATTTTTTTGGGGAGAAAAAAAAGAGCCATAAATAGATGGATGGATAGATAGATTCATCTTGTGAGCATATGTAATATTTCAAAAACACTATTCTTGGCTTTAGGAGGAAAACTTTTTAATGAGGAACAAAATACTTAGTGCATCATTAGTGGCTTATGTAAAATTTCTTCTTAGTAGGTCTTGCTGAACTTTTAATACTAGGGGAGAGGTGTGTTTGTTACATGCCAAAAGTGGACAGGAAGATAGAGGCTAACAGTTAAAACCCTGCTGAAAAATACAGTTTTGACTATACCATACCATACCATACCAACTTTATTTATAAAGCACATTTAAACACAACCAAGGTTGACCAAAGTGCTGTACATTAACAGATAAACAACAACAACAAGCAAGCAATTCAAACAATCAATAAACTATAAAACTATACAAGGTACAACTCTCAAGCAGGAGTAAATGCCAATGAATAAAAGTGTGTCTTAAGTCGTGATTTAAAAGTGTGTAGGCTAGGGGCTAATCTGACGTGCAGAGGCAGATCATTCCACAACCTTGGGGCCACAACTGAAAAAGCTCGACTATCTTTGTCCACCAGCTAGACCAACACTAAACCAGCTCTGACTAGCATAAAACAGTCTGGACCAACATGGAATTCATGTTGTTTTATGTGGGACTTTTCAGCGGAGATAAGCTCGAAAAGAAAACCTGGAGGTAGAAAGGTGAAGACGTTAGTGAATGCATAGACATTGCATGAGTGAAGACCCAGAAATAGGATGATGAGGCGCAGGATAGTTAGAAAGAGAGAAAGGAGAGGTGCAGTATAGTGAGCTGTGAAATTTAGCTTAATCTTTTTTCTTTCTCCCCTCTCATCCATCTCCAGTTCCACCTACGGATGCAGCACCCACACCTGCTGTGCTTTGCTTTTACTGTGCTCACCTTCCCATCGCTCTGCCCTGAACACATCACGCATGCATTCGTTTGTCAGCTAAAACCCTATCAAATGGCCTCTTTGCATTACACCCTACCCCACACCTAAACTTAGCCCTCACAGCGCGTGTTATATTAACGATAACGTGTGCCATGCGCGTAGTATAGCGCCGTTTTGTCATATAGCGTTCTATATGACGTTAAAGGATGAGAACGCGTTGCACGTAACATAATGTTTCAGTGTAAGATGTCACATTCACTCGCACAAACCTCTTTGGTGCATTACATGCTTCTACATGAGAACGCCACATACTAGCATGGCTATGAACAACAAAAAGAGCACATTAGCTCATAGATTGTAGTTGTGACGGTGGTGGAATTGATAACTCCCTTACTCCCACTCCATGGTAAAAATACACGTGTACTTGCTCTGATTTGCCCACGAGGCTCAACCACAGTCCCTCTGCAACACCCACTCAGTTATGTTGCTACTCGTGCCAACTTCTGCCTGCCCAATCTTCACTCCAAAGGAGGCGTTTTGCTATCAATATGGTCAATACAGATGCCCAATGTGAGTTACACACAGGGAGTCTGTTTCTAACTTAGATTCAGTAAAAATGACTTACTGTAAGTCAGAGAAATTTGACTGTAAAAAAAAAGTTTTGCTTTCAGGTTAGCCTTTTTTAAAGCCACTAAATCACTTAAAACTGAGAGAAAAACAAAAATATTAGATACCATATGGGATACCATATCAGAATGTTACAAATTTAACTACTAAGGGCTCAACAAACACAAAACACCATTATCACCGTAATGCACATTTTTACTCTAGAAAGAGTTTATCAAGCATTTACATTATAGTAAGATGTCTTCAGCACATATTCAAAAATTGCATTGAAATGTTTTTATACATACATATACTCACTTTGTTTTACTGTGAAATATTGAACGTTGAAGATTGCAGACTCCTGCTAATTTAAATGTTACCAAGGTAACACTATCTAACTGGCTCAGATAGATGAGTTATATATATATGCATATGAATGTTTTAATAATAATTTAATAATGATTATAATAATATAAATTATAATTTAGTAGTAAATGCAAATTTAGTAATAAATGCAAATTACATTTAATTGTAATTTCTTTGCAAGAAATATAAATATATTTCCTTTTGACACAAATAAAAGGAAAACAAATATTTTTTTGTACAAATACAAATAATTTTACATATATATATATATATATATGAAGAGTTCAGATGCAAAAGCCTCTAAATGCCATTTGAAATTTTCTTCTTTAATGATGATTTTTATCAAACTTGTATATTTAAGTTCAGTAATTTCACTTAAATGGCAATGATAATTACCTATTAATTGTTATTTAAGTGAAATTACTGAACTTAAATATACAAGTTTGATAAAAATTATCATTAAAGAAGAAAATTTCAAATGGCATTTAGAGGCTTTTGCATCTGAACTCTTCATATATATATATATATATATATATATATATATAATGTGGCTAAATGTTATCTTCTGGCTGGCCAGTCTGTGATTTTAATTGTTGGATGTGCCAAAGGATGAAGGATGTCTTTTTGGCACATACAGTATATTGTGCTTTTGGGTTTTAGAATATGTGGTTTTGCTCTTTTATTGTCATCCAATCTCTTGTATCCAGTTACATTTTGTCACACTTGTGTTATGGCTGTTTCTCCCAATAAAGTGTAGGATGCATAGATGTGTATGTAGGCATATTTTTGCATATATGTGTGCGTTAAAACTAACTTTAGCTGGACAATAGCGTTATTCAAGAGCTGCTGTAAAGCCAAAACAATCTCTGTTACTGTAATTTCCTATGATCACTGCAAAGCTGTTTTGAAACCATCTATATATATTGTTAAACCCGCTATATAAATGGTGACTTGACTTGTGTGTGTGTTTGTTTGTGTGAACACCTGTAGAACCACTGTGGTCATTTTTTTTTCTTCATTTTTTATCACAGGCAGTCACACTTCTCCTGCAGCCCTGCTAATCGTCGGCCAATTGAGGGGCCACAAAGCATGCCAGAAACACACATAAACACCCCATTGAAATAACAGGTGTGTGTGTGTGTCTGTTTGTGTCTGCACCATGATAGGGCATTATAGCAGCCAGATTCCCCGTGACAAAATGGGCTTGAGTCCGATACGACTGTGTCCTGCTGTTTGTAATTGCATGCGGCTTGTGGTAAATGTTTAGGATGACAGCCAATTTCATGAGCAAGTGTGACTGAAAGAAATTATGCAATAGCACTGTCTACAGAAGAGAGTTGAATGCTGGCATTCCTAAATTTTGGATGGTTGGTTTGACAGATTATTAAATAATTCAGAGGGTGTATGTGCTGATCTACCAGTTTGAACATTAGCATCATTTAAGAAAATGTGATGCCTATTGCCTACCACATTATTAACGCAAATGATTTTCATTTCAATCTCATAATGATTTGAGTGACTTTACAATGAGCATGTTAAATGTGAAATGGTGTTTTTTGCAAAAATGACACATTAATTGAGGAAATGTGCACATCTTAAGGCTAAAAACGATGTGCTTACATATAAATACGGGTATTCATTAATTGTCATGTCTCGGATTCCAACTCTTTTTTTATTTTTTAATTCATTTAATAATTAAATCATTTAATAATTATGAGCCGCAAACGAGTTCCTGAAAAAAATGTGTGTGTGAGAGAGAAAGTGTGTGTCCATGTCTGTGCCAGTGCCATCTAGGCCCCAGGTAACAAATGACTTCCTGTGGTAATTGCTCTAATGAAGGAGGGAGGCGAGCTGTGGAATTTTTAATAGGTGTGCACAGAGTGTAAGTGTTCACAAAATTAGGTGCAGGGGAAAGAAAGACAATAGGTGAGATGGAGTAAGATGGGAAGATCGATGTCTGGTGAGCTAGCCATGGAAAGACTGTCTCATTTGTCTGTTTTCTTTTGTAACTTGCCAGGGTTTTAAACCCTGACAAATTGTCAGATCCATGTTATAATCCATGTGCTTAAATTCTTGTTTTCACTGAGACTGGGATGGCTATTTGTTTGTGCAAGAGCTGCATTCTTGTCAGCTGCATCTATTTGTTTTAGGGGGCACCAGTGGCAAGAATAAAAAAAATGTTTTAACAATGGACTAGTTTGTTTTGTGTAAGACAAGTTCTAACAATAGTTTTTGAATCAGTGAGCAATGAGACCCAGATTGAAATACTGGTTTCTGTGCTGGGTAGTAAATTAGTTACTGATTATATGTAATCTGGATTGGGGAAAATGTAATCAGAGTATTCAATTCAATTCACATTTATTTGTATTGCTCTTTTCACTATACACATTGTTTCAAAGCAGCTTTGCAGAAAATGAGTCCAGCATTAATTTAATAGAGTGATCTGTTAGCGTTAACTTAGTTATGTATTTCATAAATGTATATAAACAAATCACTGTTAGCTAAAAAATACTAATTTAAACAATGTAATAATTTACTTTTCTATTGAGAAAATTACACAATGGCAGTAAATTAGTCATTATTCGTTGAAGCTCCCTAGTTCCAGGTTTGTGGACCAGCCACACGCAGTCATGTTCCTATCACTGGAAACTGAGACCCACACAGCATTAATCACTGGATTTACAGACACCTATTTTTTTTTTTTAAGAAGTGTATTCTCAACATTGCTTATTGGATCTTCTGATGAAAATCTGAAAATTCACATCGTTTCATATTTACATGCAATGCAGGAGATTCCACAACTTTTTTCTCAGCTTATAACCTAATATATTTACTTCAAGTACCCAATGAGATATTTTTTCCAAGTTAATATTTCAATAATTTAACAACACATATCTATGGTCACGGTTCTGTGTTGATGATAATAATAATAATCATCGTAGTACGGTATTCATTGTCAGTTTTAGTAGTTTTGTCCTGACTATGATGAAAGCGTTCAAAAAAACAAACAAATGTTTTATCATTAAAACAAGCTCAAGTTATCCACAAATAGAAAGGCTTCGTAACAATGTGTAACTCACAAAAACCATGGCAACAAATGAAGAGCGGGAAACAGGTAACTCGGAAAAAACTAAAAGTCCATAAAATAAAAACAGACAGTCCATTACAGTAGTAGTATATTTTAACTTTATTTCTAAAAAAAAATAAAATAAATACCGAAATATATTACCATCTTACTAAAAATAAGTTTCTGTGTCCAGGGATCGGGTCGCAGAGGCCCCTGCCTTCGACTGCCACCCGATCCTCTTTGCACCGGCCCCTTACAGCTCCTCCTGCAGGTGGTGAGCCCACGGGAAGGCAGTCCCACGTCGCTCCTTTGGGCTGAGCGGAGGGGAGGGGAGAGGCCCGGCCACCAGGCGCTCGCATACGAGCCCCGACCCCGGGCCTGGCTCCAGAGTGGGGCCCCGGCTGCGCCATACAGGGCGACGTCACGGTCCTTAAATCTATTGTTCTCATAAGGGGTTTTTGAACCGCTCTTAGTCTGACCCGTCACCTAGGACCTGTTTGCCTTGGGAGACCCTACCAGGGGCATATAGCCCCAGACAACATAGCTCCTATAGGGTCATTCGGGTACTCAAACCCCTCCACCACGTTAAGGTGGCAGTTCAAGGAGGGGTCTATGGGGAGGTCTATGGGGAGGTGTTCCGGGCACGTCCCACTGGGCGGAGGCCCCGGGGAAGACCTAGGACACGCTGGAAAGACTATGTCTCCCGGCTGGCCTGGGAACGCCTCGGTGTCCCCCCAGAAGAGCTAGAGGAAGTGTCTAGGGAGAGGGAAGTCTGGGCATCTCTGCTTAGACTGCTGCCCCCGCGACCCGGCCCCGGATGAAGCGGAAGAAGATGCATGTATGTATGTACTAAAAATAACAGATTTATTTGTGCTTCACTCTGAAACATGCAGCACATTATTATACATTTATAATAAATAACTGTATATTTCTTAATTGTAATATTATATATATAGTCACGGGGTGAAGAATCACACGACAAGGGGAGCTCATGCAAAGTGCCCAAAAGTGGATTTATTTACAACATGAAGAAAGAAAAAAAAAGAAAGGAAAAACCTGGTGACGTGCGTTGCCTTTTCCTTGTAATGCATCGAGTCTGAACTGTGCTTCTTGGAAGCTGAGTGGTCAACTGCTGTTTTCTGGAGAAAGAAAAAGCATTAACGTTCTGTCTCGTGCAGAGATGTCTCTCCATTTGTGTCCACGTGGCTTATGTGGCTGTTTGCTTGATGGAGCATGGCTGGGGCCGGATCAGCCTGTGAAGAGGGCATGCAGGTGTTCCTCGTCTGTTTCCAGGGCGATGCTGATGAATCCTCTGGGTGCTCGTCACACGCTCATAGCTGGGTCTTTGTTTTGGTTCTTGGGGTTGAGTGGATTACCTCTACTTTTTTCTCTTGCGGTCGGATGAGACCCCTACCGACCTGGATACCCAGGTACTTTGCGTCGCAATGGGCTGCAGGCTGTTGCTCCCAGGCTTTTTTTGCTACATACAGGAGACCGTGGGGTTTTCGGCTGAAAAGGAGCTCAAACGGGGTGAAACTCGTTCAGGTCTGGGCAACTTTGCGGATCCCGAAAAGGACATGGGGTATCATGAGGTCCCAGTCACGTTTGTCCTCCATGACCACCCGTCTCAGCATCTGTTTTCTTTTTTATAAACCATGCAAAATTGCAGCTGAACTTGACAGCCAGTCAATGCCATTTTTATTGTATGAAAAAGAGCAACACTGACATTTCCATTACCGATTTTGAATTTCACAGGGGAAAAAAATGTGCAACCCTATCGGATTGATGTATTACAAATCACCATGTAGTTTGGTGATTTCTGATTCTGACTGCTGTGTTTTAGCTCCAAAAATGTTGCACTATGATAATCATGGCACTTTTTTATCAGGGAAATAGATTACATGGGCATGACACTTCATTATGTTTGCAATAACATAGACATCACATGATATAAGTGCATTGTGCTGCAATTCCTCATGCAGCACACAGAGAAGCCCTGAGTGAGAACACACTTGTATTAATGTAGTGGGTTGGAATGTCTCTAAAGTGATATTCTTGCACCTACACACATTCACACCTTCATCAGAACAGCAATCTCTCCCCCATGGTCATGCTGCTTAGCCGTGCCTGAGCAAATGTATTGGTGTGAGTGGGTGTTTTTTCTGGATTACCCTGAAGGATGGAGAGAAAGAGAGAGAGTAGAATCAAGAGAACACCCAGGAAGAGGTCCAAGGCTTCTTTGTATGTTTTTTTTAACATTGGTACGCAAGTGATCAAAAATAGCTTACTAAGTAAGAAGCATCTGAGTCATTTTGTGTGCAGTTAAATCTCCTCACACATCCATGGTGTATCAGATGGCCAACCTTATGCTGCACACATATCCATATTATCTTAATAAACGCTTAACAGTGAAAATGTTACTTTTTTCTGCTTACTCCATGTCATCTATACATGTTTGTGTTCCTCCTTATGAGTGTTGTTGACGACTCTGGAGCGATTCATCATAGTGAAGGCAACACACAGGACTAATAGAGCTACACCTCTATACAAACATGGCTGCCTGACACATCATGCATTCAAGTCAAGTTCAATGTTCAATGAGCAGTTAGTCTACACTTCCGACACGAAAGCTGTTCCAAAATATTAGGATAATATTATTATTGGTTATCGGCCAATATTTTAATAAAATGTATGACTATAAACTATCTAAAACTATATTATACAAAACTACAAATATTTTTTAGTCATAGAAAAATATGTAAAAAAATATATATATATATATATATTTTAATCAGAATCAGATTGGATATTTCTTATTGTAACCATTCTAACAATTAGATTTCTTTGCAGTCATAGTCTTAGATTGTCTTTGTGAAAGTTGGCCAACTTTTACAGTTAAATAAACAATTTAGTAAGACTGATAAATGTAGTCTTTAACCCATTTATCTCGGCCAATTTTACACTACCGTTCAAAAGTTTGAGATCAGTATGATTATTATTATTTTTATAAATACTTTTATTCTGAAATGATGCATTAAACATAATCAAAAGTGTCAGTGCATTTTCTATTCATGAAAGAATTCGGAAAAATTGGAAAAATATCACTCTAAAATTTTGTGTTACAATTATAATATGTTGTGGTGCCTTACTTCACTTGTAGATTTTTACGTTGTTGATTGTAGTTTATATTTCATTTTTTTATTTATTTGGATGAAATCTTCTGTTGATAACCATTTAAAAATGGAAATATACTAATATATTTACACAACTGTACATAATCAAAACTGAAATGTATGGATACAAATGATTTCAGTCTAATAACAAATGGGCCAATTACAAAATATTAAAAGTATACACAATATTTGCATGAACTATGTATTGCATTGTTAGCTTAGCAACATGCAAACAGCAAACGCTAGCCATCGATTGTGAGTCATATCTCCTGTGTGGTTTGTGTGAGAAGCACTATTTATATGACGCACAGAGTTGCTGCCTATGTAGAGCGCTCCAAATCTGTCACTTAAGAGGTTTTATTTCAGATAGGATGCTGCCTTAAAGACGACAGCTAGGCAACTCATTAGGTTTCGGAACACAATTTATATGTGTACACCATCAATAAAAAAATTAAATGATGGCAGATTTTTGACATGCCTAATTTTCTCTCCAACTAATTTAATGTCATCGCCATGCTGTATTTACAAAAATTGCTGACCCTGTTGAAGCTTGTAAGAAATGGCAGCTGTACTTGTGATCACAGTCATTGTTGCTAGGCGGTGATGTCATCCTCTTAGCAGCACAGCTTGTTCTTGAATCAGATCATGCCGTTCAGCCCTTTTATGTATCTCTGGCTTTTTTTCTTCCCGAATAAGAAAAATCCCCCCCTCCAAAAAATGACCAAACTTATCCAGAGAATCTAAAGGACATGTGGTCGAGAAAGAAAACAACCTTGGCCTTTAGTAAAGATGCTTTTGTTTGGTGCGGTTTCGTGGTTTGTGGCATGGATGTCAATACTAATGAGAAGTGTAGTTGAGAAAGGAAATAATTATCCTGAGTGAGGGTGAAGTGGAGCTTAGAAAGGGTAGAGCACGCACCATAACAGAACCATTGAAGAAGTGATGAGAAGAAGTGATAAATTATGCTCAAGATGAAAGACGAACCTCACAAGGCTGATTAGCTCACATTTTTGATGCACATAAATAACCTTTCTCTTTCTCTCTCACATCTCACAGGTTGAGGATCGGAAGTCATGGAGTCTCTCTTCGGGGGCCAGTTGGGCTTGCTGGGGGGTAACGAGGGTCTGAAAGAAGATGGCTGTGGGGTGGGCTGGTCCAGCTCTCCCTTATCAGAGGATATGTACTCTGCCTCACACTTCGCCCTCATCAGCGCATACCAGGACATTAAGACTCGACTGGCTGGCCTCGAGCGAGAGAATGCAGACATCAAAAGAAAACTCAAGATTTACGAGATAAAGGTACAAAATGCCTTTAGCCTCAGATATTAGCAGAGGTCACCTGTTGTAACTACCGATAGTGTGAACTGAAATTGGTAGACATTTATTGTCCACGTGCTACTGTAGATAAAATTTTTCATTTTAAAATTAATAATTTTCAAATGATGATGCCTATCAAATTTTTTTTTACTATACAACAGTGTAGGGATGCTTAAAGGCCCACTGAAGTGCATTTGAACGCACAGCTTTGTATAATATGTTGATGTAATTTCGACTGAAAAAGGAAGCTAAGGTGGGACATATTGAATGTCCCCTCACCCTTTTCAAATGGCCAATAGCGTTTAGTTTACCTCACAGACTGCAAGTCGTACTTGACAGCACTATGGAAGCGAATCTGAGCACTGATTATTATACGTTGGATTCAATAGTAGAGGTGTGAATAAATAATAGCCATTTCATTCTTAACCCAACATGACATCATGACTTTTGCGTAAACATACACGCCACTTTCGAGTCAGGTGGCGTGTTATCTCTACGCATTTTGAGCTATTCGCGTGTATCCGCGTGTATGCGTGTATGTCTACGCCATTAACGTCCGCGTCATTCCGCGTCAAATCTCCAGTAATAAATGCCATTAACCGCAGTGACGGTTAAGTTTAGGGATGGGGTTGAGGTAAGTCATTTCTTTTTTTTACTTAGGATGGTAAGGGAACAGTCATAAATGCCATTAACCCCAGTGACGGTTAGGTTTAGGGACGGGGTTGAGGTAAGTCATATATTTATATAACGTTAAGTCAACGGTGTTCATAAACACGCTGAAAGGCGATTATGCGTCTTGATAGCACGCCAAAAATGGAAATACGAATTGGCGTGGCATACACACGCTACTTCATGAGATCAGTCTGTACGTTTAAAAAAACGGAATAATACTCGAACGTTTGAGAAACCAAACGCACCTCTCCAACCCATATTGCTGTGTGAAGTGTCAACGGTTGCTTTGGCCTGGTGCTATTTATAGCATAGGGGGCGGGATGCTTTAGATTCCAGAGAGAATTTGATTGGACAGAAAATGTGATGAGAATCTGAAGTCCATGTTAATGTCATAAAAATCTGTAATCCATTTTAGCGAAAGTGAAAGACTGTACGCTTTTAATTTTTATATCTACTAAATGCGAATTTTGTAATAGATTTAGATTTGATCATAGACACACCAGCTTATTCATAACCTTAAGGAAAACACATTCATACTAAAAACTGAAAAAAATGTTGTAACAAATATATATATATATTTTAGGGGGCCTTTAACATTTGTCGTACACTCACCTAAAGGATTATTAGGAACACCATACTAATACTGTGTTTGACCGTGGCATTGATTCAAGGTGCTGAAAGCATTCTTTTGAAATGTTGGCCCATATTGAGAGAATAGTATCTTGCAGTTGATGGAGATTTGTGGGATGCACATCCAGGGCACGAAGCTCCCGTTCCACCACATCCCAACGATGCTCGATTGGGTTGAGATCTGATGATTGTGGGGGGCATTTTAGTACAGTAAAGTCACTGTCATGTTCAAGAAACCAATTTGAAATGATTCGAGCTTTGTGACATGGTGCATTATCCTGCTGGAAGTAGCCATCAGAGGATGGGTACATGGTGGCCATAAAGGGATGGACATGGTCAGAAACAATGCTCAGGTAGGCCGTGGCATTTAAACGATGCCCAATTGGCACTAAGGGGCCTAAAGTGTGCCAAGAAAACATCCCCACACCATTACACCACCACCACCAGCCTGCACAGTGGTAACACAAAGGCATGATGGATCCATGTTCTCATTCTGTTTACGCCAGAAATCGAGACTCATCAGACCAGGCAACATTTTTCCAGTCTTTAACTGTCTAATTTTGGTGAGCTCTTGCAAATTGTAGCCTCTTTTTCTTATTTGTAGTGGAGATGAGTGGTACCCGGTGGGGTCTTCTGCTGTTGTAGCCCATCCGCCTCAAGGTTGTGCCGGTTGTGGCTTCACAAATGCTTTGCCTCATACCTCGGTTGTAACGAGTGGTTATTTCAGTCAAAGTTGCTCTTCTATCAGCTTGAATCATTCCCATTCCCCTCTGACCTCTAGCATCAACAAGGCATTTTTCGCCCACAGGACTGCCGCATTCTGGATGTTTTTCCCCTTTTCACAGTCACACCATTCTTTGTAAACCCTAGAAATGGTTGTGCGTGAAAATCCCAGTAACTGAGCAGATTGTGAAATACTCAGACCGGCCCATCTGGCACCAACAACCATGCCACGCTCAAAATATTATAACATAATCATCCAGTCAAAAGTAGGGCGTGGAAATCCTAAACCCTTTTCTCCGGCCTCATCTCCGATCAATGCAGAGACTGTGACATGGTCACTGACGTTGAATAAAAGACATTAGAGTACACAAGAGTGGACACACCTAGCAAGTGATAATATGTTTACCTGATGCACATTTTTTATATAACTATTGCGGAGTTGCTTTACAGTTTTCTTGTGAAATTATACTGATCTTTGTGAGTTCAGCAGCTGAATACTGATAAGCTGTGGCCATATAAGCAAATAACATTAAGTTGATTAATGGCTGTGGCATGACAGCACTCATTAAGATCTGTGCCTGCTTCATGTATGAAAGAGCTTTATTTATAGGCCAGCTAACATGTGAGCCGAGCTGTACATGAACAAGTGTGCATGCTCTCTGTAATTAGCATGTCACGCATCCACATAAAAATGCACAAAGCCACTTGTACACACAATGCAAGATGCTCCTGATGCTGTTTAGATCGCTGTTAGGAAAGTAGATCACGTCTCTATTAATCATTAAACATGAACACGTGATTATTATTCACATTTAGATGAGAATGTTTATCTTCCGTGGATTACAAATCAGGAGCACAATGCTTGTGCTGTGCAGTAACACACTCAACAGAGTAAGACTCTATTTGTACGACTATGTAGGCTGGCCAGCTTTGGGGAGCTGCAGGTTGTAGATGCTCCAGACTGGGTATTTTTAAAGCGTTTTGGTTTGGCCCTGCCCAAACATATGCATGTATACGCACCAAGGATGGCTAGGCTCTGAAGAACAGCTGTTTTTGCAGAAGGCGAGAGAGAGAGAGAGAGAGAGCGAGAGAGCCTCCAGGGTTCTGCGTTCACCATGGCTCACTGCCTAGTAAAGGGCTAAAAGTGGGGAATAAATGCACACGGCTCTCAAAGCTTGTGGGAGTAAAAATGTATAGGATTCAGCACATCAGTGCACACACAGACATCATATAGATAGACGCCCTATCGACCACTACTGCCTATTGGCGCGGCCATCTTAAACTGGTAATCCGCTCCACTCGTTGTATCTGTTTGACAGGTGATATGAGCTGAGCGCATTTAATTTATCATATCTCACTGAATACCCAACTGATTTTCACGCGGGGTTTTGTGCTGCAAAGGTCATACGTAGCTATGATACAGGACACATGGGATATTTTACTCACATGATACAACCATTAGAACGGTAATGTTAAATCTTAATTGTGAAAAGTAATTCCCGAGCGATGGTCCACCGATTTGAGCAGGAATATGCTGCACAGTACTCTGCCATCTACTGCTGCTATGCAACACAATAGGAAAACGACCGGTTCAAGATTCAGATTTCTCAGTGCCCAGCAGCCAATAGGGCATCTAGTCTCTATATGATATCTATGAGTGCACACAGCATCTACTGATGTATATTATAGTGTGTATACTGTATGTTACTGTAACACCATTACGAATACGGGTCGGGTTTTAATCATATGCTGCTAAATTGCAGATTAACTTTATTCCATCTGAGGGCAATACATAAAGAGGTTCCTTTTTCAGTCTTGCAAATACACTATTGTTCAAAAGTTTGTTGTTGGTAAGATTTTGTTAAAAGGATGTATTTATTTTACAGTAAAAAATGTAATATTGTGAAATGTTATTATAATTTAAAATAACTGATTTAAAATGTAACGTATTCCTGTGATGTGAAAAATGAATTGTGATCCTTCAGAAATCACTCTGAAATGCAAAAATATAGTAATCTTATTAATATAGTAAAATTATATTAATTAATGGTGAAAATAGTTGTGGTGTACTTTTATGTACATAATTAATTATTATGTCATTATTTTGAAAGTAGTTATTAAATACTTTTGTTAAAAAAAAGGCTAATGCTGTTCTTTTGAAATATAAATCTTTTTTTTTTTAATTATAATGTTTTAACTGTTACTTTTGATCAATTGAAATTATCCTTGCTGAATAAAAGTAATAATTTATTTTTTAAAGAAAGAATGTATCTATTTTTGGCATTTGCCTTTTTTATAGGAAAGGAAAGTGGTGAGAGAGTAGCAACATATGCTTTATTATACCATATATCATCTGGATATGCCCAATGCTTTTCTTGATCATTTCATAATTCCTTGAGAATTTTCACAAGCATCTGTTTAAAAAAATAAAATAAAATAAAAATAAAAATATATATATATCTGCTTTCGGCACAATGTTAAATCTCTAGACCTCATTTGCATAGAAAGAATGGTTATTTGTGCTACAAAGAAAGACAGTGACTTCATTTAAACAGTGCTTTAGTGCCCGATTAAACCAGATTGTGGGTGGTTAATGAATATGATGGTTTGTGTGACGAAAGTGGTGCAACTATCTTAAAATATGTCAGTGCCATTGTTTTGTCTCAAGATTCACACCAGTAATGTTTTTTTTTTCTAGGGCTATAAGCTACTTAAATGTCCCAATTAAATGCCTAATCCTGGTTTAATCGAAACCCTGTTTGTGAAACCAGTCCTAAATGATTCTGTTTAATGGCTGTGTGTTCCTGTAATGACCCGTGCCACTTTTCTTGTACGTGTGTGTAGTTCCCCATGATAAGCGAGTTTGGAGAGGACAGAAACTCCTACTGCTCCTTTGAGCCCAAAGACACAGCGTTGCTCCAGTCAGAGAATGGAAGTCTGCAACAGAGAGTCAACATGCTGACCCTCGAGGTGAGAGGACAAACACATATACACACATCCTCCTCTTTCTGGACTTGTTATTTTGTGACTTGGCTATTTTGTTTTGTAAATCTGAATTACACAACACAAAATGGAAAGATTAGAGAGTTATAGTAATACGATTAGTAGGGTAATGAAGGACAACTCTTGAATGCCCAGTCATTCATGACAAAGCCTTACGTAATCTAGACTACTTTGGTTTTGTGTGCCTGAAGCCCACTCTCAATCATCTCCCCCGACTGGCTGTGATGTGGAGTGTAAATGGGAAGATCATACTCTCTCTCTCTGCATCTTTCGGCTCATTGCCTGGCGAAGCGTCTCATTAATTAATGATGCTTGCTATGTGTTTCCATAGCCACCCAGCAGCCTTCCCTTCGTCGAAGAGCTAGATTTCTCTTTGTCATCTGTTCTTCTCTCTCCCACACCTCCCTCGCTTTTGCTGACGTTTGATACTTTGTGTGTACACTACATTCCTTATTCTTCCCCTCTATCATCGCTTGACTTTGGATTTCCTCCTTTATTCATGTCTTGTTGTGTTTCATTCTTTACTTCTTTTTTCCCCCCTAAAACCAATGAGTTTTGCAGTCATGAGCTATTGCAGAGATCTAATGCAGCACAACTGAAAGTAAATAACCCGTTCTGTTATTTTTCTGAAAATAAGCTACTATTATCTGTGAAGCCAAAGGGATCACTACAGAGAGGTGTGTTATATGATAATTGAAGTAGATGCTTATGCGTCTGTAACAAAATGAAAGTGCGGGCAACGACACAAATGTATTTCTTTCATTTTTATGTCAGGTAAAACACCCTCTGTCAATAAATGTTTTTATTCTTTTTTCCTAACCTGTTTCTACTGACAAGCAATTTGTCAGAATATGAAATTTGTATGCAACATGAACAGTTGACAGAACAGTCACTTGCCCTTTTGCCACTCAAAAGCTTACTTTTTCTTGTACATCCATGTTTTTGTAAACATAAACTTAGGTTTTCTGTTGCTAATTTGTCAGCAGGATAGCAAAAAATGAAGAATGTCATAAACTCGGTAATCATATACAGTACCACTGTTTTACCTAGTATCTATGTATGTATATGTACAAATATGTCATTCACACATACACACAAATTAAATATTTCTAATAAATGTGAAATATATTGGTAAAAAAAAAGGTTAAAATCTGAGTAAAAATATATTTCCAGAATAAGGGGGGGAAATCCTTGTTGTTTTTCCATAGTTGAGCCTCATATTATTAAAATATAGTTAACAGTTACTGTTGCTCAACAGTGCAGTACATGTGGCAGAAAAAAAAGTTAATTGCATAAGATTTAGATCACAGATTCCAGCAAAACTGATTTTTACGGAGCCCCCCTAGTCCCACTTTGGAAAAAAAATTAATTATAACTATCTCGTGGCCTCAAGATACTATCTCGTGGCCTCAAGATACTAACTCGTGGCCTCAAGATAGTAACTCGTGGCCTCAAAATACTAACTCTATCTTGAGGTCACGAGTTACTATCTTGAGGCCACGAGATAGTATCTTGAGGCCACGAGATAGTATCTTGAGGCCACGAGTTACTATCTTGAGGCCACGAGATAGTATTTTGAGGCCACAAGTTACTTTCTTGAGGCCACGAGTTACTTTCTTGAGGCCACGAGTTACTTTCTTGAGGCCACGAGTTACTATCTTGAGGCCACGAGTTACTATGAGGCCACGACTTACTATCTTGAGGCCACGACTTACTATCTTGAGGCCACGACTTACTATCTTGAGGCCACAAGTTACTATCTTGAGGCCACAAGTTACTATCTTGAGTCCACAAGATAGTATCTTGAGTCCACGAGATAGTATCTTGAGGCCACAAGATATAGTTATAATTATTTTTTTTTTTGCCAAAGTGGGACTAGGGGGGCTCCGTAGATTTTATGGGCCTACTAGAAACAAATAAATTCCATAATGGTAACAAACAAGCCAGTCCAAAAATAAATATGACAAGAAATAACTGACACAATTAGAATGCTTTTAATATATTTTTATAGGCTACTACACCTGCCTAAGACCAAATGTTACAACAGCTTGTCATTATACAGCCTGAGGATGGCCCAACTGCGCTTGTAATTCAAAGCACATATTAAACACACTAAATAATGTTTTGATGAAATTTAAAAATGAAGATGTGTGTGTGTGTGTGTGTGTTCTGCAGCTTCAGAAGAGCAAAGAACGAGAGGAGCAGCTTGAAGATGTCATTCAGGCCTATGAGAAGATCCACATGGAGAAGTCCAGCCTTCAGCGAGACCTGGACAAGATGGTGAGAGCTCTTCTAAAAATTCATTTCCCAACATCCATGCTAAGTTTGGCTGCCGAGCGGATGGGCAGTTGCGATAATTAGCCTCTCCATGTGCTTCAGGCTTTAATCCAACCAGGTGTCCACTTGATTAATCTTGTACTATGCGTACGTCCTAACGAGGCTGTGTGAATGTAATTGGGCTCTTATATTTCCCAGCCAAGTGGGTGATGCTGGATATATGTAATCATATATGCACATTTCAATTCTCAGTTTTAAACATGGGTCTCAAATGGCTTTTAATGGATTGGGACCAAAAGAGTGAAATTTTGAAAATTGCATGATGCAAGCTTTTGAGCATCTGCGCCGTTCGCCTCTCCGAAACACTCAGCCAGCTATCAGCTGTTAGATCTACATGTCCTCATCTTTTATTGCTGACAAAAAATTCCAAATGGACTTGAATGTCGTGAGGAATCTGCATGGTGAATGTAATGGCTTCCTTGGCCTTGTCTATCTTTTGATCAGTCCCTCTTTGCCCATGTTACTCTCTGTGCTTTCTCTTTTTGGCGTTTCAGTTTTAATATTTTATAATCTTTTATTTTGTGCTCATCTTTGTCCCTTTCCCTCTCTTCTTTTCTCTATCTTCTTTCACTCTCTCCCGGTCTCAGGCGTCTATGGTGGAGAAACACGTCGAGCGGATTCACAGTCTAGAGTCGGCTCTGAGGCAGAGAGAAAGCTCTCTACACAAACTCAATACACAGCTACACAACAAAGACATGCAGTATCTGCAACTTCACAGCCCTGACCCGCATAGTAAGTCTTGTTTTGTGTGTGTGCGAAGCGAGGCGAACCGAACCATGCAGTGTAAAAGCGCCACAAGTGAGCCGTACCGAGCTGAGCCGTACCGTACCATGCAGTGGAAAAGCGCCAAAGCGTGCCATACCGAACCATGCAGTGGAAAAGCGCCATTAGTGAATGTCATATAGGTCTCTACAAGTAAAGAGTGCATGAAAATGTGTGTATTCGGTCAGTACTGCACTTTCTATGATCTTATGTCATATCTATTTCAAAACAAAAAACTGGCAAAATATTTAGTCTTTTAATGATCTTAACCATTTTAATCACAAATCACTGGTCAGGAAATGAGCAAGAATGTAGATAAAGTAACTTAGAATAGCCTTGCCGACAGCTTTTTACAGGAAGAAGAGTCAGTGTGTTCCACTCTCTGTTAAAGGGAAAGTTCACCCAAAAATAAAAGTGTTTATAAAAAGATGTTCATCATTTACTCACCCTCAAGTTCTCCCAAATTTGTATGAGTTTCTTTGTTTTTCTGAACACAAAATAAGATATTTTGAAGAATGCTGGTAACCAGACAGTAGACGGTTTGATTTACAACATTCTTTAAAATATATATTTTTTTGTGTTCAACAGACCAAAGAAACTCATACAGGTTTGAAACAACATGAGGTTGAGTAAACAATGACAGAATTTAGTCTTTTCACCGTTAAGTATCCTCATATCCTGACCAATATTTTGTGGTTAAGACAATGAAAAGCTTGGTGTTTTTCCATTTATATATATATTTGCTATTAGGTTTAGACATCATGTTCATTATTTGTCATTTTATGTGCCTGCTTTATTTGTATTCCACTCCAACAATTGTGTATTGGGTCTTTGAAGTGTCCTTTTTCATTATATATGCAATTTTTGTCCAGTTTTCAATCTAGGCTAATTTAGTTTTTTTTTTTTTTTTTCAAAGAGCCCCTCTCCGATAAAGGACTTCAAACGGACCAAGCATCGGTCCTCTTGTCCTTTTGGTCCTCTTTGTTTTTTTCCCCTGATGGCAGTGTTGTGTTGCATCTCTCTCCTTTTACCTAATTTGCCTCTTCCTTTCTCTTTCCTTTCACTGTCTCTTTTTATTCGGATTGAGGCTCAGAAAAGACTCTCGTAACAAAGAGACTGTGTAAGTGGAAAGGACATACGTTTCCCCTGTGACCCTCTTTCAGGGATCTAAAACATTTCAGTCAAACTCAAACGCGCTCAACAGCAGACAAATAATCTCGGAGAACTCAAGAAAATTATGTATTTATGCAAATTGCACAACAGAGATGTTCTGTAACGTTGTCAGAAAATAATAGAAGAATTATGTCAATTTTGTGTGCCCTCATGAATACAAATATTTAATGCATCTATGGAGAAAAAAAGAATAAAAATCCATTTCACTGTGGTTTTGGTGTGAGATGTAGGCATGCAGGGGTGTGTGTTTTCTAGTTGCTTATTGCTGAACTGTCACAATAGCTGCTGGCTCAAGGACTACTTTTCTATGAGCTGCTGAATCACAGCACCCACGCCGGGGGTGAGGAGCAGGACGCTCTGACAGGAAATAGTTCAGTCTTGTATTTTCCATCTTCAAGGTTTCTGAGCTACAGTACATGGAGTAAAGGACGCATGTCGGGTGACTTTAGGGTTGGATTTCTGCCCTGTTAATTTAACGGCAGTAATCAACCGTGTTAACTTTGGTGTCCTAAAGGGCAACAACGAAACCTAGTGTCTAGATAAGTTGCTGTCTTTTCCATTGGCTGATGGAGGAGAGAATTTCCCATTAGTGTAGACAAACAAAAGGTATATCTGTTGGTCTTGCTTAAACCTGTTTTGAGTGACAGATGAGGTCAGAGATAGATCTGTGATAGATCGGGCAATTTGTCTGCATCATGACATGTTGTGAGGATGTTTCTTTTGAGGAACACCAGCTATAAATAGATATTCTTGAAACATTATACTTAACATTTTTGGTTATTTATTTAATTTTAGCCTTTGATGTGCCATCTTTTTATTAAACTAGTTTGAAAATCTCAATTTGGCATTCAAATCATTCGTATTGACAATATCTCCACACAGTACTGCATTCCCAGATAGCAATTGGGGATTCTCAGGGGTCTCATCCTTGCTTTAATTCTGGCCCAGTTCCAGACTGATCTCATGAAGTAGCGTGTGTATGACACGCCAATTCGTATTTCCATTTTTGGCGTGCTATCAAGACGCATAATTGCTTTTCAGCGTGTTTATGAACGCCGTTGATTTAACGTTATATAAATATATGACTTACCTCAACCCCAACCCTAAACTTAACCGTCACTGGGGTTAATGGCATTTATGACTGTTCCCTTACCAACCTAGGTAAAAAAAAGATATGACTTACCTCAACCCCATCCCTAAACTTAACCGTCACTGGGGTTAATGGCATTTACGACCGGACATTTGACGGCATGTACAGACACGCGGAATGACGCGAACGTTAATGGCGTAGACGTACACGCAAACACGCGCATACACGCGAATAGCACAAAATGCGTAGAGATAACACGCCACTTGACTCGAAAGTGGCATGTATGTTTACGCAAAAGTCATGATGTCATATTGCCAGTTCTGGTTGAGGTTCCAGGCCGAAAACTAGCCCACACACTGAAAACGGACAATTTCCTCTGGCCCAGATGTGGCCAACACACTGTAAAATTACTCTTATTATTATTACAAATTATTCATTTGCATACTGAATTGTGATTGGTCTGTCATGTGGATTGTGAAAGATCCTTTATGGAAGGCTTTATTTTAATAGATATTTACACTACAACAGAACTCTTTCCACGAAACTAAACTATAAAAAACACAAACTTATATTGACAAGCTCTGAAATTTCCTAGTTTTTTTTCTTTTTAAACAATTTTTGTAGCGCAGGCTGTGCAGTGTGCATGTTGACCTTCTTTTCTAGCAGTAAAAGGTACATGACGGATGTTCAGATTTATTCACTGACGCAATGTGTTTGGGTTATCTAATCATGATAACTGTCCTATCCCTAGTGCTAGACTGCCCCATGACCCTACAGAGCTCCCGAAGTCTGGACACCCTCTCTGACCTCAAATTACAGCGCCTGGAGGCGGAGCTAGAAGGGGCACGGCACGAGGCTCAGGGGGCGTGTCAGAGGGAGGAGGACCTAAAGGGAGAATGTGAGAGACTACGGGAAGAGCTGAGAGAATTACAAAGCAACCAGAGACAGAGGGTCAGTGACATGCACATGCTTAAAGACATATTAGTTTTGACCAAAGACATAGTTTTGACCAAAATCAAACTTTTAGGTAAAAGGTTCAATGGGATTCTGGACTCAATTTTAAATTATACCAAAAAAAAAAAAGGTTCTATATAAAGATAAAGGTCTTAAATGTTTGCGTTATACTTAAGTGTTCGACGGGTTGTTTTAAAAAAAAATCTAGTGAAAAAGTATGTTTACAAGCTGCTTGAACCATTTAAGGTTTTAAATAGAACCTTTTTTTTATAAGAGAAGTTGATCTATTTGACTATGATCTGTGCTTTAACAGATAGAAAACAATGTGATGAGTAATAATAAAACAATCAAAAGTCAATGAAAAAAAAAAACTTTGTCTTTCAATTATACCTTTGAATTTTGTCTCAGCAGTGGCGTGACCTTTTATGCTTTTTTATAAAACTGTTAGTTCCTATCCTTGATTCTGATTGGTCAATAGCTGTGCTTTATTCATGATAAAACACGGCTATGACTTCTTCACCCAAGGGTTCTATTTATCACTGCGCAACACTGCGGTTCCTATGTTGTTTTTATTTGAATTTTCATGCATATTACACATTGGAATGTTGTTGCTGTTCACGGTCAGGGACTATTTTTTTTTCTAGCGGAAGGAATGCTTTTAGTGATTTTACTTCATGAAAGTTGCAATAATACATTTTTTTTACTATAATATTTTTATTGTTATGTAACCGTTTTATAAAAGCAATAAGATACTCAAGGCAAGTGCTCTATCGTGAATAAGTAACAGCTGAAGGGCGTTGTTAGGCACCGTTTCTTATTCATTTGAAACAGCACAGCCTCTCATAACTTATTGCTTACATAAACTTGGATTTATATTTCCTTGGAATAAATTCATATTTTTATCAAGGATACACATATATTGCACACACACAAAAAAATCTGCTTAATTGTTTTCGTAATAAGAAGAAATGTTTCTCAAGCTCCAAATCATCATATTAGAATCCTTTCTGGAGGATCATGTGACTCAGAAGACTAATGCTAAAAATTCAGCTTTGCCATCACAGGAATAAATTAAATTAATATAATAAAAAGAAATGTAATTTAATTTGTAATAATATGTCACAATATTACTGTTTTAATCAAATAAATGCATGCAGCCTTGTGTAAAAAATGTGTAACCCTTTAAAAAAAAGGTCGCAGTTGTTAACATTAGTCATTAACTAACATGAACTAACATGTGTTACTGTATTTGTTAATCTTTGTTAACTTTAGTTAATAAAAATACAGGTGTTCAATGTTTGTTCATGTTAACAAATACAACTTTTGATTTTAATAATGTATTATTAGTAAATGTTGAAATTAACATCAACAAAGATTAATACATTATGTAGAAGTGCAGATCATTATTAGTTCATGTTAACTTATATAGTTAACGAATGAAACTTATTGTAAAGTGTTACTAAGAAATCTTGCCAACCCAAAACTTTTGAACTGGAGTGAAGGTTCACATACAGTATAGTTCAGATTGCACATAGGTAATATAAAGAAAGCATAAAGCCTGACATGACTGTCTTTTGCACAGGAGGTGAGCTCCACGTGTGGACAGTGTGATGTGGAGTGGATAAAGAAAGTTGGAGATGAACAGTAAGTGTCTATTTCCTTGTTTAAAAGACCACAGCTGCTAGCTGCTTGCTGGCTAGTTCATGCTAATTTCATGGCTAGTTCCCTTTAAATGTGTGGG